>JAZKJV010008106.1:0-405756 GCA_037367405.1 Ottelia alismoides | reverse complement strand
TCCGACTACAAAAAGAATGTGACATCATTGAGAAAATCATAGATCCAGTTTATCTTTGAATGATATTGATACCCAATAAATCATCTTCCGGGAGGATGACATGGAAAGCACAGTCAACTTATGTTCCTTTTCCCATAGGGAGAGTGATACAAAAGAGTTGATCAATTTGTTTGTTTAAAATTCATCCCAAACTGAACAAGAAGAAATCATCGCATATATGTTTGGTATTCTATTGTCTAAACCAGAGTGACCTAGGTGGACAATACCTCTTTATCTACATATCATGCACCAATCAATACTATTCAGAAGTTTCCTAGAAGCCGACTTCGAATCTACCTAAATTGAAGCTGCTTTCGGTAAATCTAAGGTATGTCTTCCTTCTGAGTGAGCCAAATATATTATAATGGTCATCATCAGTTCATGATTGACCACAGATTAAGAATCTCGCTTGCTAGAGATTTTAGAGGAAAATCACACGACTCTTGGTTGGAATGTCTCAGATCTTCGAGGGATACATCCGGCCTTGTGTTCACACCATACATACTTAGAGGATGACAGTAAACTGTCATGCCAGTTTCATCGATGATCAAAGCCTAATCTTATGGACATAGTTATGAAAGAGATAACGAAGTGGTATGAGGCTAGCTTTTATTTATCCCATATCCGACTCGAAATGAGTGAGCCTATTGCATGTAGTTCTGAAGAAATCCAGAATTACGATGGTAAGTAATGACCAAGGACATGAGATCTCTACTCTGATTACATACTTCATGGTATATCTGTGTAGATTACGATGCTTGAATTTAGCAACCAAAAAGGATCACTTTCCTATGTTGTTTATTGATAATTTTCTTAAAAGTTGGTTAGGAAAGAGTTCTTTTGCTTATTGGACGGTACTCCAGGAACAACCAGGTGGCGATCACTCCTAAAAATCAAGCGAAGATGACCTTTTACCTGTCCATTTGATACACAATGAAGGATATCATTGGATCCTAAAGCACATCACGGAAGCGTGTGGATCGTATCGTATACAATCAAGAGCGACTAGTCGCACAAACTGCTCTGTGCAGTAGAATTTTAAAACTACAATGAAACCACATGATCGAAGAACGTTTCTTGGATCGTTTCATCTAACCACATAATAATATAAAGGAATACCTATTGGATCGTGGTTGCGATCGAGCATCTAAGCGAAGAGACCTCTGTCTCAAGTCCGATCTGTCGGAGGAGACGCTTGCGAGTGCGCAGATGGAGTCGCGGGCTTCTCGCAATCCAAGTCGTTGATCCAAAAAATGTATCTCCTGATCACGTCTCACAAGATCGAACGTCTTCTTCACGAGCACCACACACCAAAGAAGACGGAGACCCAAGAGGTCGTCGAAGCGAGCACGACGACGAAGGTGTACTTCTCTCTATGAGAGTGGACGGACACTCAAGGAGGAGGAAGAGGGTTGGCGTGAGAATGTGAGAGAGAGAGAGTCGCGATTGTGTACTCAAAGAGCAAAGGGTGCCCATTCTTATATAGGGTTTTGGGAGGTCCATGGATCCCAATCCATGGACAACACACAATTAATGGATGAGATTGATTTGTGTTTCTTTCAATGGCTAAGTTGTTGTAAAAAAACACAACATCAAATGATTTAATTTAAATTAAATTTACATTGATAAATAAACAAAGATTAATTTGAATTTCAAATCACTTTTGACTAGAGATGAGATAATGAGGAGACTAACCACTTTCGTAAAAGAGGGGGAATGGCTACTCTTCCTCATATGGAGAGTTGTAGCTGTCCACTCCTCTTGAGTGGAATGAGTCTATCTCCTCTAATTATCATGATTCTCATAATCTCATGATATCTCCTTAATTTACAACAACTCCTTGTTGTAAATATTTTTTCACAAAAAATAATTCAGAATTATCTTGTGAAAAATTTCAATCAAGCCATTGAACTTTGTGAATCGCATTCACAATCCAAAACTATATGTATTATATTTTTTCAATAAATCATTCAATATCAACCCAATTCACAATAATAATTAATCAACAAATATAAATCGCAAATCATTCTCTCTCATATATTATAAATCGCATTTGTAATATACATGGGTTAATTGGATAGAATTGTCCACATTATCCATATCCAAAATAATTACATTACATTTAATAACATTGGATAATCATTCTCATGCATTTAGATATGTGAATAAAATTCACATTATTCATGATGATTAAATAACATTTAATTATCCATTTCTCAATGCCTATATATAATTCAACTTTGGAATTATTCTTGAACTCTTTCAAGAATAATGCGCTTTCTCCACAGATACTTGGAGATAAGGACATAGCGATTGTATTATTCCACGTATAGTGACTTGGATATTGAGATCACATCTAAAATCCAGATCTCATGGACCTCTCATAGATGCTTGATTTAATCAAGGCTTCAAATCTAATCTTCTCATTGCATGTGAATCTCATTCAGATCTATGTCCAATACTTGGACAAAGATCAGATTACTTCTCTACTGAGAGGAGTCACTAAATCGAGACATGTTTCATCACTCCCTCAGAATGGAAGCGTCATGGTTATACAATCGTTTAATGATCACATCACCCTCAGGTATCCTAATACTTGTGCATCCTGCATACTGGAAGACCTATGATGAACCCGAAGATATAGATCAAAATTTTACATTGTCATCTTCTGGGTTTCATCACCAAGTTTCTCAATCTTGGTCATTAAGATTTGGTATCAATCATGTGCTTCCAAAATCATACCTTTAAATTCTTGTCACGCTTCTAAAGCACGACGACCATGCATGGAATTTGATCAGTCCCAATACCTCATGAGTGAGCTCATGTCTTCCAATTCAGAAGTGAACCTGTATGATCCCATTGAGAGATTGCATTACTCATATGCCCTTGTATGCACACCAGCATGCCAGTGTATAGACCCTGGTTAGGTCATCAACCTATTGGTCTGCAAACATATAAACTTAGTCATATAGTAACACATATGTCTTCGATCAAAGGATGTGTGCCTGTATCTCGACAGCATACGATACAAGACTTTCATTATCTCGATCTCCTTAAGTCAACTCTTTGATCTAACTAATCTGACACCTCCAAATCTATATTCCTATGCAGAGGACCTGCATCAAGAGGTCGGTCAGATATCAGCTTATATGAGAAAGGATTGCCATCTCCTACTCAGGATGGAGATGATCTCTTAACTATCATTTGACGGTGCTTGATGAGTCCTCAATCCAACTCCTTAGATATTCATCCAAGCACCAGACTTTAATGATTCTATTACTGAAACAATAGCTGCATGATTATTAAGATGGCCATGGTACACAACCCTAATTGTATAGAGGGACCTTATAGAAAGGGAGTGAAAAAGAATCAATATCTTTTATTGATAAATCAAACATTGAAATAACATTTAATTGTTGGAATGGTTCGCCTCGGGCTCTCATGGCTAACAATCCCCCACATGCCCTCAGAACCATTCAGGTACAATCCTTAAAGCCATACTCATTACATGCTGGTCGAAAACCTTCTGTGTCAAATATTTGGTAAGGGGATCAACAACGTTGTCGGTAGAGGCCACCTTGGTGATGATGATGTCACCACGCTTTTGAATCTCTCAAATAACGTGGTATTTACTTTCCACGTGCTTGCTCTTTTGATGCCATCTGGGTTCCTTCGCCTGGGTAATGGCACCCGAGTTATCGCAGAGTAACGGGATGGGAGTATCAGAGAAAACTATGCCATGTTCTAGGATGAACTTGCATAACCACACCGCCTCCTTTGCAGCATCCGATGCGGTAATGTATTTAGCTTTTGTTATTGAATTTGTTGTAATGTCCTGCTTCTTGATTCTCCATCTTCAGAGCATGACCGTTCAACAGGAACACAAAACCATGATGTCGACTTTCGATCATCCGTATCCGATTGGAAGTCTGAATATGTGTATCCCAAAACTTGGAGATTACCATCTCCATAGACCAAGATGTAATCTTGCATCCGTCTTAGATACTTGAAAATGTTCTTCACTGCATTCTAGTGTTGTTCTCCATAGCTGGACTGGTAATAACTTACTACTCCCACTGCATGGCAGATATCTGGCCTTGTACACATCATGGCATATATTAAGCTTCCTAAGCTGATGCATAGGGGCATCCAGGCCATGCCCTTCTTTTCCTCACAGTTTGAGGAGCCATCCCTTTAGACATGTGTATACCATGACTTAAGGGAGGAAACCTTTCTTAGAACTATCCATACGGAAATGTTTAAGAATCTTCTTAATGTACCCATGTTGTGATAATTCCAACATCCTCTTTTCTCGGTTTCTGAAATAGCTTCAGACCAAAGATGTAAGAGGTGTCTCCAAGATCTTTCATCTCAAAGGTATGAGATAGCCAAATCTTAACACCGGTCATCATCTCTATATCATTCCAGTGATAAGGATGTCATCTACGTAAAGCACGATGAACATAATGGTGATCCCGCTAAGCTTCTTGTACACCCAAGTTTCATCAGGATTCAGCACAAATCATAACTCTTTATGGTTTCGTCAAATCTGATGTTCCAGCTACGAGAAGCTTGTTTGAGCCCATAGATGGATTTCTTCAGCTTGCATATTTTACCTTCCTAGGTTATGAAGCCCTGGGGATGCTCTATATAGATATCCTCCTCGAGGTATCAATTTAGGAAAGCTGTCTTGACGTCCATCTACCAGATGTCATGGTCATGAGATGTAGCTATAGCTAGTAGTGTCCTGATGGACTTAAGCATAACCACAGGAGAGAATGTCTCGTCATAGTCGATCCCTTCTCTCTGTGTGTAGCCTTTGTCCACGAGTCGTGCCTTGAAAGTCTCTATTTTCCCATTAGGTCCCCTTTTCCTCTTGAAGATCCATTTACACCCTATAGGTTTTACCCCTTTAGGTGGATCCTCTAGGGTCCAAACACTATTCTTATGCATGGAGTCAATCTCTGACTTCATTGCTAACATCCATCTATCCATGTCATGATTCGCGAGCACTTCACAAATGAAGTTGGATCATTATCAGTTTCACCTGATACATGGAATCCATACCTTTTAGATAAAGCAACCACACTTGAACTTCTTCGACGAGGTATGGGTGTCCGCATCTTTATTTATCTTTTCAAGTTCTTGTTCAGGAAGCTCAAAATCATTCAAGAATACAATGAGTTCGTCTCTTCATTTTGTCTTGACCTTTAAGGAAGTCATCCTCCAGAAATCTAACATCTCTAGACATGAAAACCTTTTGGTCTTGGGATCATAAAGCTAATATCCAATACCAGCTTTAACATACCCAATGAAGTAGCACTCTCGAGTGCGAGACTCTAGCTTACATGCATCCATGTTCTTTACATGGACCAAGCAACCCAAACCCTCAAGTGTTTAACACTTGGTTTTGTTCCATACCAGTGCTCATGAGGAGTCGTAGGTACAGATTTGCTAGGAATCTTGTTTAGGATATATATTGCAGTCTCTATTGCATATCCCTAGAAACTAAGTGGTAAATGTGCTTTTCTCAACATTGACCGGCCATATCCATGATGGGTCATGCTGCATCTTTCAACAACATCATTAAGTTGGGGGGAGGGGGTCTAGGAGGAGTGAGATTGGAGACACTTCCATTCTCTTTAAGGTATTCCTTGAATCATTGAGAGGTACTCACCACCTTGGTCAGATCGAATCCGTTTAATATTCCTATCAGTTTGGTTCTCAACCAAAGCCTTGAACTCTTTGAACTTTTCAAAGGTTTTAGATTTATGACGTAATAGGAAGATAAACCCATATCGTGAATGGTCATCAATAAACGTCAAGTATTATCGATATCCATTTCGGGTCGTGGTACTTAAGGGACCACATACATCAGCATGTATTAGATCAAGAATACTTTTGCATCTTGTAACCTTGTTACTAAAAGGTATACTAGTCATTTTACCTCGAATACAATGTTTGTTGGTAGGCAAAGGTTGAACCTATAGAAAACCTAAGGGTCCGTCCTTTATCAATTTATTGATCCTATCAACAGATAAATGATCATGCCTTTGATGCCAAATCATGTTTGAATGATTTCCATTCTCTCTGGATCTTTTAGGGTTTTTCTTAGTGATAGTAACATTCATGAATGTTCATCAATGCACAACTCATAAAGTCCACCAGAAGCCAAACACCATCCGCAATAGATTTATCATAATGACTTATGACCACTTTATTACAGAAAAGGAAATGAATATCCACTTCTAACAAGCTTAGATACATATAATGAAATTCCTTCTGACTTCCAGTACATAAAGGACACTCTTTAAGTACTAGGACTCTTCCATTAGATAACGATAGTCGGTAGGTTCCGACGATGACTGATGCAACACTTGCATCAGATCCCATCTGGATGACTATCTCCCCTTTATTAAGACTCTTAGTTTCCTGAAACAAATGCAATAAATTACAAATATGAACAGAAGCAAAATAATCTATAATCAAACATCCTTCTCGTCCAATGATAAACTAGTTTCAATGATTGAAAGTAGATTTCATACCTGCTTGGGCTTTACCTTTTTCGGTCGACTTCAAGTATTCCGGACAATTACGCTTACAGTGCCCCGACTTCTTGCAGTGATGACATACATCATTTTTCTTTTACGATATCAGAGTGGATGTATTGGTAGATGATCCAACTCCTTGACTCTTCTTCTTTCTCTTCTGGTCCAGGCCCTTCCGAGAACTATGCTTCCTATGACGCTTTCCTTTGACCTGTGCAACCATTGCACTGCCAGAGGAGCTATCCTTCTTCATTACGTCTTCAGCAGACTTTAATGTAGCCAATAGCGTAGAGTTACTAAAATCAACTTTGCTCACGTGATATGTAACTACAAAGTTGTTGAAAGACTTAGGGAGCGACAACATAATGAAGTGAGCTTGCATATCTGCGTCCATGTCAGCTCCAAGGGTTTTCAACTCAGAGAGGTACCAAAACATTTTGAGTACATGTTCTCTGATAGAGGTCCCTTCTTGCATCTTGCAGCGAATAAGTTCTTTCATTATATTGTAACGTTGTGTGCGGTTTACATCATGGAACATTTCCTTCAGATTCAGCATGATCTCTTGGCAAGTGTTCATTTCCACATGCTGCTTCTGAAGCATATTGGACAATGAAACCAGAATATAACATCTTGCCAGATTATGATCTTCATCATATTTATCATTAAAAGAGATTTCTTCTAGAGTCTTCGGGTCTGCGTACCTATCTTTTAATAGCACATAGGAGATGCCCTCAGTAGAAAGGACAAGATCTAAATTTCGGATCCAATCATAATAATTTGGTCCGGTCAACTGATTGACCTCTAGGAGCTTGCTAAGTGGGTTCATGGATTTCATTTTCTGATATTAAGAAGGCACTATTTTAGAACATATAAATAATTATATATTCAATTACAAATCTTTGATTAAAGAATTTTTTTAATCAAATTAGTCTTTCTTTGTCAACTTTGAAAGTTCATTCCCTTGATCACTATCAAAGCAAGAGATATACTTACTGCTATATCTCAAGCAAGAATTTGGATCTCCTCTTTATCTTTGTCCCATCCCAATAATATGAGAACTTGCAACTCAGATAAAAAGAAGCGGGAACGCATTCCTCCTTGCAAGTCCTACTTGTATTTTCCAATTCGATCTTTAACACACGGTCCGACCACCCCTAAGGTGATGTTTTCACGTTGTTAATTGAACGAACTGTCAACATGAATACAACTTGGTATGCGCAATCCAGTATGGCCCCAATAATATGAGGACTCCATATTGGGGTCACTACGCATGCATCGTTACTCTTTCGAGAAGCGAAGAACCCGATCCAAATGGATTGTATGTAGGAGCTATCACTTCAGACAGGCATCTCCTACATATAATATCTGGCGACGGAACACTTCTCCTTGACGAGAGACCATGGATGTCACTTATGTGATCCTCCACCTCTTATTCAAATTTCAATTAATTATAATGAATCATATTCATATAATTAATTATTCCATGATAAATACATATCTATTCATAATAGAGTTTTTCTAATTGGATATAATTAATTTAATCACATTAAATCAATTATCATTCCAATTCAATTAACAAACTTGATTGTTACTTGAAAAATATGGTATTATCTCAAAGTACATATTAATATGAATTTTAATAATTAGAAAATACATCATGATTTCTCCAGCATTATCGAGTCCCTACCTGCTATCATGTCTAGTACTGACGGGAGTGGGACAGACCGCACATGGTGCAACCTGCTGAGGAATCTGCGATTCGTCATCTTTATTCATTTATTTAAGCTTAAAATCCCTTATAAAACACATGCATATAACACTAACTCCATATTCTTACTAATTTGCATCTGTGTATAAATATTGTACACTTCTTACTAATTTTAACCTAAAATAAATAAAGAAAGAAAGAAAGGAAAAATAAAGAAAATAAAGAAAAGAAAATAAAAAAAGTAAGATTGTATACAGGATGACCCAAACCCTGAGAGATTGCCAAGACTTGACCTGATCGACCATGAATAAAATAGGGGGAGATAGGGTCCTTAAGAAGAAAATCCAAAAAAATATGTGTGTGTTGTTGTAAATACTTCTCACTTATTTTGTATATATCTATATAAAACCGACACTAATTTATTTGTGCCTTAATTGAACTCAAATCAAATAACTTTCAAAACCGAAGTTGTTAATAAAAATGTGTCCTATTAAATAAAAATAATTGCACAATTAAATCTTGTACAGAATAAAAGTAACCACACTTGGAAAAAGCCACTAAGAACTATTTGAAAGACCTAACCCAGCTCCATATGAGCTCAAATTGAATCAATCTCACTTCCATTAGATTTGAAATTAAATTATCTTTAAAATAGCTGTATTTTCATAATTTTTGGAGCTATGGTTGAAAAGTCAGTTTTCTGGGGTGATTTGTGCAATTTTCCCGTGCATTTTGTGCATATTGTATTTTGTATATTTATAAATTATTTTCACTAATTATTTAAAATAATAATAAAAATAATTAGTTAAAATTTTTTAAAACAAAAGGCTAATTTCTTCATTTACCCTTGTATATGATGTCATACATGTATATAGTATATGTACATAGTTGCTATTTTTAATTAACCATCATAAAAAATTAAAAAAAATAACATTTTTTATTCAAATAAATAAAGTGACGAAAATTCAACAAAATTAGTTAATTTTGTAAATAATTTTATCTCTCTTTCATTTTATCTCATTTCTCATTTCATCTCTCTTATCTCTTCCACCAAAAAATTCAAAAATTCATTTCAATTTTCATCTCTCTTATCTCTTTTTCCAAAAAAATCAAAATTTCAAATTTCATTCCATCTTTCTATTTATATGGCTCCTTCTCCCTCATTTCAACTTGATCAATCTTTAGAGTGAGGAGCCCAATCACCGAGATAAAATTTCGTCGTGAAAATGCCTAGCCTCCAGGTCGTCCGGTGACAGTGACTCGGCCTTCGTCGAGGCGATCATGATCCATTTCCGCTCCTAAGGTGAGATCCAAATTTTTCTTCTTATTTTATACAAGTTTAATCGTAGTTTATTTTATCGCATTTTTAAATTCCATCATCATTTTATTTCTCTAGATCTAAAAAAAATTTCATCACAATTTTTGATCCGCCTCGACTCAATTTTCCATCTCACGTTCTTAATCTCCTCACATTCTATTTCTATCGTCCACGATCTCTCAACTCCAGTCACGTACGGTGGCCGAAGATCGGAATCGAATCTCTCATTTCCGTTAGATCCTTGTTCATTTTTCCGAGTTGTAAATAAATAAAAAAATAATAAAAAAATATTTGTTTCTTTTTATCTAACGTTTGTTTTGCAGGATCATTAATAATAAACAACAAAAAAATAAAAATAAAAAAAATAAAAAAAGAATTTCTTTATCCTATTTTTTCTTAATTCCAATTTTTTTCAGATTTACAAAAAAATATAATAAAAAATTTTCTTTTTACTACTGTTTACATTACAATAAAAATATAAAAAAACAAAAAAAGGGGACGGCTGCCCACCAGGTGCCGCAGCCCCCCTTCTTCCTCGAACACATCACCGAGCCTCCCGTGCCTCCTCCCGCAGAGCCCTCCTCCGCAATGGGCGGCAGCACTGCTTCAGCCGGCGCCCGGCCCTCCACCTTCGGCCACCTGCACGCGGCAACCCTTCATCCTGTGGAGATGGCGGCCGTTCTCACCCCCGCCGCCCGCATCACAGAGCCACGCTACCGTCCTTCCCTCGACCTCGCCTCTGCAGCCGCGCGACACCGCGCTCGGTCGCGCACGTCTGCCCCATCCGCGGTGCCTCTTGCCCATCCAGGCAGCCCGCACCACCCGCGGCCTTCGCCGCCACTCCTCCAGCCAGAACCTCCTCCGCCTGACTCGTGCCGCTTGTACCTGGCACCTCCTCCAGCGTGGCCCCACTGCATCGACGCCATCCATACGCCTCCAATCGACACTGCCTCGCTTCGCGCGTCCGCCCTTGCCCGCCGAAGAAGAAGGAGCGGCGACCAGCAGCTCCTTGCGCCCTTTGTTGGTTTAAAGGAACGAATGAAGAGAACTATTGCTAGGGTTTGATTTAATAAAAAAAAGAAAATTTGCATTAAAGCACCCTGGACGTTTTTAAATTTGCCAAATAGCCCCTGCCAGCCTCAAGCACATGCCACGCACGTGATATAGTGGTAAAATTGCGCATTCTCTCTTGTGTTTTATTTTTATTATTTATTTCATGAAAAAACAACAAATATTGACACTTTGACCCCTCAATTCTAGACTTTAAATTTGCATGATATTTTCGTAGGAATATATACTTTTTATTGATCAAAACATTCTGAGAAAATCATGCTATGCTCCTGATGTGTGGATCTTTTTAGCATAAATTTTTCATTGCTTTTTGTCATCATCTAATATTATTAAAAAATCAAAAACATGTCATTTTTCCCTGTTTGAAATTCAAAAAGTCATAAAATTTGAAAATAACTCCGAAATCTCCAAAAAAATTAGGATAGTTTCATTTCATTGTCTTTTCTAGCAAATTTTACGCATTATTTATTTATAAAACCCAAAAAATTGAAAACATCAAAAACCTTTTAAAAATCACAGAAAATTCTACAAAAATCTAAAAATTGTGATTTCAGTTCATATTTGTAGATAATTGCTTCTAATTTATCTTAAAAATAATTGTCAGGAGTTTTGGGCATTAAAATATTTTTAAGTTGCAAATTACTCTAGGTTGTGCACATTTTCGCATTTTCTCACTGTTTGATTTTTAGAAAAATACAAAAACACTTGAAAATTCCACAAAAATTCACAAAAAAATTCAAAACTTTTAAAGCCCAAAAATATTTTCTCTGGATTTTTCTAAGCATTTTTGATAAATTAAAAATTACAAAAGAGTTGGTATGCGTATTTTTAATCTTGTGAATATTGCTTCGTGTTTTTTTTTTGAAAAATGAATAAAATGCAAAAATCAAAATCACAAAAAATTGAAAACAAAAAAATTAAAAAAATAAAAGATAAAAAAATCACAAAAAACCAAGGATAGTTGTCCTTTGAGATTCTTGTTTTCTCTTAATTGATTTTCGATTAATTGAATAACCCTCGGGATTTGTAGTCTCCCTCAGTTCGTCCATGTCCGATATACAGGTTAATAAGTAGTAAAAATAAAAAAATTGTTTGTTTGTCACGAGATTTTTGGGTATTGCAACGACTAATTTATTTACCAATAATTTATCCGATCTCCGAGATCTCCTGTACAACAAAATGGCACCGTTGTCGGGGAGGCACATCGAGAGTAGTTAGGTTTCTCTTTTGACCTGCTATTCTTTGTTGTACATATTTTTAAATTTTCCACATTACTTCATTGGTTATATTGATGAATCTGCGATTCGTCATCTTTATTCATTTATTTTATCTTAAAATCCCTTATAAAACACCTTCATATAACACTAACTCGGTATTCTTACTAACTTGCATCTGTGTAAATATTGTACACTTCTTACTAATTTTAACCTAAAATAAATAAAGAAAGAAAGAAAGGAAAAATAAAATAATAGAAAATTTAAAAAAAGAGGAAAAATAAAGAAAAGAAAATAAAAAAAGAAAGACTGTATACAGGTTGAACCGAACCCCGAGAGAAGGTCAAGACATGACTTGATCGACCAAAAATAAAGTAGGGGGAGATAAGGGTCCTTAAGCAGAAAATCCAAAAAAATGTGTGTGCGTGTGTTGAAAATACTTCTCACTTATTTTATATATATTGTATAAAACTGAAACTAATTTATTTGTGCCTTAATTGAACTCAAATCAAATAACTTTAAAAACCAAAGTTGTAAATAAAAATGTGTCCTAATTAATAAAAATAATTGCATAATTAAATCATGTACAGAATAAAAGTAGCCACACGTGGAAAAAGCCACTAAGCACTAATTGAAAGACCAATTCCGCCTTCATATGAGCTCAAATTAATCAATCTCACTTCCATTGGATTCGAAATTAAATTATCTTTAAAATGGCTGTATTTTCATAATTTTTCGAGTTACGGTTGAAAAATCAGTTTTCTGGGGTGGTTTGTGCAATTTTCCCATGTATTATGTGCGTATTGTATTTTGTATATTTGTAAATTATTCTCACTAATTATTTAAAAAAATAAAAATTAAAAAAAATAAAAATTTTAAAACAGAAAAGGCTAATTTCCTCATTTACCCTTGTATATAATGTCATATATGTATATACTATATGTATATAGTTGCTATTTTTAATTAATCGCCATAAAAAATAAAAAATAACATTTTTTAATTCAAATAAATAAAGTGACGAAAATTCAAAAAAAAGTTAATGGTGTAAATAATTTTATCTCTCTTTTATTTTACCTCATTTCTCATTTCATCTCTCTTATCTCTTCCACCAAAAAATTCAAAAATTCATTTCAATTTTCATCTCTCTTATCTCCTTATCCAAAAAAATCAGAAATTCAAATTTCATTCCATCTTTTCTATTTATATGGCTCCTTCTCCATCATTTCAACTTGATCAATCTTTAGAGAGAGGAGCCCGATCTCCGAGAGAAAATTTCGTCGAGAAAGTTGCCTAGTCTCCAAGCCGTCCGGTGACAGCGAGTCGGCCTTGTCAAGGCGATCACTGTCCATTTCCGCTCCTAAGGTGAGAACCATCATTTTTCTTCTTATTTTATCTTAGCTTAATCGTAGTTTTATTTCTAGCACTTTTATCTCGTTATCATTTTTTTATCTAGATCTTAAAATCCATCACGTTTTTTATTCCACTTCGATTTCGAGTTTTCACCTCATTCTCTCAATCTCTCCACGTTCTATTTCTATCGCCCACGGTCTCTCAACTCCGGCCGCGTACGGTGGTCGGAGATCAGATTCGAATCTCTCATTTCTGCCAAATCCTCGTTCATTTCTACAAATTGTAAATAAATAAAAAATTAATTATAAAGGGAATTTGTTTCTTTTTTTTCTCTAATGTTTGTTTTGAAGGATCATAAAAAAATAAAATATAAATAAATAAAATTTCTTTAGCCTTTTTTTAATTCCTATTTTCAGATTTACAAAAAAAATAAAAAAAAAAGTTTTTTTTATTTCTGTGTACATCACAAACAATAAAAAATACAAAAAAATTAAAAAAATAATAATCTTCCAGCATGCAGCGGGGTTGTCACCCTGCACTGCCCACCTACTGCACCACCGTGGACATGCGCCCTCCTCCACCGCGTGGCCTTCCGTCTCCACCGAGGGTGGCCGCCATCCTCCACGACGCCCTCTACTGTCCAGCACCCCACCGGTGTCCTCCGCTCGTCGACCTCCTAGAGCGAGGCCGCAGCACCGCAGTGCTCTGCCATCTCCGCATCGCGCCTCCATCCAGCACTTCGCCCTCAACCGTCCCTCCATCGAGTACTCAGCCGCGATTGCCGCACCGCGCGTGGCGTCCGCGCCGCCCGCCGACCTCCAAGCCCCTCCTTTGGTGGAGGCGCACCTTCCCCATTAGCACCTTGGGCGGCAGACGAGTGCCTCTCCTCCATCTTGAAGAAACGAACAAGAATCCCTAGGGCATTAAAAAACAATTTGGAGAATTTACAGTTGCGTCCCTAAAGAATTTTGAAATTTCAAAAACATCCCTCTGTTCCAACAGATCACGTGCATAACACACCTTACGTGGGTAAATTGCTATTCCCTCCACCGATTTTATTTTTTATTCTTATTGTAAAACTTTTGGAAAAATTGCATTTCAATCCATGGATTCCAGAATTTAACTTTACTTGAGTTTCATATTGAAATAAATGCTATTTGTGATCAAAAAATCTTGCAAAAATTATGCTATGTTCCTGATGTGCATATCCATCTAGCATAAAACTTTCATTCATTTTAATTTCATTTACTTTATTTAAAAAATAAAAACCAATGATATTTTGTCTTCCCGAAATTTTAAAATTCATAAAAATTCAAATATTGGTTCAAAAATTCTTAAAAATTTAGGATAGTTTTATTTCATTGCCTTTTAATTTTTGACCAATTTTCATGCATTACTTAATTTATAAAACCTAAAAAATTAAAAAACATCAATAATCTAATAAAAATCACAAAAAATCCTACAAAAATCCAAAAATTTTGATTTTAGTTCCTTTTTTTGTAGATATTTGCATGTAGTTTGTCTTAAAAATAGTTGTCAGGTGTTTTGGGCACTTAAAAATTTTTTGAGTTGCAAATTACTCCAAGTTGTGCACATTTTCGCATTTTCTCACTGTTTAAATTTAAGAAAAAAATACAAAAACATCTGAAAATTCCACAAAAATTTGCAAAACTATTTCAAAACTTTTGAAACCCAAAAATATTTTCTCTGGATTTTTCTGAGTATTTTTCTATTGATTGAAGTAATTACAAAAATAGTTTGTGTACGTATTTTTTTATCTTGTGAATATTAATTTGTGTTATTTTTAGAAAAAAGAAAAAATGAAAAATCAAAATCACTAAAAATTTGTAAATCAAAAAATATAAAAAAATTAGAAATAAAAAAATAAAAAAATCAAAGATAAAAATAATCACAAAAACCAAGGATAGTTGTCCTTTGAGATTCATATTTTCTCTTAATTAATTCTTGATTAATTGAATAACCCTCGGGATTTGTAGCCTCCCTGAGTTCGACCCTATCCGCTATACATGTTAATAAGTAGCATAAAAAAATAATTGTTTGTTTGTCATGTGATTTTGGGGTTAGCAACGACATTGTTTATCATTAATCTCCGATCCTCCATAAATTTTCGTGTCAACAAAATGGCGCCGTTGTCGGGAAGGCACGGCGAGGGTAGTTAGGTTTCTCTTTTGACCTGCTATTCTTAGTTGTAAATATCTGTTTACATTTTTGCCATTCACTTCATTGTTTATATCCACTACATTCATTTCATTTTTTTCTCATATTTGATAATTGTTTTTCTTACACATTTTCTTTTTCTTGCAAGGGCCCGCAGAGCGAAGGAGGCGATCCTAGGAGAGTCGAAGCACCCAAGCGACGTGGAGGCGACTTGATTCTTCACAAAGCTGCAGGATAGCGTGAAAAGAGGAGAAGAAGAAGTGAAGGAGACGAAAAAAATTTTCTAGAGAGAGAGATTTTCTTTTCCATTTGAACTCTGTAAAAAGACATTCATTTGTTGCGGAGTCTACTTCGCCAAGTGTCTGTGCACCTGAGGGACCACACCGGTTTTTTTTCATCGCCTTTATTTTTCTTTGTTTCCCACGAATTTCGTGAGCTACCTCTTGATTGCTTTAATTAATTAGCTTGAGCCAGGTAATTAATTGGGTCCAAATACCCTAAATAAGAAATTTTTATGCCTATAGAGTAGAACGTAATTTGGACTCAGACAAATTAACTTGTTCTTGCCCGTTAATAGAATCTATCATCTAGGATGGTTCACTTGCATGTGCATATAGGATAGTTAATTTAAATTCTGCGCGGATCACTTGCATGTAGAGTGCTGGCGATAAGGTACGCATCTCTAACCCCTGCATGCATCATTATTTTAAATCGCGCATTGGCATTTCCGATCTCCGTCCTTATTTTCACTCACATAAGTTAAAAAGGAAATTGGACACTCGGTAGGCGATTCTTTGAAATATTTTAAACCAAGTGATAGCTGTTAAAACTGGGACTGCTAAAGAAAACTCGGCCCTAAAAAAATATACTAGCAAAATTATTGTTTTGGGGACAGTAACCCCCTCATTGTTTGGTTTGCTTGAGTGAGAGAGCAACCCGCACACTAGGATAGAGCCACGCCCGAACTCTTTTCAGACTACTATCTTGAGTTAGTCGTTCTCCAATGAGGATCTCTCCAGTAGCCAGTAAAGCGGCCCATGACATCCTCAATAGATTGAATTGATAGGGTAGCCGGTAAATAGTCCACAATTCATACTGGAGAGGAAAGATCTAACTTTGAGATTAGGCCACTCTCCTGAGAGCATTGGATTCCTAACAGCTCGCTCTAACTGCTCTGATATATTGTATTCTCACCAAACTCTAAAATTGACAAGATAATTGACCGAACCTTCACGGTCTTCACTATGAGTTGAGTTGGTGAACTAGGGGTTTGTATTGTGTTTGATCGCTTGTGTGATTGCTCGATTCTTTTGTGCATTTGCGTCTTTTTCTCCATATCTTTTGACTTGACCACTCGTGCTCTCCCGATCTCGTCTTTTGTTTCGGAGATGGCCGACTGGAGTTATTTTAATCTAATCTTCGTGGATACCTCGTACTCTCCAAACGATCCACCTTCCTTTTTCAAGGAGGACTTTCCTCATGATTTTTGTGCATATCTGCCTAATCCATTATTTCAGGAATCGGAGGACTTTGATTTTCACCCACCCTCATTCAACCCTCCTGATCCTGGGATTTTGGAGTCACCTTTCATGATTTCAACACTTAAGACATTGAATCAGATGATGAAGCATATGAATTCAAGAATAGAAATCTATTTAACATAAATACGAGCCAAAATGCTGCTCCAGTATTTAAGGATATGGATTCACTTGAGGATAATCATGAGAGCTTACAATTGCCCAAAATACAAAAAAATGAGAAAAATTTAAAAATCCGAAAAGATTCTGGGAGACACATTATTGATTCATTTTGTGAGGAGAAGACCCAAATGCCTGATCATCTACCCATACATCTATTCACATCATGTCCCAACCTTGACCCCGAAGGTTCCATTATACAGACTGCTCTTGGTAATCCTCATGTAAATGCGGATTCCGACCTCCTCACTTGTATGGAGGAGGTCCAGAAATTCAAAAAAATGTTGACTAAACCCGAAGTGTTGGCCATCATTCATGAGATTATTAAAGCCCCACTTCAACAGGCCATGACAGATTTATCTACTCCTCAACACAAGAAAAGAAAGCGAAGGAGAAGATCTGAGCGTCACATCTTGTCCATGGCCACTACCTATGCCATCTCCCACCGTCCGTATTTTAAGAAAGGGAACACTGCCACACCTCTTGTGAGTTGCTCCATATCTGACTTTTCTTGTGATAACACTCTCCTTGACGGCGGTTCGTCAATTAATATAATACCCTTCTCTATGGTACAGTCTCTTTATCTTAGGCCTCTTAAGAAAACCATGATGATAATTCAATTTGCTGATGGATCTATCAAGAGGCCAAAGGGTATTCTAGAAAATGCTGTCATTCTTATTCAGGGAATGAATTTCACTTCGGATTTTGTTGTAATGGCCATGGAGACCTCCACCCCTGTGGAGCATCCTCCCATTATCTTGGGATGACCTTTCCTTGCCTTTGCGGGAGTCGTTATTGATTATGGTTCAGGAGAGATTCGCTTCCGTTCTGATGTAGGGAGCGATGTGATGATCACGGCACCCATTACTGACCAGAAACTTGCATCCCATGAGAGCCCGTCCGTGTTAGCCAACCCCAAGGGATTTGACCTATATGATAATATCAGAGATTCTTGTTATATTTTGGATGATAATGAAACCCAAGAATTCCTCTTCAAGGAGGAAGACTCGGAAAGCATAGACCCTGGAGTTCCCCTTCTGGTATGTGGAGAAGCATTAGTGACATCCGCAAAATTTACATGATAGACACCCTATTGCAGAAGGCAGAATCTGAGACTAAACAGGATGGACATGATTTGACTACTTCCATTAATGAGTCCATTCCTATTCTCCCTGATTCAGATAAGACCGATCAGGCCAAATTTGATTTGATTGCATTTATAATGGAATTTGGGACTTTTGACAAAGATGATGATCCAATAGATGTTCGCAAGGCTGAAATTGATGCTACTTTTTCTGATAATGATTTCGAGCCATTTTACTTTGATGTTTGTGAGACTTCTCTGGCCGGACATGACCATACTACTTCCAATAATCGATTTAGTCCTGCACAATCTGAAACCGCTGAGGATACATTCTTGGTCGATCCTACTCAGTTTATGTCTAATGATGATCCCAATATCGACCTACACCTTGTCAAATCCATACCTCAGTGGTCCCGCAAGAAGGTTCGCTTTCGACCTTCTTGACCTTTGTACATCCACTGCTCTTGTATATCCTTTCGTTTTACTCTTTCTTCTCCGGGTTTATCTTTCACCCTTTTCCGTGTGTATATATATGATATACTTAGGATGTGCTTTATCCAAAGAATAGGGGGTGAATGATTTGTGTTGTTCATATTCGTCCTGTTCATCACTCTTGTTGTTGCCTATACTTAGGGATACTCTACCCTAAGTATAGGGGAGTGATGCTGTTCATATCGTGTCTTTTTATTTTTGAGTCTGTACATTCTCTTCATCAGTTTTCCCCTTTTGTACACTCTACTATACTTAGAATTACTTGATCCTAAGTATAGGGGGGATCACCAACTTCTCTTCTTTTTATCTTTTCTTTGAGTCGTTGTAGCATAGAAGTTCTTTTCATTTTTCTATACTTAGCACGAGTTATGTCTTCCTTTTTCGCTCTCTGATCACTATGAGGACATAGTTCGAGCTAAGTTTAGGGGGGTGTCGTATGTATTCTATATATACTTTAGACATAACTCATACTTCTAAATATGTTTATTTGTGGGGTTATGTGTATAATTTTGTAAAATCCACGTATGTAAAAAAAATAACAAAAAGAAAAAAACAAAAAAATCTTGTACATATTTTACTAACCCTTTTTTCTTTTTATTAAAAAAACTTGTACATTTTTTTACTAACCCTTTTTCTTTAAAGAAACTACAAAACTAAAAAACTCTGTAAAACTTGCATAATTCAAAAAAACCTTTCTTTTACATCTGCATTTTCCTCCAAAAATCTATAAAAAGTTCAAAATTGGAAAATTTCTTAAAAAATGTTCTTTTCACATGTGCATCATTTTTTTTCAAAAAAAACCCTTGCATTGTTCATGTTTTGCATTTTCATGTGCATTTTTCAGGATAGTATTGACATTTAAACTATGTTTGAAATAAAATTGAAGAATGGAGTTTAGTTGGACCTTAATCCACCTAATTCTTAGAGGAACTTCCCCGAGAAATAGGATTTTAGGAGCTTCAGGTCTTTGACATAATTCTTTGAGTTCCACATGACAATGTGCAGTGTTTGACTCTTAGTGTCTAACCTGGTCTCTTCATTCTGGGTACAACTCGAGAATAGGGAATTAATTGTACTCTCGCATTATGCACTTAGCTCAACTCAGACGGGATGTTGGAAGACTGTGTGAGTTTCTTTTCTGGTAGCGTGGAAATTTAAAGATCAGAGTATGGGTTGAAATAAAGCTTCGGAAGAGGGATGGATGGCTAGGCACAATTTTTTCTAAGACCCCAAAAAATGTACGGAAACAAAAAGATTCTATATCCGTTGGGGCACAACAAGATCCAAGTAGAACCACTAAAAATCCAAATACAAAGAAGACACTACCAAATAAATATCTGACCAAAAAGGTTCAAGCTTCAAGAAACCTGCAGATCTTGGTGGAGACTCGGCCACACAGGCCAGCTCCACAAGGAGAGGTGACTACACTGACCACCCTCCAGTTCTTTTCTCCTTCTTCTAACTTCTCCCCCAATTCGATTGTGAACACAGCGCGAGACCTTAGAAGGAAATACCTGACTCCCCGAGGATGAGTTACTGGAGAGGATATTTTCATGGTAGTCTGGCATTCTGGATGGGAAGAGCTAAAACCTTTCACACACATGAGTCGATTGTTCAATGTTCATAGGGTATACTTTGGGAAGAGGATTGATCTAAGATGACTTCTGAGCCGAAACTATGACAATAATGTGTAGAACTTGAAGGCTGTCGATTTTAAAATTCTAAGTCTCACAGAAGTTCCGACACACTAATAATCCAAAGGTCCTACAAGAGCTCCAAACTACAATTTTATGAAGATAAGTTTAATACTCAATATTGTTCTACTTTCTTTATTTTCCCTTTCTTTTTCTTCACTTATTCTTTCAAATAAGTGTTTGCTAAGGGACTAGCAAAGGTAAAGAATAGGGGGATGATGAATCTGCGATTCGTCATCTTTATTCATTTATTTTAGCTTAAAATCCCTTATAAAACACCTGCATATAACACTAACTCCATATTCTTACTAACTTGCATATGTGTAAATATTGTACACTTCTTACTAATTTTAACATAAAATAAATAAAGAAAGAAAGAAAGAAAGGAAAAACAAAGAAAAGAAAAAGAAGAGGAATGATAAAGAAAAGAAAATAAAAAAGGAAGACTGTATACTGGCTGACCCGAACCGCGAGAGAAGGTCAAGACTTGACCTGATCGTCCAAGAATAATGTAGGGGGAGATAAGGGTCCTTAAGCAGAAAATCCAAAAAAATGTGTGTTGTTGTAAATACTTCTCACTTATTTTTTATATATCTGTATAAAACTGACACTAATTTATTTGTTCCTTAATTGAACTCAAATCAAGTAACTTTCAAAACCAAAGTTGCAAATAAAAATGTGTCCTAATTAATAAAACTAATTGCACAATTAAATCATGTACAGAATAAAAGTAGCCACACTTGGAAAAAGCCACTAAGCACTAATTGAAAGACCAATTCCGGCTCCATATGAGCTCAAATTGAATCAATCTCACTTCCATTGGATTCAAAATTAAAATATCTTTAAAATGACTGTATTTTCATAATTTTAGAAGTTACGGTTGAAAACTAGGTTTTCTAGGGTGGTTTTTCCCATGTATTTTGTGCATATTGTATTTTGTATATTTGTAAATTATTCTCACTAATTATTTAAAATATAAATAAAATTAAAAAAAAATTTAAAAGGCTAATTTCCTCATTTACCCTTGTATATAATGACATATATGTATATAGTATATGTATATAGTTGCTATTTATAATTAACTACCATAAAAAAATAAAAAAATCACATTTTTTAATTCAAAGAAATAAAGCGATGAAAATTAAAAAAAATTAATTTTGTAAATAATTTATCTCAATTTTATTTTATCTCATTTCTCATTTCATCTCTCATATCTCTTCCACCAAAAAAGTCAAAAATTCATTTCAATTTTCATTTCTCTTATCTCTTTATCCAAAAAATTCAAAAATTCAAATTTCATTCCATCTTTTCTATTTATATGGCTTCTTCTCCCTCATTTCAACTTGATCTATCTTTAGAGAGAGGAGCCCAGTCATCGAGAGAAAATTTCGTCGAGAAAGTTGCCTAGTCTCCAAGTCCTCCAGTGACAACGAGGCGACCTTGTCGAGGCGATCACGATCCATTTCCGCTCCCAAGGTGAGATCCAACATTTTTCTTCTTATTATATCTTAGCTTAATCGTAGTTTTATTTCTCGTACTTTTATCTCGTTGACATTTTTATCTAGATCTTAAAATCCATCACGTTTTTTAATTCGACTTCGATCTCGAGTTTTCACCTCACTCTCTCGATCTCTCGACGTTCTATTTCTATCGTCAACGATCTCTCAACACCGGCCGCATATGGTGGCTGGAGATCGGATTGAATCTCTCATTTCCGTCGAATCCTCGTTCATTTTCTCCGAATTGTAAATAAATAAAAAATAATAAAAAGGGTATTTGTTTCTTTTTTCTCTAACATTTGTTTTGCAGGATCATAAATATAAATAAATAAATAAATAAAAAGAATTTCTATAGCCTTTTTTATTCCTATTTTCGGATTTACAAAAAAATTATTTCTGTTTACATCACAAACAATAAAAAAATTACAAAAAATAATAAAAAAATAATAATCTTCCAATAGGCAGCGGGGTCGCCGCCCCGCGCCGCCCACCTACTGCACTGCCGCGGACACGCACCCTCCTCTTCCGCGTGGACTTCCGTCTCCACCGAGGGCGGCCGCCATCCTCCACGCGGCCCTCCGCTCTCCAGCAGCCCCGCTGGTGTCCTCCTCCCATCGACCACCCAGAGCTAGGCCGCAGCGCACTGCCATCTCCGCGCCCCGCCTCCATCCAGCACTTCGCCCCCAGTCGTCCCTCCATCGAGCACTCAGCCGCGAGCGTCGCATCGCGCATTGCGTCCGTGCTGCCCACCGACCTCTGAGCCCCTCCTTTGGTGGCGACGCACCTTCCCCCCTTAGCACCTTGGGCTGCGGACGAGTGCCTCTCCTCCATCTCGAAGAAATGAACAGGAAGCCCTAGGGCATTAAAAAACAATTTGGAGAATTTATAGTTGCGTCCCTGAAGAATTCTGAAATTTCAAAAACGTCCCTCTACTCCAACAGATCACGTGCATAGCACGCCTTACTGGGTAAATTGCTATTTCCTCCACCAATTTTATTTTTTTATTCTTATTGTAAAACATTTGGAAAAATTGCATTTCAGTCCTTGGATTCCAGAATTTAACTTTACTTGAGTTTCATATTGAAATAAATGTTATTTGTGATCTAAAAATCTTGCAAAAATTATGCTATGTTCCTAATGTGCATATCCAACTAGCATAAAACTTTCATTACATTTTGATTTCATTTATTTTATTTAAAAAATCAACAACAGTGATATTTTGTTCTCCTGAAATTTGAAAATTCAAAAAAATTCAAATATTGTTCCAAAAAATCCAAAAATTATGATAGTTTTATTTCATTGCCATTTAAATTTTGACCAATTTTCACGCATTAATTATTTATAAAAACCAAAGAAAATAAAAACATCAAAAATCTTATAAAAATCACAAAAAGTTCTACAAAAATCCAAAAATTTTGATTTCAGTTTCTATTAGTAGATATTTGCATGTAGTTTGTGTTAAAAAAAGTTGTCAGGACTTTTCAGAAATTAAAATATTTTTAATTTGTAAATTATGCCAGGCTGTGCACATCTTTTGTATTTTCTCACTGTTTAATTTTTAGAAAAATACAAAAAAACATCTTAAAATTACATAAAAAATTATCAAAAATATTTCAAAACTTTTAAAACCCAAAAATATTTTTGCTGGATTTTTCAGAGTATTTTTTTATTAATTAAAAAAAATACAAAAAGAGTTGGTGTACATATTATTTTACCTTGTGAATATTAACTCGTGTTATTTTTGGAAAATAGAAAAATCAAAAAATCAAAATCACTAAAAAAGTTGAAAATCAGAAAATATAAAAAAAATTAAATAAAAAATTAAAAAATAAAAGATAAAAAAATCACAAAAACCAAGGATAGTTGTCTTTTGAGATTCTTGTTTTCTCTTAATTAATTCTTGATTAATTGAATAACCTTCGGGATTTGTAGCCTCCCTGAGTTCGACCCTTTCCGCTATACAGGTTAATAAGTAGCATACAAAAATAATTGTTTGTTTGTCACGGGATTTCGGGGATAGCAACAACATTGTTTATCATTAATCTCCGATCCTCCACAAAATTCATGTCAACATATATCCACTTCATTCATTTCATATTTTTTTCTCGCATATTTGATAATTGTGTTTCTTACACATTCTCTTTTCTTTTTCTTGTGAGGGCCCACAGAGCGAAGGAGGCGATCTTAGGAGAGCTGAAGCACCCAAGCGACATGGAGGCGGCTTGATTCTTCACCAAGTCGCAAGATAGCGTGAGAAGAAGAGAAGAAGAATTGAAGGAGACGAAAAAATTTTTAAAGAGAGAGAGAGAGAGAGAGAGAAAGAGTTTTTCTTTTCTAACATTTTAACTCTATAAACGGACATTCATTTGTTGCGGGGTCTATTTCGCCAAGTGCCGGTGCACTTGGGGGACCTCACCGGTTTTGTTTTCATCGCCTTTATTGTTCTTTATTTCCTGCGGATTTCGTGAGCTACCTCTTGATTGCTTTAATTAATTTTCTTGAGCCAGGTAATTAATTAGGTCCAAACACCCTAAACAAGAAATTTCTGTACCTATAGAGTAGATCGTAATTTCGACTTAGTCAAATTAACTTGTTCTTGCCCGTTAATAGAAGCTATCATCTAGGACGGTTCACTTGCATGTGCATATAGGATAGTTTATTTAAAGTCTGCACGGATCACTTGCATGTAGAGTGCTGGCGACTAGGTACGCATCTCTAACCTCTGCATGCATCATTGTTTTTAATCGCGCATTGGCATTTCCGATCTCCTTCCTTATTTTCACTCACATAAGTTAAAAAGGAAACTGGACACTCAGTAGGCGATTCCTTGATAATATTTTAACCAAGTGATAACTGCTAAAAACAGGACTATTAAAGAAAACTCGACCCTAAAAGATATAAGGAAAATTTATTATTTTGGGGAGAGTAACCCCCTCATTATTTGGTTTGCTTGAACGAGAGAGCGACCCGCACACTAGGATAGAGCCACACCTGAACTCTTTTCAGACTACTATCTTAGGGTAGTCATTCTCCAATGATCTCTCCGGTAGCCGATAAAGCGGCCTGTGAAGTCCTTAACAGATTGAATTGATCGGGTATCCAGTAAACGGTCCGCAATTCATACTGGCTGGGAATGATCTAACTTTGGGATTAGGCTAGTCTCAAGAGAGCATTGGGTTCCTAATAGCTCGCTTTAACCACTCTTATAGATTGTATTGTCACCAACTCTAAAATTGACAAGATAATTGACCGAACCTTTACGATCTTCACATTGAGGTGAGTTGGTGAACGGGGGGTTTGCATTGTGTTTGATTGCTTGTGTGCATGCTAGATCCTTCTGTGCATTTGCACCTTTTTCTCCATATCTTTTGACTTGACCCCCGTGCTCTCCCAATCATGTCTTTTGTTTTGAAGATGGCCGACTGGAGTTATTTTAATCTGATCTTCGCGGATATCTCGTACTCTCCAAACAATCTACCTTCCTTTTTCCAGAAGGACTTTCCTCTTGATTTTTGTGCATATCCACCTAACCCATTATTTCAGGAATCGGAGGACTTTGATTTTCACCCACCCTCATTCAACCCACCCGATCCTGGCATTTTGGAGTTACCTTTCATGATTTCCACACTTGAGACACTGAACCAGATAATGGAACATATGAATTCGAGGATTAGCAATTTATTTAACATAAATACGAGCCAAAATGCTGCTCCACTATTTGAGGATATGGGTTCACTTGAGGATAATCATGAGAGCTTGCAATCACACAAAATACAAAAAAATGATAAAATTTTGAAAATCCAAAAAGATTCTGGGAGACACACTATTGATTCATTTTGTGAGGAGAGCACTAAAATGCCCAATCATTTACCCACACATATATTCACATCATGTCCCAACTTTGACCCCGAGGATGCCACTATACAGACTGCTCTAGGCAATCCTCGTGTAAATGCTGATTCCGACCTCCTCCCTTGTATGGATGAGGTCCAAAAATTCATAAAAATGATGAGTGAACCTGAAGTTTTGGCCACCATTCATGAGATCATTAAAGCCCCACTTCAACAGGCCATGACAGATTTATCTAATCCTCAACGCAAGAAGAGAAGGCGAAGGAGAAGATCTGAGTGTCACATCTTGACCATGGCCACTGCCTACGCCATCTCTCACCGTCCGTATTCTAAGAAAAGAAACACTACCACACCTCTTGTGAGATGCTCCATATCTGACTATTCTTGTGATAACACTCTCCTTGATGGCGGTTTGTCAATCAATATAATACCCTTCTCTATGGTACAGTCTCTTCATCTTAGGCCTCTTAAGAAAACCAGGATGATAGTTCAATTTGCCGATGGATCTATCAAGAGACCGAAGGGTATTCTAGAAAACGTTGTCATTCTCATTCAGGGCATGAATTTCACTTTAGATTTTGTTGTAATGCCCATGGAGACCTCCACCCTGTGGAGCACCCTCCAATCATCCTGGGATGGCCTTTCCACGCCTCTGTGGGAGCCGTTATTGATTATGGTTCAGGAGAGATTTGCTTCCATTCTGATGTAGGGAGCGATGTGTTGATCACTACACCCACTACCGAACAGAGACCTACATCCCATGAGAGCCCACCTGTGTTAGCCAACCCCAAGGAACTTGACCTCGAGGATAATATCAGAGATTCTTGTTATATGTTGGATGATAATGAAACCCAAGAATTCCTCTTAAAGGAGGAAGACTCAGAAAGCATTGACCTTGGAGTTCCCCCTTCTGGTATGTGGTGATGCATTGATGACATCCGTGGAATTTACACAATAGACACCCTAGAGCAGAAGGCAGACTCTGAGACTAGATAGGACGGACATGATTCGACTACTTTCACTGATGAGTATGTTCCTATTCACCCTGATTCAGATGAGACCGATCAAGCCAAATTTGATATGATTGCTTTTATAAAGGAATTTGGGCCTTTTGATAAAGATAATGATCCAGTAGACGATCGCGAGGCTGAAATTGATCCTACTTATTTTGATAATGATTTCGAGCCATTTTACTTTGATGTTTGCGAGACTTTCCAGGCAGTACATGACCATACTACTTCAAATATCTGCTTTAGGCCTGCACAATCTGACTGTTGAGGATACATTCCTGGTCAATCCTACTCAGTTTATGTCTAATGATGATCCCAATATCGACCTACACCTTGTCAAATCCATACCTCAATGGTCCCGCAAGAAGGTTCTCTTTCGACCTTCTTGACCTTTGTACATCCACTCCTCTTGTATATCCTTTCGTTTCACTCTTTCTTCTCCCGTTTTATCATTCACCCCTTTTTCCGTGCGTGTGTGTGTATATATGCTATACTTAGGATGTGCTTTATCCTCAGTATAGGAAGGGTGAATGATTTGTGTTGTTCATATTCGTCCTGTTCATTACTCTTGTTGTTGCCTATACTTAGGGATACTCTACCCTAAGTATAGGGGGGTGATGTTGTTCATATCGTGTCTTTTTATTTTTGAGTCTGTTCATTCTCTTCATCGATTTTGCCCTTTTGTACACTCTACTATGCTTAGGATTACTTGATCCTAAGTATGGGGGGATCACCAACTTCTCTTCTTTTTATCTTTCCTCTGAGTCATTGTAGCATAGGATTCTTTTCACTTTTCTATATTTAGCACGAGTTATGTCTTCCTTTTTCGATCTCTGATCAGTATGAGGACATAGTTCGAGCTAAGTATAGGGGGTGTCTTATGTATTGTATATATACTTTAAACATAGGTCGTACTTTTCAATACGTTTATTTGGGGGGCTATGTGTATAATTTTGTAAAATCCACGTGTTTAAAAAAAAAATAAAACACAAAAAAACAAACAAACAAAAAACACAAGAAAAAAGACACAAAAATCAACAAAAACACACAAAAAATAAAAACAAAAACAAAAACAAACAAACAAAAAATCTTGAATATACTTGTATATATTTTATTAACCCTTTTTTCTTAAAAAAACTACAAAACCAGATGTCGATAAAGAATTGCATAATTCAAAAAAACATTTCTATCACATCTGCATTTTTCCTCCAAAATCCAAAAAAAGTTCAAAATTAGACAATTGTTTAAAAAAATGTTCTTTTAACATGTGCATCATTTCAAATAAAAAAACTCTTTGCATTGTTCATATTTTGCATTTGCTTGTGCATTTTTTAAGGATAGTATCGACATTTAAACTATGTCTGGAATAAAATTGAAGAATGGAGCTTAATTAGACCTTAATCCACCTAATTCTCAGAGGAACTTCACCGAGAAATAGGATTTTAGAAGCTTTAGGTCTTTGACTTAATTCTTTGAGTTCCACATGACAATGTACAGCGTTTGACTCTTAGTGTCTAACCTGGTCTCTACACTCTGGGTATAACTCTGGAATTGGGAATCAATTTGTACTCTCACATTATGCACATAGCTCAACTCAGACGGGATGTTGGAAGACTGTGTGAGTTTCTTTTCTGATACCGTGGAAATCTAAAGACCGGAGTACGGGTTGAAATAAAGCTTCATAAAAGGGATGGATGGCTTGGCACAATTTTTTCTGAGATCACAAAACATGTACGAAAACAAAAAGATTCTATATCCGTAGGGGCACAACAAGATCCAAGTAGAACCACAAAAAATCCAAATACAAAGAAGCCACTACCAAATAAATATCTGACCAAAAAGGTCCAAGCTTCAACAAAACATGCAGATCTTAGTGGAGACTCGGCTACACTGGCCAGCTTCACAAGGAGAGGTGACTACACTGGCCACCCTCCAATTCTTTTCTGCTTCTTCTAACTTCTCCCACAATTCGATTGTGAACACAACGCGACAGACCTTAGAAGGATATACCTGACTCCTCGAGGATGAGTTACTGGAGAGGAGATTTGCATGGTAGTCCGGCAATCTGGATCGGAAGAGCTAAAACCTATCACACACATGAGTCGATTATTCAATGTTCATAGGGTGTGCTTTGGGAAGAGGATTGATCTAAGATGACTTCTGAACCGAAACTGTAACATTGATGTGTAGAACTTGAAGGCTGTCGATTTTAAAATTCTAAGTCTCACAGGAGTTCCGACACACTAATAATCCAAAGGTCCAACAGAGCCCCAGACTACAATTTTATGAAGATAAGTTTAATACTCAATGTTTTCCAATTTTCTTTATTTTCCCTCTCTTTTTCTTTTTCTTCACTTAATCTTTCAAATAATTGTTTGCTAAGGGACTAACATAGGTAAAGCATACGGGGATGATGAATCTGCGATTCGTCATCTTTATTCATTTATTTTAGCTTAAAATCCCTTATAAAACACATGCATATAACACTAACTCCATATTCTTACTAACTTGCATCTGTGTGTAAATATTGTACACTTCTTACTTTTAACCTAAAATAAATAAATAAATAAATAAAGGAAAAATAAAGAAAATAAAGAAAATAAAATAAAAAAGGAAGACTTTATACAGGCTGACCCAAACCCCGAGAGAAGGTCTAGTCTTGACCTGATCGACCAGGAATAAAGTAGAGGGAGATAGGGTCCTTAAGCAGGAAATCCAAAAAAAAGTGTGTGTTGTTGTACATACTTCTCACTTATTTTGTATATATCTGTACAAAATTAACACTAATTTATTTGTGCCTTAATTGAATTTAAATCAAATAACTTTCAAAAGCAAAGTTGTAAATAAAAGTGTCCTATTTAATTAAAATAATTGCACAAATAAATCTTGTACATAATAAAAGTAATCACACTTGGAAAAAGCCACTAAGCACAAACTGAAAGATCAAGTCCAGCTCAAATTGAATCAATCTCACATCCATTGGATTTGAAATTAAATTATCTTTAAAATGGCTATATTTTCATAATTTTTGGAGTTACGGTTGAAAAGTCGATTTTCTGGGGTGGTCGTGCAATTTTCCCATGTATTTTGTGCATATTGTATTTTGTATATTTGTAAATTTTTTTCACTAATTAATTAAAATAAAAAAAATTAATTAAAATTTTATAAAACAAAAATGGCTAATTTCCACCCTTGTATATAATGTCATATATGTATAAAGTATATGTATATAATTGCTATTTTTAATTAACTGCCATAAAAAATAAAAAATAACATTTTTTTAATTCAAATAAATAAAGTGGAGAAAATTCAAAAAAATTATTTTATTTTATAAATAATTTTATCTCTCTTTTATTTTATCTCATTTCTCATTTCATCTCTCTTATCTCTTCCACCAAAAATTCAAAAATTCATTTCAATTTTCATCTCTCTTATCTCTTTATCCAAAAATTTTCAAAAATTAAAATTTCATTCCATCTTTTCTATTTATATGGATCCTTCTCCCTCAGCTCGATCTCCGAGAGAAAATTTCGTCGAGAAAAGTGCCTAGCCTCCGAGCCGTCCGGTGACAACGAGTCAGCCTTCTTCGAGGCGATCACGGTCCATTTCCGCTCCTAAGGTGAAAGCCACATTTTTCTTCTTATTTTATCTTAGTTTAATTGTAGTTTATTTTGTCGCATTTTTTTAATTCCATCGTCATTTTTTTTCTCTAGATCTAAAAAAAATTCATCACGATTTTTGATCCGCTTCGACTCGATTTTCCATTTCACGTTCTTAATCTCCCCGTATTCTATTTCTATCATCCACGATTTCTCAACTCCGGCCGCGTATGGTGGCTGGAGATTGGATTCGAATCTCTCATTTCCGCTAGATCCTCGTTCATTTTTCTGAGTTGTAAATAAATAAAAATTAATAAAAAAATTTTGTTTCTTTTTCTCTAACGTTTGTTTTGCAGAATCATTAATAAAAAAACAACAAAAAAATAAAAATAAAAAAAAGAATTTCTTTATCCTATTTTTTCTTAATTCCTTTTTTTTCAGATTTACAAAAAAAATAATACATATTTTTTTCTTTTCACTACTGTTTACAATTCAATAAAAAATATAAAAAACCAAAAGAGAGGGATGACTGCCCTCCAGGCGTCGCTGCCCCCCCTTCTTCCTCGGCCGCATCATAGAGCCGCCCGCGCCTCGTCCCATTGAGCCCTCCTCCGCTAAAGGGCAGCAGCATTGCCTTCAGCCAGCGCCTGGCCCTCCGCCTTCGGCCACCTACACGCGGCAGCCCCTTCATCCAGTGGTGGCAGCGACTGTTCTCTCCCCCGTCGCCCGCATCACAGAGTCGCACCACCGTCCTTCCCTCGGCCTCTCCTCCGCAGCTGCGCGACGCCACGCTCGATCGCGCGCCTCCACCCCATTCGTGGTTCCTCCAGCCCATCCAGGCGGCCCGCACCACCCGCGGCCTTCGCTGCCACTCCTCCAGCCAGAACCTCCTCCGCTTGACCTGTGTCGCTTGTACACGACACCTCCTCCAGTGTGGCCCCACTGCCTCGACGCCATCCATCTGCCTCCAGCCGATACCGCCTCGTGCTGCGCATCTGCCCTTGCCCGTCAAAGAAGAAGGGGCGGCGGCCAGCGTCTCCTTGCCACCTTTGTTGGTTTGAAGGAACGAACGAAGAGAACCCTTGCTAAGGTTTGATTTAATAAAAAAAGAAAAATTGCATTAAAGCACCCTAGACTTTTTCAAATTTGCCAAATAGCCCCTGCCAGCCTCAAGCACATGCCACACACGTGAATAGTGGTAAAATTGTGCATTATCTCGTGTGTTTTATTTTCATTGTTTATGTCATGCAAAAACAACAAATATTGACACTTTGACCCCTCAATTCCAGACTTTGAATTTGCATGATATTTTGTTGTAATAAATAGTTTTTATTGCTCAAAAGTTTTGAGAAAATTATGCTATGCTCCTGATGTGTGAATCTTTTTAGCATAAAATTTTCATTGCTTTTTGTCATCATCTATTATTATTATTAAAAAATCAAAAACATGTCATTTTTTTCCTGTTTGAAATTCAAAAATTCATAAAAATTCAAAAATAACTCCGAAAATTCCAAAAACATCAGAGTAGTTTCATTTCATTGTCTTTTATTTTTTATGCAAATTTCACGCACTAATATATATAACCCAAAAAAATGAAAAACATCAACAACCTTTTAAAAATCACAAAAAATTCTACAAAAATCCAAAAATAGTGATTTCAGTTTCTGTTTGTAGATAATTGCTTCTAGGTTATCTTAAAAATAATTGTTAGGAGTTTTGGATATTAAAATATTTTTAAGTTGCAAATTACTTCAGGCTGGGCATATTTTCGCATTTTCTGACTATTTGATTTTTAGAAAAATACAAAAAAATCTGAAAATTCAACAAAAATTCTCAAAAATATTTCAAAACTTTTAAAACCCAAAAATGTTTTCTCTGGATTTTTCTGAACATTTTTTATAAATTGAAAAATTAAAAAAAGAGTTGGTGTACGTATTTTTAATCTAGTGAATATTGCTTCATGTTTTTTTGAAAATTAAAAAAATACAAAAAACAAAATCACAAAAAATTAAAAATTAAAAAAAAATCAAAAAAATCAAAAAGATAAAAAAATCACAAAATACCAAGGATAGTTGTCCTTTGAGATTCTTGTTTTCTCTTAATTGATTTTCGATTAATTGAATAACCCTCGGGATTTGTAGCCTCCCTGAGTTCGACCCTGTCCGCTATACTGGTTAATAAGTGGCAAAAATAAAAAAAAAATTTGTTTGTCATGGGATTTTTAGGGATAGCAATGACCAATTTATTTACCAATAATTTATCCCATCTCCGAGATCTCCTGCACAACACCTGCTATCCCAACGCTCCCCGACTAGACACCATATACACCTTGGGAAAGGATAATGCCAAATCGATCATTTGTACTTGAGATGTTAATTGGTTTTTCAACCGAAATTGTACAATATAATAATAATCAAAACCATTTTGATTATATGGAAATTTGCTAGACCAATTCCCAAACCTATCCAAGTAACATGTTTGTTAAAAGTGTATCAAGTAACAAATCTGTGATCTAGATCGTATCTAATCATTTATTGGTTGTAGTAATATCCTTTAAGGGAAAAATTATCATCAAATATTTCCTAAATATTATCCATAATTATTCCAAGAAACTAACCATTAATTTCACAATATTCTTAAATGGCAATCACAAGGTTTTTGATAAAACATGAGTGACCCTCACTAACTAAAATTCGCATATCTCTTTCATTTTAAATCTAAATTACGCAAAATCAATTTCCAGAGTTTGCTAATTTGATTTAAAACACAAACCATGTGATTAGCACACATTTCTAGATATTTCAAAATAGTACTTAACCACTTAATTACTTCATCATTCATCATCTCGGCCGAAACAGTGAACATATGGTCATTAAAAAGATCATAACTTGAGGAAACAGAATCCAAATTATGCAAACTCAAATTATAATTTCCTCATTTAATGGAAAAAATTATCCATGTGATAGACTCATGTTTAAACATTTTAAATAGGGCTGAAATTTATCACAAAATAGGGCTGCGAAAATTGAAAAGCGATAAAAAAATTTTCACGAACCCTCAAGAACCCAAATCTTCCTAGGTTTATGGATCGAATCCAAAACCTCCAACCTGACTATGATGCCACATGAAGGATATGATCGAATCCTCAAGCGCATCACGGAAGCATGTGGATCGTATCGTATATGATCAACAGCGACTAATCGCACTAGTTGCTCGGTGCAGCAGAATTTTAAAAAATTTCTACAATGAAACCACATGATCCAAGAGCGTTTCTTGGATCGTTTCATCTAACCACATAAAATATATAGGAATACCTCTTGGATAGTGGTTGCGATCGAGCCTCTAAGCGAAGAGACCTCCTGTCTCAAGTCTGATTTGTTAGAGGAGACACTTGCGAGCGTGGGGTGAGTCATGTGCTTCTCGCAATCCAAGTCATTGATCCAAGAAATGGATCTCCTGATCTCATCTCATGAGATTGAATGCCTTCTTCATGAGATCCACGCACCAAATAAGACGGAGATCCAAGGGTTGTCGAAGCGGGCACAACGACGAAGGTGTACTTCTCTCTATGAGAGTGGACAACCACTCAAGGAGAGGAGGAAGAGGGTTGGCGTGAGAATGAGAGAGAGAGAGAGTCGTGATTGTGTAACTCGAAGAGAAAAGGGTGCCTCTTATTATATATGGTTTTGGGAGTCCATGGATCCCAATCCATGGACAACACATATTCAATAGATGAGATTGATTTGCGTTTCTTTCAATGGCTAAAATGTTGTTGTAAAAAACAGAACATCAAATGATTTAATTTTAATTAATTTACATTAATAAATCAACAAATGGAATTTGAATTCAAAACTCTTTTGACTAGAGATGAGATAATGAGGAGACTAACCTCTTTCCCTAAAAGAGAGGGGATGGCTACTCTTCTCCACATGGAGAGTTGTAGCCATCCGCTCCTCTTGAGTGGAATAAGTCTATCTCCTCTAATTATCATGAGATATCATTATCTCATGATATGTACTTAATTTACATTATTGTAAATATTTTTTCACAAAAAATAATTCACAATTATCTTGTGAAAAATTTCAAACAAGCTATTGAAACTATGTGTATCTCATTCACAACCCAAAACTTAATGTAATTATATTTTCAATTAATCATTCAATGTGAATCCAATTCACATTAGAAATTAATCAACAAATATAAATCACAAAACATTCTCTCTCATATATTATAAATCACATCTATAATATACATGGATTAATTGAATAGCACTATCCATATTATCCATATACACAATAATTAAATCACATTTAATTACATTGGATAATCATTCTCATGCATTCAGATAATGTGAATCAAATTCACATTATTCATGATAATTAAATCACATTTAATTATCCATTTCTCAAGGCCTAAATATAATTCAACTTTGGAATTATTCTTGAACTCTTTCAAGAATAATGCGCTTTCTCCGCAGATACTTGGAGATATGGACATGGTGATTGTATTGTTCCACGTATAGTGACTGGGATATTAAGATCACATCTCAAATCCAGATCTCATTGACCTCTCATAGATGCTTGATTTAATCAAGGACGCAAATCTAATATTCTCATTGCATCTGAATCTCATTCAAATCAATGTCCAAAACTTGGACCAAGATCAAATTGCTTCTCTACTGAGAGGAGTCACTAAAATCCAGACCTGTTTCATCACTCCCTTGGAATGAAAGCGTCATGGTTATACAATTGTTTATTATCACATCACCCTCAGGTAATCCTAATACTTGTACATCCTACATACTGGAAGACCTATGATGAACCCGAAGATATAGATCAAAAATTTACACTGTCATCTTCAGGGTTTCATCATCAAGTTTCTCAATATTTATGATTGGGATTTGGTATCGATCATGTGCTTTCCAAATCATATATCATACCTTCGAATTCTTGTCATGCTTCTAAAGCACGACGACATGCATGGAATTTGATCGGTCCCAATACCTCACGAGTGAGATCATGTCTTCCGGTTCATAAGTGAACCTATATGATCCCTTTGAGAGATTGTATTACTCATATACCCTTGTATACACACCAGCGCGCTGGTGTATAGACCTTGGTTAGGTCATCAACCTATTGGTCTGCCAAACATACACACTCAAACATATATTAACACATTTGTCTCCGATCAAAGGATGCGCGCTTGTATCGTGACAGTATACGATATAAGACTTTGGTTATCTCGATCTCGTTAAGTCCACTCTTTGACCTAACTAATTTGACACCTCCGAATATCTATTCCCATGCAGAGGACCTGCATCAAGAGGTCAGTTAGATATCAACCTATATGAGAAAGGATTGCCATCTCCTACTCAGGCTGGAGATCATCTTGTAATAATCATTTGATGGTGCTTGATGAGTGCTCAATCTAACTCCTTAGATATTCATCCAAACACCAGCCTTTATGATTCTATTAATGAATCAACAGTTGTATGATTATTAAGATGGCCATGGTACATAACTGTAATTGTACAGAGGGACCTTATAGTACATCCATTCACTTAATCTCAAAAAGGGTGTGAAAAAGAATCAATAACTTTTATTGATAAATCAAACATTACAAAAACATTTATTGTTGGAATGGTTTGCCTCGAGCTCACATGGCTTACAACATATGCTTTCAAGTGGATGCACTTTTGATTGTATAATGCACCCACTACTTTCCAAAGGTGTATATTGGTCATTTTTGCCGACATGTTGGGTAGTTTTCATGATGCTTTCATAAACAATTTCTCAATCTATTGAAATGGTTTGATGCTTGTCTAAGTCATCTAGAGCGAGTACTACAGAGATGCCGTGAAGTAAATCTTATGCTATCAAGGGGAAAGAGTCACTTCATGGTTACAGAATTAATTGTGATGGGTCATGTGTGACACCCCTAGGATCCAGGTACTCGACAAGCCAAATCCACACACACACATTCCACATTCGAATACTTGACATTAAAAAAACAGGAGAAAAATAGCAACATTCACATGAATTTAAAATTCTGCTGCTCACTCAACTTGCTCACATTTCATATCCCATTCTTTGCATACACCAATTCCATTACATTCTATTATCCATTTCCATGTACACATAAATATAGATGTCCACAATTATACATTACATGCCATGTCTCTCAGAAAGAAACTACAAGCAAAGAAGAAAGTAAAAATTGCTACCAACTGTGCTATAAGAAATGTAGTAAAGCTGCACTAAAAGTGATGTCTCCAAACTGCTCACTGCTGAGGACTGCGGATCCATACGTAGGTACGTTATGAGCAAAGTTGCCCAATACGAATTAATCAAAACTATACAACAACAAAAAGGATATAATTTAAATGTGTGCAAAAGAGAAAGAAACTAGGTAACCTGATCTCACAAGAATGACATTTTCATTATGATTAGATATGGATATGAGTAGCCAAGCTTTGTGGATAGTCTGTGGTCTTGGTCTGGGTGAGACCTCACACTATGACTCTAAGGCAAAAAGAATACCTTAGGGTTGGGGTGCCTCCGTAGGCATGCGGTGGGGTACAGCGCATCCTAACTAAGTTCCCAACACGTCCACTTAGCTCCACTTCACAATTGTACTTTCGATTCACAAAATAGATTACAACCCGCGAATCTTCACGACTAGCCCAATCCTCCTTATGTACACGAGGTTCACATCCCATTCCCGACTTCATTAAACACATTTCTTGGAACTCCCCTCTTAGTGTGATAAGCATGTTCCTAGGCAAACATAAAAGTTGCCTAATTATTGACATATTTAATGTTGCATTACGTTGGATCTTTCTATTGTTAAAAACTAAGCTCCTGAAACAAGCTTATAATCTTAAGTAATAAAGATATACTAGTTATTTTAATTGAAATGTAGTTAGAGGTTTGAATAATCAACCGTATCCCCATTGTCCATCCAAAGCTTTATCCCTGAATACGATGCCATCTAAGCTAATCTTATCCAACAATAAACTCGATATTTTTACCCTTAAGGCTCTAACGATAGCCCAAATATAGGATCAAATCGCGTGGAAACCGCAGCAAGAGGAAGGAGAGCATCATACCTCAAGAAGACCCGATTCTTCGGAATCTTCACCCACGAAGATCGGCACGATCGGTGCCCTGATGATGATGCAAAATCGTATACAGAGATGCGTTGGACCTTCTCTACGCGGGGGTGGTCTCAGATCGTCGATCCGAGACGCTCCAGTGAGCCCCGATGGAGCTCCGGCGAGGGAAAATGGGGAGGAGGGAGGGCTGGTCGCATGGGAAGAGAGTTGGGGCGTTTTGGACAAGGGGAGGGTTGAGGTTTAAGGGTAAAACCCGGATTCGGATCCGGGTTCGGATCCGAATAGGATCCGGACCCCTCCTCGCTAAAATGGCCATAACTCGGGATTCCGAAGTCGGATTTTAGCGTTCTTGGACTCGTTGGAAAGCTATCAACGAGCTCTACACAATTGACTACTCATATGTTTTTTTAAATATGAAAATAAAAGCAGATTTGCAATTAAGCCCAGATCCAGCTGGATTTTGCATTTTAGTCCATGTTCGGTTTTCGGGGTTTTCACTTCATAAAAATCTCAAAGGAAGTCTCGTCCCCGAGACTTAAGATGATTCTGGTGGATTTCGATACCTAAGCCCCTTGGAATAATAGTCTCACAGGGAAACGAGCACATAAAAATCTCAAATAGAGCAAAACCCATAAAAATCTCAAAGGGAACTTGACTACTATTTCAATTCCATACCTGTGAATAATAGAGGGTATTTATCCCTCATGTCCGCCTCAGATTCCCATGTCACCTCCTCGATATCTTTACTTGCCATAGAAATTTGACTAAAGGGATCTCCTTCTGCCATAGCCTCTTGACCGTGTGGTTTAATATCTGCACCGTCTCTTCTGGGAAGGAGAGGTTTGGCTCCAATATCAAGTCCTCATAGCTGACCATGTGTCGAGGATCTCGGATGTACTTCCTAAGATTCGACACGTGGATCACGTCGTGGATTCCCTCGAGGTGTGGGGGAAGGGTCACCCTGTAGGCAACTTTCCCAACACGGGCTAAAATCTCGAACGGTCCAACGAAACGCGCCTTTAGCTTACCCTTGGCACCGAATCGTTGTACGCCTCTCATTGGAGATACTCATAAGAATACAAAATCCCCGACCTATGGTTAAGAGGAACACTTTAGTCACACAGGATTGGTTATGACTCATGTCATGTAAACAGGATTGTATGATATTATACTTGAAACTCGAGGTCTCGACATCGCTGATCGGCGTAACTATTCTGACGGCACTACACGGTCAACAATGACTTCCTAACAATTTCTACTACTCTGGAGGTCACCTCAACAATTTGCGGGGTGAACATGGTGTTGTCACCCACCTACAGCCAATACAAAGGCGTGGTGCACCGCCTCTCGTACAATACCTCAAACAGTGACATGCATATACTGGCATGGTAGCTATTGTTGTATGTAAATTCATTTAGTGGGAGGTGATCCTTTCAAGATCCCTTCCACTCAACCACTTAGGCTCGTAGTAGATCCTCCAAGGTCTGAATGGTCCTCTCGTATTGTCCATCTATCTGTGGATGGTAGGTTGAGCTCATATGTAGCTCTATTCTTAAGGCTCTCAATTCTCCCTAGTAGTGTGATGTGAAACGGAAATCTCTGTCTGGCACTACTTCCTTGGGTATCCCATGCAATTGCATGATGTGATGAATGTATAACTTGGCTAGTTGTACTGGTGTATATGTCATGTTGACCGGGATGAAATGGGATGACTTGGTCAACCGGTCAATGATGACCCATATTGCATCATGCCCTCCAAGGGTGTGCGGCAATAATGTCACAAAATCCATGGAGATGCTCTCATTTCCACACCGGGATGGGAAGAGGATGCTCTCCCATTTCCACACAGGGATAGGAAGAGGCTGTAGTAAACCAGGAGGTCTCTAGTGCTTTGCCTTCACCATCTGGCAAGTAAGACATCTACTAACATATTCGGCTACGTCCTTCTTCATTCTTTCCAACCAAAAGTATTGGCGGAGGTCCCTGTACATCTTGGTGCTGCCTAGATGTATTGAAAGTGTCAAGCTATGCGCCTCATCCAGGATCTCTCTCCTCATCTCCTTGTCATCTAGGACATGCATACGGTCCCCATTCCATACAATGGATTCACGAACTCGAAATCTATCAAATGCATCCTTCAAACACCTATGGTACAACAGCTCTTGGATCCTTGAATCTGTCAGTTGCCCCCGAACAATCCTACCCCACAAGTTGCTATACTTGACTAGCACTGTCACTGCATCCGATGTGCCCTCAAATGGATGCTATTCATTAAGTGTCGCGAGCACATCCTATGTCTACAACCATGTTGTCGTACCCTTAGTGTATAGTCGCCTACTCAAGGCATCTGCTACCACGTTCCCCTTACCAGGATGGTAGGAGATGGTACAATCATAATCTTTTAGTAGTTCCATCCACCACCTTTGCATCATATTTAGCTCCTTCTGATCAAAAATATATTTGAGGCTCTTGTGGTCTGTGAAGATCTCAAATGCCACCCCGTACAAACAGTGACGTCATATCTTTAATGCAAAGACTATGGCCGCCAACTCCAAGTCATGAGTGGAGTAGTTGCGTTCATGGTTCTTCAGTTGTCGTGACGTGTAGGCCACAACCTGTCCACGTTGCATCAACACTGTACCCAAATCCCTCCTTGAAAGCATCTGTGTACACAATGAAGTCCAATGTACCAGAGGGAAGGGTGAGGATGGTTGTAGAAGTCAATCGCTCTTTGAGCATTCGAAAGCTCAACTCGTATTTGTCACTCCAGACAAATGGCACATCCTTTTGTGTCAACCGGGGGAGGGGTAGAGCCAACCAAGAGAACCCTCTAACAAACCTCCTGTAATACCTGACTAGGTCAAGGAAGCTGCTAATCTCTGTAACCGTCTTGGACCGCTCCCAAGACACCATTGCCTCTATCTTGGCGGGATCAACTAACACCCCAACCCCTAACACCACGTGACCAGGAAATGCCACCTCATAAATTCAAAACTCACACTTGCTATATTTGGCATACAACGGATGCTCTCGGAGTGTCTCTAGAACCGTGCACAGATGGGACTCGTGCTAGTACTCATCACTGGAGTAGACTAGAACATCACCGATGAATACAATCACAAACCTATCCAAGTATGGACAGAAGTCTCGGTTCATCAAATCTATGAATGCGGCAGGTGCATTCTTAAGTCCAAAGGTGTAACCAAGAACTCATAATGGCCATATCTAGTGCAGAATGCAGACTTCATCACGTCAGCCTCTTTGATCCTCAACTGGTGATATATCCTGAACACATGTCAATCTTAAAGAGCATTGTTGCTCCCTTTAACTAATCAAAGAGATCATCAATTCATGGGAGTGAGTAACGGTTCTTAACTGTTCTCTTGTTTAGCTGTCTGTAGTCTATGCATAGCCTCAAGGTTACATCCTTCTTTCTCACGAAAAGAACTGATGTTCCCCATAGTGATGTGTTGAGGCGGATGAATCCCTTCTCCAACTGCTCCTACAACTATAGTTTGAGCTCCTTGAGCTCAGTTGGTGCCAACCTGTACGGGGGAATAGAGATCGATTGGGAGACTAGCAGTAGCGTGATCTCGAACTCTATCCCCCGTACTGGTGGTAATCTAGGAAATTCGTCTGGAAACACATTAGCAACTCGTGCACAACTCTAACATCCTCTATCATCTGATCCTGTGTCGTTGAGTCTACTATGTAGGCAAGGTAGCCTACACTACCCTGACTGAGAAACCGATGCCCTCAAGATGGAGATGCACCCAATCCTACCATCATATGTGTTTCTTGACTTAAGAGAGACATATGGACATGGATGTAAACATGCTATTCTCATGTGGACTTGTGTTGGGTCAGAAGACTTTCACACTATCCAATATTCGAATACCAATGAGGAATGGTATGTGTGGAATGGAATGGAGTATCACTGCTCTGATACCAAGCTGTGACACCCCTAGGATCCGGATACTCGACAAACCAAATCCACACACACACATTCCACATTCGAATACTTGACATTCAAAAAAACAGGAGAAAAATAGCAACATTCACAGGAATTTAAAATTTTGCTGCTCACTTAACTTGCTCACATTTCATATCCCATTCTTTGCATACACCAATTCCATTACATTCTATTATCCATTTCTATGTCCACAAAAAATATATGTAAACATAAATATAGATGTCCACAATTATACATTACATGCCATATCTCTCAGAATGAAACTACAAGCAAAGAAGAAAGTAAAAATTGCTACCAACTGTGCTATAAGAAATGTAGTAAAGCTGCACTAAAAGTGATGTCTCCAAACTGCTCACTGCTGAGGACCTGCGGATCCACACGTAGGTACGTTATGAGCAAAGTTGCCCAATACGAATTAATCAAAACAATACAACAACAAAAAGGATATAATTTAAATGTGTGCAAAAGAGAAAGAAACTAGGTAACCTGATCTCACAAGAATCACATTTTCATTATGATTAGATATGGATATGAGTAGCCAAGCTTTGTGGATAGTCTGTGGTCTTGGTCTGGGTGAGACCTCACACTATGACTCTAAGGCAAAAAGAATACCTTAGGGTTGGGGTGCCTCCGTAGGCATGCGGTGGGGTACAGTGCATCCTAACTAAGTTCCCAACACGTCCACTTAGCTCCACTTCACAATTGTACTTTCGATTCACAAAATAGATTACAACCCGCGAATCTTCACGACTAGCCCAATCCTCCTTATGTACAGGAGGGTCACATCCCATTCCCGACTTCATTAACCACATTTCCCGGAACTCCCCTCTTAGCGTGATAAGCATGTTCCTATGCAAACATAAAAGTTGCCTAATTATTGACATATTTAATATTGCATTACGTTGGATCTTTCTATTGTTAAAAACTAAGCTCCTGAAACAAGCTTATAATCTTAAGTAATAAAGATATACTAGTTATTTTAATTGAAATGTAGTTAGAGGTTTGAATAATCAACCGTATCCCCATTGTCCATCCAAAGCTTTATCCCTGAATACGATGCCATCTAAGCTAATCTTATCTAACAATAAACTCGATATTTTTACCCTTAATGCTCTAACGATAGCCCAAATATAGGATCAAATCGCGTGGAAACCGTAGCAAGAGGAAGGAGAGCATTGTACCTCAAGAAGACCCGATTCTTCGGAATCTTCACCCACGAAGATCGGCACGATCGGTGCCCTGATGATGATGCAAAATCGTATACAGAGATGCCTTGGACCTTCTCTACGCGGGGGTGGTCTCAGATCGTCGATCCGAGACGCTCCAGTGAGCCCCGGCGGAGCTCCGGTGAGGGAAAATGGGGAGGAGGGAGGGCTGGTCGGATGGGAAGAGAGTTGGGGCGTTTTGGACGAGGGGAGGGTTGAGGTTTAAGGGTAAAACCCGGATTCGGATCCGCATAGGATCCGGACCCCTCCTTGCTAAAATGGTCATAACTCGGGCTTCCGAAGTTGGATTTTAGCGTTCTTGGACTCGTTGGAAAGCTATAGACGAGCTCTACCCAATGGACTACTCAAATATTTTTTTTAAATATGGAACTAAAAGCAGATTTGCAATTAAGCCCAGATCCAGCTGGATTTTGCATTTTAGTCCATGTTCGGTTTTCACGGTTTTCACTTCATGTCATCTCTAAAAGAGGTATGGAGGTTGACTCTGCAAAGGTGGATATTTTAGCCACCTTGAACAGTAAAGAATGTGAGGCCATTTCTGGGCATGTTGGTTTCTATAGAAGAATCATCCAGGACTTTAGCAAGACTGCCCAACCTCTCACAGAACTTCCAGGCAAGGAGGCCGATTTTATTGTTGATGACATAGTTATCAAGATCATTAATGAGTTGAAAGATCTTGTTACTCAAGCATCTATCCTATAGCCACCTAATTGGTCTCTTCTATTTGAGATCATGACAGATGCATCCGATTTCGTTATTGGGGTTGTGTAGGACAAAGACGGGATGGGTTTTCCTATGCGATTCACTATGCCAGAAGACCAATAAATATAGCTTAGAGGAATTATAATTTTACAGAGAAAGATTTGGTGATAGTTGTATTCGCACTCAAAATGCCTCGATTCAAAAGTGCTTATTGTTACTAACCACTTTGCTATCAAGTATCTACAACAAAAGAAGGATGCCAAGTCACGTCTACTCCATTGGATTCTTTTGCTTCAGGAATTTGATTTGGAAATAAGAGATAAACCTAAAGTTAAAAATATGGCATAAAATCATTTGTCCAATATAGAATGTACGGAGAAAACACTAAGCAACATGCCTATAACATAAACTTTCCTGATGAGTTAATTCTCAGTGTTACTTCTCTCCCATGGTATCTCGATATTGTGAACTATCTCATCTTTGAGAAGGTTTCACAAGATTGGACGCAGATAAAGGACAAGTTTCTGTTCAACATTCATTTCTTCCAATGGAAAGATCAATACATTTTTAGGAAAGGTGCAGATTGCATTTAGCATCGGTGTATTCCTCAAGAGGACTAAACCAGTGTCCTCAAGCATTGTTATAAGCCTGAAGCAGGAGGCAGCAAAATGATATTGAAAGTATTTTAATGTGGCCTCTGGTAGCCTACACTATTGAATGTATTTGATTCTTAGGCCATTGACTTTATTGTCTCATTTCCTAACAGTCAAGGTTTTACTACATTCTTCTTGCCTTTGATTACGCGGGTCACTGGGTGGAGGTTATTCTAGCCTGATCTGATGATAGTCATATTGTTTATCTCTTTCTCAAAGACAACATTATTTCGTGGTTTGGAATTCCAAAGATCTTGATTTCAGATGGGAGTAGCCATTTCATTATCAGAGAAGTAAAGAAGCTTGTGAAGGAGTATGCCATTGATCATCGTATCACATCACATACCACCTGCAATCCAATGGCTTGGCTGAGTTATCCAATAGGGAGTTCAAGAAAATCTTATAGAAACTTGTTAGTTGGATAAGAAGAAATAATCTCAGCTTCTTGATTCCATTATGTGGGCTTATCGAATAACCTACAAGTCTCCATTAGGTATGCCTCCATATCACCTTGTAGATGGAAAGCCAAGCCAACTACCGCTTGAACCCATTCATAAATATCTTTTGGTATTAAATATTTGTAACTTGGACTCACAAAAAGGTGGTAAGAACTAAAATATCGATATAAACAGACTCCTTGAATTCAAAGACTACACATACAATAATAGCCCAATGTAAAAGGAGAAAGTCAAGCGCTAGCATGACAAGCACATCAGAAGAAAGACTTTCGAGGAAGGTCAAAAGGTTTGGTTATTTGATTGGAAGTTAAAGATATTCTCGGGCAAACATAAGAGTAAATGGGCTGGGTCTTTTGTAGTAAGGAGTATGCATATCAATGGTAGCATTATGGTATATGAATTATCATCTGATGCACAACCGTTTATAGTTGATGGACAATTATGAAAACCATATTTAGAGCATGAAACCTTCTTGTCTATTGTCGATTCCATTAATGTGACATTTAAACATGATCTCCCAACAACATCAGAAGATTCAAGTGCCATCTAGACAAAACAATTTCCTTGAATAATTCTTTGTCATTTTCCTTTCATTCTTGTATTTATTCATTCATCACTTTCATCACTGCTATATTTAGGGTAACCAGATCCTAAGTATAAGGGGGATGAATGAATTAGGTTATTATGTATTATTCCCTCGCTTGCCTCCTAACTTGTTCATAATTCTTTTCTATACTTAGGGATATTTTACCCGAAGTAGGGGGAAATAAGTCGAGTCGTTGATTTTCATAAATTCTAAATCCTTAATCAACCCTCTTAGTGTACAATGTTCTATATTTAGGAATACTTGATCCTAAGTATAGGGGGATAATCGACTTATTATTCCATTATTTGAGTTGTTAGTATATATACTTTCTATACTTAGCACGAGTTATGTCTTTCTTTTGTTTTACTTTGGTCACTATGAGGACATAGTTCAAGTTAAGTATGGGGGGTCATATATATGTAATATATACATTAGCCATAACTCGTATATTTTTCAATATTATGGCTATAGTATACTGGGTTAGGTTCTATAATAAATCAATTGTAAAAATTCGTATAATTATGTATAAATGTTTTTGATGATTTATTTGTAGAAATTAATTTAAAACTGTTACAGATGATTCTGAAAATGGTAATAAAATGTTTTTGAAAAATATTTGGAAAACCTTGATAAATTCCAGATCGAGAGATGGTACTTATCCAAACAAGGCTAGATCTGTATTCAGTGTGTTGACCACTCAAGGATGCAATTAATCAACAATCAATCTACAATATGAGAAATAATTCAATAATTGCTAATGCGAGTTCAAATTTATTATAACGGATAAATACTGACTTCAACACCTTTATTCTTTCATTTTGGACTTAAATCCCTAGTTAAATGCATGTATATATCATTAGTTAGTCAAAATAAGCGCTCTATAAATTATACAAATTATTCTATAAATTATTGTATAATTATTGGATTTAATTCCAAAATAAAAGAATAAAGGAAATAGAAGAAAAAGAAAGAAGTGTCAAAGACACTGAGTGACCCTAGAGCCTGAGACTAGTCATCATGATGGCTTGGTCGACAAGGACTAGAGTAGGGGGAGATAGGGCAGAGACACTATATAGAAATCACACACAAAATCCTAATTTAATTTGCCCAATAATTTCTTTTTTGGGACCTATTTTGTTAAAATATTTTTAAACCTCGAACAATAAAACTCTCTATAGGAATATTTTATAAAAAAAATACAAAATGGATTTCATAGAAAAATAATACATAGTGTGCCTAGGATACACAAAATAAAAAGCCCAAAGAAAACTTTGCATACCTCTATCTTCTCCAGACTCTATCAAAATTGACCAAACTCACCTTTGAATGTATATAAAATTAAATAAGCTATTTAATGAAGTGGTTTCATTCAAATTGGAGTTAAGATGCAAAAGTTAGGTTTTGGGCCCCTATTGTGCAATATATACATGTACATTATTTTTTATATAATATTCTTTATATTTTTCAAATTATTTTCTTTTATGGAATTCTAAATATCCTTTAAAACACATGTACATACTTAAACCAAACTAAATCCATTAAAAAGAAAAGAAAATAAATAATACATACAAATACATAGATAAAGTATATCTATATATACCTATAATGTATATATACATAATTAATTTAGGGTACAAATAAACTAATAAAAATGCCACAAAAACAACTAAATATGTAATTCAATAAACTCAAAATATATAAAATACTTACATCAAGTAATAAAATGTAGAATACATATTAAAGTTAAAATACATAAATACAGATATATTTACCTATAAATTATACATGTAAAAAGCAACTTAAAAAAACGACCTTGAAAATATAGAATTTAAATATTACATAAAATTAGAAACAATTTTTTATAAAAAATTATTTAATTCATTTAGTATTTTTTTATATAATTTACAAAAGGATTTTGATTCTCTTTTTCCTAGTTGGTCCACGTGGACCAACCAAGGCCCTTCAAACGTTGACCTCAAGTCAACTGTCCTGTCTGACTCGCAACCCTTGTCAGACTCATGGGAACCCCTGACTTCTCCCATGTTTCACGCTTCCTCCATGCGTGCCCTCTCCCTTGAGATTTGCCCATCTTGTAGCCTCCATGATCGTCCTCCATCCTGACCTCACCCTGCTCACCTACCACCTCTCTCATTCATGCAATTGATCTTCGAACTTCACCATTTCTTCTTCGATAAATAATCCACCTCCACCCTTTTTGTCAAATTTGATTCCTCTTCTTGAACTTTTAACCCCTCAGATCACACTCTTGACCTTCCTACTGGCGATAGGAGACGCTTGGTGGTTGTTTGTAGCGAGGAGAAGACCCGGAGGAGGCGATCTAAGTCCCTCGTTGGAGCACTCGCCGGTTGGCTCTGCCTCCTTGGTCTCTAGCACTGCTGAGGGCCTTTGCTTCTACCCATTAGGTAAGCCTTAGCTTCTAGTTTAAATTCCTAGCTTTATTTTTTATTTTAATCATGCTAGTAGGTTTAATTCCAAAACCCCTAATTTAACCTGGAACTTGAGCTCCAGGCCAAATTCCCCGTTCTCCGACTGTATCTTCGCCCGTTATCAACTCTACTCAACTCCCATATGTATTCTCCATCTATCTCCCATCGCGCTAACATAAATCTATCTTGAGTTTGGCGAATCCGAGCTCCACCCATCGTCGCTCGCCAGAGCTCTGTCGCTCACCTCATACATGTTGCAATCATCTTCATTCTTGGGCCAAGATGACTCGCCTCAAACCTTGGAACCTTTTGGTGCAGGTCTTTAGTTCTGTGAACCGCTCTTGAGCCAACGAATAACTTGGAAGCGCTCCAGATCACTTGGAGCTAGTTGGAGCTCCAAATCCTTATCCTAGCCATCTCTGTTTCATCGAAGTATCCCAGCACATGTGGTGGAGCCCCAATAAGACATAGTCGTTGTCGCCCTGAAGATTCATCACCGTAGTCGTCGGGAAATCAAGATATAATCTCAACACATCAGAATTTGTCGATTGTTCTTTAAGGCTGCTTCCCGATCATCAGATGAATAACATGACCTAGATCTAATATGGACCATCCATCTAAATTGAAATGAAGTGTATCCTCCAATGTTAGATCCTCCACGTAACAAGCGCGCAATGACCCGATTAGCGAGGAGTAAGTAGGAAAATTGCATAAAACCCCCTTTACCTTTTTGTATTTTATAAAGAGTCTTGTAAATATTTAAGTAAGTAATATTTGGAAAATTTGCAACCAAGCCCTTGTAACTTTGTGTAATTAAAAGTAGGTCCACTACCAGCTCATGTTGCCCCCAATGATCTTGGTAGTTTACAATTGCACCCCTATGACCTTGTAAATTAGAAATTAATATTTAATAATCATATTTTAGTTAATAAGTTCAGTTGTTTTTGCATGTATCCCCCAACATTTAAATTTTATTGTTAAAATACCCCAGCCAACTTCATTTATTTTTATGTATGCTTTACTATTTTTTCATAAATACTTATCATGTTCCAAAAATAATGAAAAAATAAGTGCATGATTAATTACTTATTAATGCCATATATATTTTTTGCATTTTCACATATTTCTATTTAGTGAAAATAAAAAAGAGCATGTTTGTTTCTTATTTGACTAAAAATCACAAAAAAATTAAAATCACAAAAATTCCAAAAATCAAAACCACAAACCAAAAATAAAAAAAATGACACAAAAACCTTAAAAAACCACATACCCTTTCTAACCCTAAAAAAGCTAAAAATAATTTAAGAACACCAAAAAATAGTTTTCTAGTATTTTTAAATAAAATATTTACTAAATATATAAATCAATTTTGAGAAATTTTGGACCTGTTTAATAATTTTAAATCTCAAAACAATTTGGCCTATTTATAAAGTCCTGATTTTGTATATTTTGGACTTGAAAAATACATAGCAAAAATACCCCAAAAATCACAAAGAGAAGAAAAATAAAAAAAGCATTAAAATATTTTATTTTAAATTTTTTTATTATTTATTGCTATATTTGTAATTATAATACCCTATATTGAATTATATACCTATATATAGATATATATAGTTTCAATTATTATTAATTATTAAAATACCGAATAAAGTTTTTTATTATTCTTTAAAAAAAATTCTTCTTTCTGGTATTTCTTATTTTTTTATATTTAATATATACTATATTATATATTACTTATATTATACACATTACCTCATATTATATATATACTCTTATAGATATACCTTTATTGTATATTATAAAGAAAGAAACTAAAAATTAGAAAAACATAAAAAAGGAATAAAAAATATAAAAAAATTAAGATATAATATATATTGAAAAATAATAAAAAATAATTAATTATAAAACCCACAAATGCATTAAGTAATTGATAATCCCTGCTACACCGACTTGTTCTCTGAGTTCGACACCTTACTATAGTTGTCCACTATATGATTTAATTGTAGGGTTTATAATAAATTTTGATCCACTTCACCTTGATTGCATTGCTTGATTATTCTATTGAGTGTGGGTTAATTGTTTAATTTATCAGAATGTTATACATCGATTGCCTCAATAATTACGGTCCCACCTTGCGAGGACCATATGAACACTCTGCTAGGTTATCTCTGATATTTCAAATGGCATCGTTGCCGCAGAGCAAGGAGTGTAACACATTCTGTACATTACTTTGATTATTATTTTTCCTTTTATTTTCTTCTATTTATTTTTTATAATTATTTATATGCTTCTGACCACTTGTTTCTTTGTTGATTTTCTTGCAAGGGACCGCTTGGCGACAACTGCTTCTTAGGAGGTGGACGCACTCAAGCCGCAATGGGATTGGCACTTCTTCTGGTGCGATAATTGGAGAGGTCATGAGAAGGAGATAGAGGAAAAAGGAGAAGAGCAGACCCCTTAGCCTTTTATTTTTATTTTTGTGAGGAGTGTTTTATTTTATTTTTTTTAAATTAAATTGTAATAATTCTGTACACTTGTACACCACCTCATGATGTCTACTGCCCAGGTGTCTATTCACTTGGGGTCCTCAATGGTTTTCTTGTTGTTTTCTTCTCCTTTTTTTATTTGTTTCATGCATTTTGAGTTTTCCACCTTTCTTTTTTCTTTATTTTATGTGTTTGATCCCCTAGATCTAGGTTTTTTTGAATCACTAATTAGGTATAAATCCTAAATCAAAGCATGCACCTTTAGATTATTTCACTTGGACTTAGTCAAAATTAATTTCTAATTACTTGAATTTGGAACCACACGCCGTTAGAGACTCCATACAACGCTTGTAGGACCCGTTGGGGTGGGAACCGAGGATTCTACAAGATTGGACACTTAGGATCCATTTATGAGTATTTTGCATTTGGTTCTTCACATTAATAGCAATTCCTGTTTAGGGCACTTTCTCGCTTTGCATACCACTCATGTAGTGTAGATATTTAAATATTGTATTTTGCATCCCGCATAGAGAGAGCTAGGAAGCATTGTAACTCTCCTTACTTTGCATGCATCATTTGATATAAGAATGAGATTTTCACTCTAGTATTCACTTGCATTGATTTTCCACTATCTCCTTTTGTTTATATAATTTAGGATCAAAAAGAAAATACAAAAAATTCATCAGACTTCACTTATGTTAAGTTTGTGAATCCAAAACTTATTTGATGTTTTTTCTATTTTGGTTAAGTTCAAAGATCAGTCCCGCACACTTGTGCAAATTTTCCTTTTTCATTTCAACTCTTTCTATTTCATCAGACCCCTCTCACTTTGAGCCTTCTACTATTTTGTACTCCCTTTATTCCTTGTTTATCATTGTATCCTTCATCCATTCTCGATATTCCTCTTCACACTCAAGATGGCGATTCATGAATAGCTTGGTCTGGACCCCGTCAACACCCATATCGATTCCATGCGACCACCTTCTCCAATAATTATGGGTGGTTCGAGAGAACATAGTTCAGACCTTGCGAACTGCTCTTCAAACTCCCCACCTTCTTCAATAAACCAGGATCACTCTTGTCCCGAAATCTACCCATTTTTGATGGAAATTGATTTCACTCCATATATTTCTCCATCCTTAATGAAATTATGTGTTAACCTTAACACAACGATTCTTTCCATATGATGCTTCTATTCAGACTGATTGGGGCATCATTCCATGTGCAGATCAAGAGCCCGATCTGGATCCAGGAATTCTTTCAGATTTAGACATGGCTCCCACAAGAAAAGGAAAGGGATTGCAACACCCACCACAGCTAGAACATGGCCAAGATCCAGACTAGAATGCAGTGATGCTTAGCTTCTTACCTCTATTCAGGAAATTCAGCAGTGGCTCATCGACAAAGAATTGACCCAAGACGCCTTCCCAGACATGCTCTATGATTTGAGGAGAGAGAAAAAATATACAAGGAGGAGGAGAAGATGAAGAGCGAGAAGATGGAGCCGATGGAGATCTAATAGATGATCCAATAGGAGAGTGGCCCAAGCCGACTCTCAAGGAGGCTGACAACACTAGCGCATGCAAGATAATCGAGTGGATTCAAATGCCACAGGTCCTTGCACATTTCGAGCTGAAGCCTCAGCTCTTGGCACTTCTCCCTACGTTTCACGGGGAATACAAATGAAGAACCTTATATATATCTTCCGCAATTTGCTCGCATCTATGGTACAACTCACTACCTAACATACCGTTTGGCGTAGTGAAAATGACAGTGTTTCCGTTCAGCCTTTAGGATAAGGCACTCCATTGGATCAACCATCTGTGGAAAATCGTTATGACCTGGGAGGAGCTTAAATCTACCTTCTTGCACAAATTCTACCCTCTTAGTCGTCTCAATCATATGCGAGCTCACATTACCAAATTCTGCCAAGCCACCCACGAGTCTATTCATGAGGCTTGGGAGCGTTTTACATTTTACAAGAGAAATATCCCCAACATGATATTCCTCGGACCTACATGGTCCAACACTTCTTTGGGGGACTAACTATTGAGAGCCAGATGCTCGTGGATGTCGCTTGTGGTGGTTCATACTTTAATAAAGAAGAGGATGTCGTACGACATATTATCAAGGAAATAGTCGAGGGAGAGTCCACCTTATCATCGTCTCGGCCATATCAGTGTAGACACATAACCTATAGAAGCCATTTCATATAGAAGCATTGTTGAATCAAGAAATTAAGGTTTTAAATATTGAGAAATATGTGCAGTGTCGTTGCAACCTGAAAAATCCCTCAACAAAAATTTATTCATTTCTTAAGAAAAAATCAATAAAGAAAATGTAGCAAGAGAAAATTAGTATTTAATTTACATGTTAAAGAATATTTAAAGAAAAATTAAAGCACATACTAAATCATTGTTTTTGTATTTTCCAAATATATCAAAAAAGTAAGAAAATTAAATTAAAATTATTTTTGGGGTTTTGATTAATTTTTTAATGTTATTTGTAATTTTTCCAGACTTTTACAAAATTTTGGAAGACTTTAAATAAATCAAAAACAAAAAAAAATAAAAAGACAAAAAACAAAATTGGTGTTTTTGTATTTTTAAAATAAAAAATAAGGTCAAAATGGATAAAAAATATAATGACTGAAAGGTAATTTCTGTATTTTCCCTAGAGGGTTTTTATAAATATTTTTTGGTTTTTTAATAGAATTTTTATAGTTTTTTTATGATTTTGAGAGATTTATGATTTTTATGGTTTTTTATAAGTTGAAATTTAAAAAAATAAATCAAAACAAATAAACATGGTATTTTTAGATTTTTTTCATGCATTTTTTATATTTTTTTTATTGATTTTCAAATGCAAACAGGAACTTTTGGGACAATTTTTGAATTTTTAATAATACCGAAAATAATGAAAATGCAAAATGCAAATTATTGATGAAAGATGGATGTAACAAGAAGCTAGATGAATTTTTGAAGAAATTTTAATGAGTTTTTGATATTTGTATTTAATTTTTAATAAGCAAAACAAATGCAGACTCACATGGACATATATGCTATTATTTAAAGTTTGCAGATTAAACAATAACAGAGATAAAACTATGGGCGTAATGTGTAAATATTGCAAAAAACACATGCTATTGCACGTGCACCTCGCTAGTTGGACTCGAATGCAAATGAAATAGTTCTAGGGTCCAATAAATAACTAAAAAATGTGATATTTTTATTGCAAATAACCCAAGTAAGCACGTGATAGGCACACGTGTTGTTCAAACAAGGATGAAATTATAAATTACATAGTGTGCAGAATATAAAATGCAATTGTTCAAAACATATCCAATAGACTACAAGGGCTTCAGCGCAAAAGTTCCCTTAATTAATGTTGCAATATGGATAGTTGTGATTCACTGAGGCTTGGATCTGACGATCATGATTAAAGCGGGAGTGGACACCGTTTATCAGATATAGAGGCTTTAATGAACAGTTGAGCATTGGGGGAAAATTATTGACTGAGATCTCAATTGGAGGAGGTGTTCTTGATCATGCGATGTAGAGCGTCTATAGAAAAACTGGGAAGAGGAACGTCTCAAGTGAAATTCGAGCAGTGAGGCTCGGTCATCTTCTTCCTAAATCATCTTCCGACAGGTGCTACAACTTGTTGAGCTCCTCCTATATTCAACAGCTGGAATAAGGGAGCTCGAAGATCTCTATGTGTGGATATGGTGGTTGAAATGGATTTGGCTTCAGATGAACACCCCAGGTCTCACTCTTTGCTCAAATGCACATTTTAAATCTGCAAGGGGAAGCTAATGCTCGAAGAGAGGGAGAGAGAGTCTCTGTGCAATTGTTAGATCTAAAACACGAAGGGAGGTGACTGGATGGGGACTCCAGCGAAGATGGTCGGACAAGGAGTTGAACTCCAGATCCGTGAAGATTTGAAGGTGGGAAGAAGGTGGAAGAGCTAGAGAAAGAGATGGTGGACGTGTTGGCGTAGTCATAAGTGGTCGATGATGATTGGAGCTCCTCCGATCGTGTAGATCAGAGGTTGAAGATGTTGATCTGGTTTAGGAGATTTAAATGAAATAAAAGCAAAAAAGAAATGCTAAATCAAAGATAGAGTACCTAGGTTACCTACAGAGAAGATAGAAGAAAGGAATCGCCTCGATCTGCAGCTGATGGCGGAAAGGCAGAATGTGCGACAGAAGGCTCCGGCAATGTGGTTGAACCGTGATTTCAGGTACTAAATTCACACTCCAGATTGGGGATCTGCTCCTCTGTCACAAGAGCACAATCCTTGTCACTCATTTGAGAGTGATCTTGGGCTAAAATCAGATTAAACCCTCACCGGAGGTGGAAGGGTATTATTTATAGACTCTAGTCCAGTATGAGTTGGAATTCAAAGTGCATGCAAATCAAGGCGAAGATGGCAGATCTGAAGGGTTGGTGGTGGAGTTGAATAAGGGACTAAAAGTTCGGAGGAGGAATCAAGATGCATTAGTGAATAGAATGCTTCGGGAAAATTGGAGAAGGAACAACGGAACGTGAGTGGATAAAAGGTTAGGTGTAGACTGAGCAGTTGACCTGGGTCAACAACCTGGGTCAGCCAATCAGAACGTGTGAGGAATAAGGCCAAAATATTCTAAACTATAAAACTAGAAGAAAAAGTTAAATAATTGAATAAAAATTTAAAATGAATTTTAAAAATAAATAATGCACATAAAATGTTAAGAATAAATTGAAGTTAATTTTAGTGATTTTTATTAATTAAGAAATGTATATACAAGGGTTAAAATAAATACAAGGTGTTATTTATAGGTTTGTACACCTATATATTCAAAACTTTGATTTTTAATTAATTATTTATACAAATGTGTATAATTTAATGTTTTATTTATAATATTTTACATGGATTTTTATGAAATTTTTATTTGATTTTTATGAATTAGTTTATTAGGTTAATTAAATATGTATAAGTATAGTAAATACATGGTGACACATATACAATATATACATGATTTTATTTTAGTTGATTCTTTATTTTGTGGTTTTTATTTATATTTTTTGTAAGTTAAATACAATATTCACAATTAACTAGAATACAAGATTCACAAATATGCACAAGAAAATTAATAATTAAATAACATACGTAGTGTATATAAGTATATTATATAATAGTACCCCAATTGGCCACATTTCATACATTAACTCTGAATTTTATGAAATCACTTCTATTTTTAAGATAATTTAATTTGTAGTATAATGATAGTGAGATTTATGAATTTGGAGTTTTGGTGGAGTAAATATTGATCTTGAAAGTTTGGACTTTGTGGCCTTTGGAGAGTGATGCAATTTACACAATATACATATATTTTAATTGAATTATTTTTATTATTTACAAAAGAATTTTATTCACAATTTTCAAGAAAAAATAATTGTTATTTACAAAGGATTTGGTATTAACTAAATTAATAAAAGAATGTGTAATATAGACAATATTGTACAGGTTATGAATATATACATGCGACAAGAGAATTTCTTAGATTTTTTGGTGTTTTAGGCCTTATCTCCCCCTACTTTATTCCTTGTCGATCAAATCAAGTCTTGACCTTCTCTAAGGGTCTGATTCAGCATGTATCTATTGCATATATACAGTCTTTTATTTTATTTATTTTTCCTTTATTTATTTATTTATTTTAGGTTAAAATAGTGACAAATACATTATATTTACACAAGAATTATAGTTAGTAAAAGAATGAATTTAGTTATATTTATAGGTATTTTATAAGAGATTTTAAGCTAAAATAGATGAATAAAGATGATGAAATGCAGATTCATCATCCCCCTATGCTTTACCTTTGCTAGTCCCTTAGCAAACACTTAATTGAAAGAATAAGTGAATAAAAGAAAAAGAAAAAATAAAGGAAAAATAAAGAACTTGGAATAATATTGAGTATTAAAATTATCTTCATAAAATTGTAGTTTAGAGCTCAGTCAGACCTTTGGATTATTAGTGTGGTGGAACCTTTTTGGGAAGTGAATTTAAAACCTAACAGCTCTCAAGTTCCATAAGACTCCTGTTCAAGTTGCCTCAACAGTCATGTCAGAACAAGTCTCCATATGCACATTCTTATGACTATGAATCTTTACTTGTACAGTGTAAGTTAAGTATAGCTCCTCGCCTCAAAGTGGAAAAGAAATAGCCTCCCTCAATAGGTAACTCTAGTTCCCCTGTCTAGCAACTCTTTCCTCGAGGAGCGGGGTATTCCCTTCTAAGTTCAAGTGCAACCAGCTCAAGAAGAGGGGGAAAGAAGAGAATGGATGGTAGTCAGTGTAGCTATCTATCCTTGAATGCATGACCAGTGTAGCCAAGTCATCCAGCTGCAAGCTTCCATGAGATGAGACAATGAATCAAATAACCTTTACTTATTCAATTATATACTCTCTGTCAAGCATTTTGTTTTTAATCAGGCATGTCCCCTTTTTTAGAGTTTTTGCTTTTTTGACATATATACAATGTGCAATATGTACATAAGGAGTTTTTCTTCTTGAGCCAGTAAACTATCCCTCTTTTGAAGCATTATTTCAACCCCACAACATCTTGTCGTCAGACCTTGACATCACTAGACTAGGCTGAGATGCACTACCCTCCCTAGAGGAGTACAGATGTTTTCACTAGTTATCACACACCCATGTGCTATCCCAAGCCAAAGGATTCTGCCCCCTCACCACCTCCTCCTTGAAGAGCTACGTGTAGAGTGCTTGTCCAAGTTAAGCCACTTTATAGAAGAATCATGTGTATGTTATTAAATATTCTACTTAAACTAATCAAGATGACATGTGAATATAATTTTGTGGACTCAAAGAATTAAGTCTCTAAGACCTAAAAAGTCTCAACTCTCGTTTCATATAATTTTCCTCTAAGATTAAGTGGATTATGGTCATAACGAAGCTACATTCTTAAATTTTATTCCAGACTAGTTTAAATGGAAATGCTATTCTTAAAAATGCACATGCAGATGCAAGAAGTATATACAAAACATATTTTAATGAAAAAGAAATAAAAGGAAAACATTTTCAAAGGGTTTTACAAATTTGATTTTAAGCATTTTTTAAAGAAGAAAACGTGTTAGTAACTTGAATATATATTAGAATACACAACGATTCTACAAATTTTATACATGATTTTATGAGGGAATTTTATACTTTATATACAAGTTTTATAAAAGAGTTTTATATACATTAAAGAATTTTATTTACAGTAGGATAAATGATTAAGGGTTTTATACACACATGGATTTTACGAATATATATACATCCAATAATTTATAATTATAATAGCCATATTATTAATAGAAGTATGAGTTATGGCTAAAGTATATATAATATATATGGCACCCACCTATACTTAGCTCGAGCTATGTCCTCATAGTGATCAAAGAGATACAAAGGAAGACATATCTCATGCAAAGTATAGAAAAGTGAAAAGAATTTGGTACAACAACAACTCAAAGAATAGACGAAAAGAAGAGTAGTCAGTGATCCACCCTATACTTAGGATCAAATAATCCTAAGTATAGAAGATTGTACAAACGGGGAACACTGAGGAAGAGAATGAACAAACTCAACGACTAGACTCATCCTCCCCTATATTTAGGGTAAAAGATCCCTAAGTATAGAAAAAGAATATCAACAAGTTGATGGACATGCGAGACATCAGGAAAAATAAAAATAAAAATACGAAAAAGATGGTATGAACAACATTACTCCCCCTATACTTAGGGTAAAGGATCCATAAGTATAAGCAACAACAAGAGTGATGAAACAAGACAAATATGAACAACTCCAATCATTCACGTCCCCTATACTTAGGAAAGAGTACATCCTACGTATAGCACACACATGGAAAAGAGGTAAACAATAAAAATGGAAGAAGAAAGAAAAAAATGAATGATATATACAAGAGATAGTCATCTCATGTATCAGACGCAGAAGATGTCAAAAAGTCATCATCCGATATCACTGATATAAAATCATCCACAGACAGGAATGTATAATGATATAGATATGGCTTTAGCAAATGTATGTTTACAACAAATGGCTGTGCATCAGATGAAAACCCAGATATGAAATACTACCATTATCACACACAACTCTTACAATGAACGGTCCTGACCATTTGCTTTTTCATTTGCCTAGAAACATCTTCAATTTAGCATCAAACAACCAAATTTTCTAATATGGGGAGAAAGTCTTTCTTCTATTGTGTCTATCATGCCAACGCTTGACTTTATCCTTATACATGAGTGAGTTGTCGTATGCAAAATCTCAGAATTCCAGCAATTTGTTCAGATTTATCTTCTTGCTCTTTCCTGCCTTCTCATAGTTCAAATTGCATACATAAAGTGCCCATAAACATTTGTTAATTAATTCCATTAGCAGGTGGAAAGGCTTCGCATACACTAATCTGTAGGCAGACATACCCAATGGACACTTGTACACTGTCTGATAAGCTCATAGAATTGAGTCAAGCATCTGGGACCAGTTCTTCCTATCTGTACGTACAAAGTTTTTGCAATATCGTCTTTATCTCCCTATTTGAAATATCATCCAAGACAATAGTCTGTGGGTGGTAAGGAGATGCTACTCTATGCTCAATGGCGTACTCCTTCACAAGCTTTTTTACTTCTCTATTAATGAAATGGCTTCCCCATCCATAAGTGCACAATAATATGGTCCTTGAAAAAGGAATACACCGTATAATTATCAGCAGCTCAGGTGGGGATAACCTCCACCCATCGACTAACATAATCCACAGCAAGCGGGATATACTGATATCCCTGACTAACAAGAAATGTGCCCATGAAGTCTATGACTCAAGCATCAAAAACATCACAAATATGGATTTATATCAAGGGCATTCTATCTTTGGAACCAACAGTTCCTCCCATCTTCTGACAGTCAGTACAACCTCGAACATACTTTGTATCATCCTTAAATAATTATTAGCCACTATAGGTTGCTCTGTAAAATCTTTGTTGTCGTTCACTTCCCCGAATGATACCCACCAGATATGAGAATGCTCAAGTACGCTGGTGTATTCCTCCTGAGGAATGCACCATCTCTAGATACAATTTGCTCCCTCACGAAACAACAAGAATCTTCCTATTAGCAAAAATGTATCTCTGACAGGAACCTGTCTACCTTGTGCTTCAGCCAATCTCGTGGAACTTTCTTGGAGACAAGATAGTTCACAATATCATCATATTATGGGAGTGAGTCCATGGACAAAATGGTCTCATATGGAAAGGTCTCTAAAATATGGATCATACTCTTCTCAGAAGTTTCTGCATCTGTAATGCGAGAAAGGTGATCTGCCACATCATTCTTTACTCCAGGTTTATCTTGAATCTCCAAATAAAATTCCGGAATAAGAAGGATCCATCTTATAAGGTGTATTTTGGCGTTCTTCTTTACCCATAAGTACCATATGGTTGTGTGATCCCTGTACACAATAACATGTGAACCAAGGAGGTAAGATTTTAACTTCTCTAATCCAAACACAACTGCTGACATCTCCTTCTCTATGACTGTGTAATTACACCATGCCTCAACCAGAGTCTTGCTAGCATAGTGCATGGCAAAAGGTATCACATCCCTTCTCTACCCTAAAACAACTCCAACTACAAAATTTGACACGTCCGTGATGATCTCAAAGGGAAGAGACCAATCAGGTGGCTGTAGGAAAGGAGCACTAGTAATCATGTCTTTCATCTGATTGAATGCAAGTAGGACTTTCCCATCAAAAACAAACTCACTCTCCTTGCACAGAAGTTCAGTCAAGGATCTGGCGATATTAATGAAGTCCTTAATGAATCACTTATATAATCCAATGTTTCCCAAAAATGACCTCAACTGCTTCAAATTGTACGGTGGCTCTATCTTGGAAATCACATCGATCTTAGCTAGGTCAACCTCCATACAATGTTTGGAGATGACGTGGCCCGATAGAATCCCATTAGTCTCCATAATATGATGCTTCTCCGACGAGAGCACTAGGTTTACCTCGCAAGACATGTGTCAAAACTATCTTCGTAGATCGAGAAATCATCCATGAAGACCTCTAGAAAACTATCCACCATGTCAGCAAAAATGGCCAACATTCACCTTTGGAATGTAGCAGGGGCATTACACAATCTAAAGGGCATCTCTCTAACGGACAGGCGAAAGTGGTTTTTTTCCTAATCTTCAGGAGTGATAGAAACTTGGTTATACCTCGAATACCCATCAAAGAAAAAAAAACTCTTTCCCTACTAACCTCTCAATAATCTGATCAATAAAGGGCAGTGGAAAGTAATCCTTCTTGGTAGCTGAATTCATGCGCTGGTAATCTACACATACATACCATTAAGTAGACACACGGGTCAGAATCTCCTCGACATAGTCATTCTTCATGATAGTAATATCAGATTTCTTCGAGACAACATGTAAAGGACTGACCCATTTAATGCGAAATGGAATAAATAAAGCCAACATTACACCATTTCCTGATCTCTTTCATGACAACCTCCCTTAGATTCATAATGAGACTTCGCTGACACTCACGAGAGGGTTTACGGTCATCCTCTAAGTAGATATGATGCGAGCAAAAAAGTTGGACAAATCCCATGGAGATCCAAAATATTCCATCCAATGGACTTGCGATTTCTCTCAAGAACCTTTAGCGCACGGGATTCTTGTTCATAAATCAACTGTAAGATGAGGACGACCAGAAACATTTGGGGGGAGGGACACAAAGAAGGCATACTTAAACGTTGATGGAAAAGCCTTGAGCTCAGGTGGGGTCTGAATCGGCTCTATGACGACCTTTGTAACTGCACTTGTAGAAGGTATATAGTCTGTACTCTGTGAAGTATCCACCATGGCTGTTGTTGACTCCACAAGTAAAACCTCAGAGAGATATGCAACGAATGATCTTTCCTCTGAAAGGATCAACTCATCAGGATCTTTAGAAATATCTGCAATTTCATCAATAAAAGGCTCATATATGTCATCATTAATCTCAGAAAGATATCTCTCATCAGTGAATATCTCAAAAAACTGAATAAGTGGCTCATACATCTCAGTAGGAGGTGTATCAGCAAAAATCTCAAAATGACGTGTCAAAGGAATATCAGAATGTACCTCCAATCTCTCAAATTGATCCTCAGAAGTCATCTCAAACTGCCCATCAATAAACAACTCAGACGGATAAACAAGGGATTTCATGTAGACTGTGCTTTCCAGAAGATCCATCTGAGAACTGCTGGGTATCCATGAAATCAATAACCAAATATGTTTCTCTAAACTCGACAAGAAAATCACAGTCTTCAGGGTCTGATGTAACTGGCTCTTTCTCATTTGCTGAAACTAGTCACATTGATGGCCTAGGATCGGGGATCATCTCAATTTTCTCCTTGTCACTACGAGAGTGAAAGATGATCTCTCTAGTACCGTAGTCAACTATTGTTGTGGTCATTGGAGGAATGGTCGACGTATATGATCGGTGTATGGACTAATGAAGCAGGTGTGTCCATATCCATGATAACAAAATCAACAGGGAATCTCATTCCCTACACTGTTACAATAACATCCTCTAAAATGCCCCTCGACCTCTTGATCGATCAATCAACAAACTAAAAAATCATCTTAGTCAATCTAAGAGGTCTTAACCCAAACTCAGTGAGTAGATAAGATGGCATGATTTTAATGGAGGGACCATTTTTGAAAAGAGTGCAATCACATTCTTAATTAAATATGTGGCAACGGATGCGAGGTGCTCCCTTATCTTTCTTTTTGGGTGGGAGGTTGCTGATGGCATGAACTATGGCCATGGTCAAGATGTGCTTTTCTGTCTTCTTTCATCTGTTCTGCTTAGGTTGATGCTTTTGAGTACATGCTTCTTTCATTCCTTTTTTCCCTGCAGGTATGTACTCCATGGTCTTAAGGAGTGGCATCTTTAAAAAGATATTTTATAGGATCTCTACCACTCCAGGATCAGATAGGGTTATTTTTAATTTTTGGATTTTCATTGTTTTATTCATTGTAGAAGTAAATGATAACGAATTAAAAGAAACATTCAAATGATCATTTCGATTATTTAAACCAGAATCCATACATGCATTCGGACAGCAAGAATCAGTCTGTATAGAGTTATCCAAAACAAGTGTAGAAGAAATAAAATAAAAAATAGGACGAACTGTTGGTGGAGGTGTAGAATGGAATTCTGCAACTAGTGTGGGCTCCCTTTGTGCTGATGGTGAACTACATCTGTCTATTGAAGGTGAAGGTGGTGGTGGTGAAGAAAAAGATGGTGAAACTCCATGCTCGAGTGCTGCTACACTGGGTCTTTACACTGATGGTGAAGAAGGTGATGTGGAAGGTGAAGCTCTCTCACCGGTTTGATCTCCCAATCCCAATGGTTGTTAAGGCGGCTGCAATCACCTACCGCTTTCGAGATGAATTGCATCAGATAAGCATGTAAAATCCAGAGTCATACCTGCCTCGACCTTGGATGGATCATGGGCTACCTGCTTTTGACATATGAAGTTGTTGGATTGGCTTCGACCTGTGCTAGGATTAGTGTCTTTATGGTGGTCAGGTCGTCAAGCCTCTGAGTAAGATCATTATTGTTCTTCATCAACAATGCTAACTGATCAAGTGCGGGATTCGTCGAAGGTGCATTGAGGTACTCAACAATAGGCGGTGTTGAGATTATTAGTGAAGAGGCTGTTGGTATCCATACTACAGGTAATGAGGAGGAGGAGGAGGATGCGAATACTATCCATACAATGTAGACTGCTGGTGGTGGTAAGGATGGTAAGTGTATACAGGCTGCATCTGCTGTTATCCATGTCTCCAGTTCTGAAAGTGGGGTGGAGACTGAAAGTGAGGCTAGAATTGCCGGTTCTAGTTTTGCTGCTAACTACCTCCCTGAAACTGGTGGGCAGGTCTCTGACCTTGTTGGGAACCCAACTGGCCTTGCCCTAATGGATGGGGATGGTTGCGCTCTCAGTCAAACCAGATATCGTTCACCTCCTGAATGATTGGTGGAGGTGGAGAATTTTCTTAGGAATGTTTGGAATCTCCTGCTGGTACGACACTATATGTTGAGACTACTACTAGACCTGGTTAGGGATCTGCACGTAGTAAACGTGTTGAACTATTAACGGTCCTCTAGTACTATGCAAGGTGGAAGTGGAAGAAGTTAGCTCCCAAGCAGAAGTGTCGGATGTTTCACTTGCACTATGGCATGCGTTGATCATACTCACAAGAAGCTCCAGATGCTTCCTTATCTCATCCAGCTTATCGAGGTTCTTCTTCCTCTATTCAATCATTGGATCTTCTCAAGCTTGTTGGATCGTTTTTCAATTATATCCACTTTGGATAGGTGATTTCCAATGATGGTCAGATCAGAAATCTCTACCTTATCCACTTCATGTAATATCGTCATGTTGACAACCTTGTGGGTAACAAAAGGAGAAGTGACGATATGCTTTTGGAATTCACATAAAGAAGAAAGAGTTGCAGATCTCTCTGCCATCTCCTCAAAAATTTGGTAAAGAACATCCTCGTCCTTGTTGAAATAACTCCCACCCACAAGAGGCATCTACCAGATCTAGTTTTCATGACTCAAACCCCTAAAGAAATTTTGCACAAGGCTTATCTTTGGAATATAGTAGTGGAGGCACTTCTTCATTAGATATTTGAATCTTTCCTACGCCTCATGAATAGGATCATGGGACATTTGGGAGAACTTTGCTATCATTGATTGCATCTGGTTTAGGCATCCAAGTGGGTAGTATTTGCTTAGAAAAGCAGACCTCAACTCTTTCCATGTTGTGACAACTTTTCCTAAATGATTGGCACAATATAGGGCCTTGTCTGTCAAGCTAAAAGGAAATGCCATCATCTTTACTACCTCTAAAGGGATGTTAGGGTAATGGATTGTGTTGCATATGCAATCAAATTGTTGGAGGTGTACATATGATTCTTCATTGATATTTCCGTGTAATATGGGAAGTAAAGGTAAAATAGTCGTCTTAAGCTCGAAATGCCCATGAATCACATGAATTTGAATCGATGTATTTGTCTATCCTGCTCTTGGATTGTAGGATTCTCTACGTGAGAGCTTAGCCACTGGCTCTACATGCTCTTCTCCCCCATTTCCACCTCCTCCATGGTTTCTATCCTCCTCTCTCTTATCTTACCTCAACTCGAGAATCATATATCTCAATCCAACTAGAAAGTTAGCATGTTCTTTCAACTAAGCCTGAATAGCTTGAATGGAGACCAAAATGGTATTGTTGATCTCGATTTGCTCAGCCATGAAACCCTTTCCCTTAGGTGGCATCAAGTGCACTATCTCGGTATATGCAAGTGTAAACTGCACTGGATTAGTCTTCAGGAATGATGGAGTCCCAAATGATAGTTCAAGATTAAAGTCAATCTTAAATAATAGATTGATCGATGATGTGAAAGGGTGAAGTGGAAAAAGAGGAATACTCAAAAAGTGGGCCTTCCTGAGTAGATAATGGCCGGTTTCGAGTGTGAAATGAGTTTGCAAAGTCCGAACGAGAAATGCTCCAATGTGACATCTTTGATATGAAGAGGCGAGATGCGAGAACATGAATGTCAAAGAAGAAGAGAATGAGTAGAAGGCACAAATGGTATGGAAGGATCTCTAGCACTAGCAATCAAACATAATTCAAACATCCAATTCACCAACGAAACACAAGTGGAGATTGTAAGTGTTTGGTTTTTTATCTTTTAAGTTTTAATTAGTGATAAATTCAATTTTGTACAAGAGTTAGCAAGCTATTAGGTACCGGTATTTTCCTAAAGACTATCCCGAATTCTTACAGCTAGTTGCATCCACATTCAACCAATGTGGGTGTAAGTACGGACCGTAAAACAACCCGTGTTACTTAAGGACGGTGCCTTATACATTTTACTTTAAACAAACCACTCTGCTAAGGGAAGTACGGACCGTAAAATGGCTACTCTTGTTCCCTCATTGAGAAGTAGCTAATTGTTTTTGTAGAATCAGTAGTCTAAGTGAAAATCAAGAGATTGGTTGTATCCTAGTGTTCATCACTCACTCTACATAAATTAAAACAATGAGGAGGTTACTCTCCCCAAAACAATGATGATTCTCCTACCATTTAGTTTTAGAGTCGAGTTTTCTTTAGTAGTCCCAATTTTATAAAGTTGTCACTTTTTGGATTTTTTTTCAATGAATTGACTACCGAATTTCCAATTTCCTTTCTAGATTACGTGAGTCAAAACAAGGAAGGAAGTTAGAAATGTCAATGCGTGGTGAAATTCAATGATACATGCAAGAGATAATAGATGTGTTGCCAATACTCTACATGCAGGTTGATCCAAGCAGAATTTAAATACAAACAATAAACTAACTATATGATGCATGAGAACCATGCTAGCATTAACTTCTATTAGTGGGAACGAACCAACTAATTTTACTAAGTCGAAATTATGCTCTACTCATTACCTGAATCAAGAAAGTTAATAAAACCTACGACTAAGGGATCAAGCACATAAAACCGCATGAAAATAAAGAAAAATAAAGGGATGAAAACAAAACTGAGGAGGTCCCCCAAGTGTACTGACACTTGGTCAAATAGACCCCGCACACACAAGGTATATAGTTTCCTTTTACAAGAATTTGAATGCATAAAATGCTAAAAATAAATCAACAATTGTCTCTACAAAATGCTCCAAATGAACGGTCTCCTCTAAATCTTCTTCTCCTGCTCCTATGCTCTCCTACAGCACGGTGAAGAATCATGATATCTTTACTTCACTTGGGTGAGTCAGCGCTCCTAAGAATGTCGCCCTTGCTCAACAGTCCCTCGTAAGAAAGAGGAGACACAAGATAATGTAAGAAACATAATTGTGAAAATATGAGCAAAAATAAATGGAAATAAATATAGTAAGTATGAACAATGAAATGAATGTAAGAAAAAATAGATAAAAATAAGAAAAAGAATAATTATTATAAACAACCAATACTAGTAAGTCAAAAGAAAAGCCTAACTACCCTCATCGTGCCTCCCCGACAATGGCACCATTTGTTGAATCAAGAAAATTTAAGATTTTAAATATTGAGAAATATGTACAGTGTCATTGCAACCCTAAAAATCCCTCAATAAAAATAAAAATTTATTCAATTCTAAAGCAAAAATCAATAAAGAAAATGTAACAAGAGAAAATTGCAATTTAATTTACATGTATAGCTAATAGGATCGAATTCAGGAATCTTGCAAAAATCCCGAGAGTTATTCTATGCATTGAAAAATCAAATGAAAAGAAATTAGGAATCTCGATGCATACGATGCTTGGTTTTTATATTTTTGATTATTGTATTTTTATGGAATTTTAATTTTATATTTTTTATTTATTTTTCTGATTTTATATTTATATATTTTTTTTACAAAAAGATTTTTTATTTTCGAAAATAATAAATATTTAAAGAAAAAATTAAAGAACACACACTAAATCAATATTTTTGTATTTTCTAAATATATCAAAAATAGTCAGAAAGTAAAACTAAAATTATTTTTGGGTTTTTGTTATTTTTTAATGTTTTTGTTGTTTTTCTAGATTTTCCATATTTTTTAAAGCCTTTAAATAAATCAAAACTAGAAAATAAAATAAAAAATAAAATGGGTGTTTTTGGATTTTGAAAAAACAAGTAAGGTAAAAAACAGAGGAAAACTAAACAGAATGTAAGATAATTTTTTGTATTTTCTAGAGAGGGGTTTATAACTTTTTTAAATATTTATTTAAATTATTATGAATTTTATGCTTTTAAGAGTTTTATTATTTTTCTGTTTCTTATAAGGAATAAAAATGCCAAAACTTTATCAAAATTAAAATAAATCAAAAGAAACGAACATTGTTTTTTTAGTTTTTCATGAATTTTTTATATTTTTTATTGATTTTCAAATGCAAACAGGGAGTTCTGGGACTGTTTTTGATTTTTTAGAAATAATAAAAATAATTAAAATACAAAATGCAAATTATGGATGCTAGATGGATGTAACAAGAAGCTAGATGAAATTTTGCGGAATTTTTAGTTAGGTTTAGATATTTTTTATTTAATTTAATAAGTAAAACAAGTGCAAACTCATAGGGGCATATATACAGTTATTTAAAGTTTGCAGAATAAACAATAACATAGATAAAAACAATGGGCGTAATCTGTAAATTTCATAAAAATGCGTGCCACTACACGTGCGCCTCACTAGTTGGACTCGAATGCAAATAAAATAGTTCCAGTGTATAATGAATAACTAAAAAATGCAATACTTTTTTTTGCAAATAATCCAAGTAAGCATGTGTTAGGCATGCGCGTAGTTCAAATAGGGATGAAATTGTAAATAAAATAAAGTGGATGGTATAAAATGCAATTGTTGAAGACATATCCAACAAACTCGTGTCCTTTTGATACTTATTTGCAAAATGAATAAACTGCAAGGACTGGGCGCAAAAGTACCCTTTATTGACATGGAAATATGGATGTTCGTGATGTGTTGAGGCTTGGGTCTAACGGTCGTGATTGAAGAGGACGTGGATGGTGTCGATCAGATCTGGAGGCTTTAATAAACGGTCGAGCTTTGGGTCAAAATAAATAGTTGAGATATAAACAGGAGGAGGTGTTCTTGATCATGAGGTGTAGGGCAGCTCTGGAAGAACTGGGAAGATGAACGTCTCAAGCAAACTTCGATCGGCGAGAACTCGATCGTCTTCTGCCTAAATCATCCTCTAATGGGTGCTACAACTTCCTGAGCTCCTCCTATGTTGAACAACTAGATAAATGGAGCTCGAAGATGTCCACGTATGGATATGGGGGTTGAAATGGATTTGGCTTCAGATGAACCCTCTAGGCCTCACTCCTTGCTCGAATTCATGTCTTTAAACCTGCAAGGGGAAGTGTATGCTCGATGAGAGAGTCTCTAGTGTAGATGTTAGGTCAAAAACAAGAAGGGTGGTGACTTGATGGGGACTCCGATGAAGATGGTCAAACAAGGAGTTGAACTCCAGATCTGTGAAGATTTGAAGGTGGGCAGAGGGTGAATGAGCTAGAGAAAGATATGGTGGATGTGTGGGCATAGTCGGAAGTGGTCGATGATGATCAGAGCACCTCTGATCGTGCAGATCGAAGGTTGAAGATGTTGATCTGATCTAGGAGATTTAATTGAAATCAAAGCGAAAAAGAAATGCTAAATCAAAGACAGACTACCTAGGTTACATACGGAGAAGATAGTAGAATGGAATCACCTCGATCTATTGGTGGAGAGGAGGAATGTGCGACAGAAGGCTCTGACAATGTGGTTGAATCATGATCAAGGGTACTAAATTCACACTCCAGATCGGGGATCTGCTCCTATGTCACAAGAGCACAATCCCTATCACTCAATCGTGGGTGATCTTGGGATAAGATCGAATCAAACCCTCGCCAGAAGTGGAAGGGTATAATTTATAAAATCAAGTGCAATATGGGTTGGAATTCAAAATGCATGTAAATTGAGGCAAAGATGGTGGATCTGAAGGGCAGGCGATGGAGTTGAATTACGAGGCTGAAAGTTCATAGAGGGATCAAGAGGCATTACTGAATAGAATGTGTGGGAAAACGGGGGTGAAGGAACGACAGAACGTGAGTGAGAAGGAAGGAGCATAATGAGCAGTTGACCCACCCAGGTCATCCAATCAGAACGCACGCGGAATAAGGCCAAAATAGGCTAAGGACAAAACATGTAGAAAAAGTTAAATAATTGAATAAAAAATAAAAAATGAATTTAGAAAAATGTAAATACTAATGATACAAATAAATTGAAGTTAATTTTAGTGATTTTTAATTAATTAAATAATGTATATACAATGATTAAAACAAATACAAGGTGTTATTTATAGGTATGTACACACACATATATATAACTTAGATTTTTAAGTAATTATCTATACAGATATATATATATAACTTAATATTATATTTATTTACAATATTTTACAAGGGTTTTTATGAAGATTTTATTTAATTTTTAGAAATTAATTTATTAGGTTAATTATATATAAGTACATTATATACATGGTGATACATATGCAATATATACATGATTTTTTTGTTGAATTTTGATTTTGTGATTTTTATTTGTATTTTATATGAGTTAAATACAATATTCACAATTAATTAAAAATACAATATTCACAAATATGCATAAGAAAATAAATAATTAAATAATATACATAATGTAAATAGCTATATTATACAATAATACCTCAATTGGCTACATTTCACACCTTAACTCTGAATTTTATGAAATCACCTCCATTTTTTAGATAATTTAATTTGGAGTATAATGAAAGTAAGTTTGATGAATTTGGAATCTTGATGGAGTAGATATTTATCTTGAAAGTTTGTACTTTGTGGCTTTTGGAGAGTGATGTAAATTATAGAATATACACATATTTTAATTGGAATAATTTTTTATTACAAAATAATTTTATTTAAAAATTTTGAGAAGAAATAATTGTTATTTTTAAAAGATTTGGTTATGAATAAATTAATGAAAGAATGTGTAATATAGATAATATTGTATAGGTTATGAATATATACAGGTGATACGAGAATTTTCTGGAATTTTTGTTGTTTTAGGCCTTATCTCCCTACTCTATTCCTTGTCGATCGGGACAAGTCTTGACTTTCTCTGGGGGTCTTATTTAGTATGTATCTATTGCATATATATATATATATATATAATCTTTTATTTTATTTATTTTTCCTTCGTTTCTTTATTTATTTATTTTATGTTAAAATAGTGAAAAATATACAATATTTATACAAGAATTAGAGTTAGTAAAATAATGATTTTATTAATATTTACAATTGTTTTATATGGGATTTTAAGATAAGATAAATGAATAAAGATGATGAAATGCAGATTCAACAAGCATTACATGAGCCAGACAAGGATGAGAGCCCCAACCTGAGCATCATAGGGAGCCACCTGTCCAAAATGGACATAATCGAGAAACAATCACAAGACCTTGAGAAACTTGTTGTGATCGAACATAAGACATAGAACCTAGACTAGTTGGATAATATCATGAAGCAGTTGAAGCTGCAAGTGAGTACAATCAGTTTCTGCTAGTCAGTATATACATCACCGTCGACTCCTGTCGAGAATTCATCACTTCAAACCCCTCATCAGAGTATAGCTACAACCGACGGTCCAGTACATGTACTACGTGCAAGCCCCCGAGCATATATGTCCTCAACAACCGCGGCAATCGCTAGTTGTCTACCAGCCTGAGCTCCACATCCTTCTAAATCCATGTTCTCCACCTGCACCTCTCATTGAAGAGGTGATTGGTGTATGGATCAATGATACACAGTTGGACCATCCTAGCAGACATCAAAAGAGCTAGTCTTCAGGAAACCATCCATAACTTCAACAATAAGGAGGGAGATTTGTCCAAAATAGGTGGCCTCAACAACACCAACAATCTCCACAATACCATGGAAATTGGAGATAGAACTTGTACTAACAACCACAGTGCTGACAACACTTGCAGAATCAACAAGATTCGGTTGTTCCATATACGCATCAACCTCCTCAGCATCAGCAGCACCACCCTTCTTGTCAATACCATAATCAATATTCTTATCAATAACCTCCACACCATTCCCAATCTCAGCGTGGACAACATGCTGAGACACCCGAGGTTACTCCTCTGAACCCTACCCTAGACTGCTTGTCTCAGCTATCGAAGAGCCTTGCAGAAATGAGCCAGAAGCTCGATAACCTCACCGCCGCCAAAACTTCAATTCCAGCACAGATGGAGGCCAATCACAATAATTTCAGAAAGAAAGGCAGGTAGTTTATGATGTCCCGTCCAATCTAATGGAGTCAGATGTGCATGATATGTTTTTATCTAATATTGTCACTCTTAGGAGTGATAGGACCTTGTAGTCATCTACCACAATGGAAGGGAAAATAAATCTTTACTTAGCGAATCATCCTCTTCTGCATTAGCCAATCTAGAAGCAAGTCTAGGTGAGGAAGAAGAAGATGAAGGAGAAGCACTAGAAAGAAAAATCCAAAGAAATCATCAAACTCAAAAACAATAAAAAGAAAGCAGCAACATCCGAAGCACCATCATGCTAACAATGGAGGAGACTGCACCAGCAACCAATTCAATGACAATCGATTGAGCCGTACCTACTATTTTTGGATGTACACCTCTTTTGGATGACCATGTTCCCCTTAGTCCTTCATTTATATAGCCATAGTGGGCATTGATTTTGATGTAAATAAGAACACTATCCCTTCTTTTAATTTTGGTTTTGTAAATATGCCATTTCTAGACACTTTGAGATATTCCAAAAAATAGAAATTTGAAAACTGCCTTGTCCGACCTTGATGTAGTTGAAATTATTCAGAATCTTATTCTAGAGATGCCTCTACTTAAGGCCATTAAGTACATGACAAACATAAAGAAATGATTAAAAGGAGGCATATATTCAAAGCAACGGCTACGATGAGCCAGAGCAAGAAATGTGAAGTATATTCTGACCATTACTGATATAAATGCAATCAACACACTCCCAAGCAAAAAGAAAGACATGGGAGCCCATCTTGTCATATGCTAGATATTTAACCAAGTGTTCGATCGAAAACTTCTTGATAGAGGATCGTCAATCAATCTAATGCCTACTTCACCGCTCAAAGAATTTGGATTAAAACTGCTCAAATCCATACAATGATTCTGTAATTTGCAGATACATCCATCAAGTGGCTTCGGGGAATTATGGAGGATGTCATTGTCATGATTCATGGGATGCAATTCCATGTGGACTTCATAGTTCTCAACATGAAGGGTCGTTCCTTCGAACAACTAAACCAGTAGTGGATTATGGCATTAGGTAGATCCCCTTTGTTCTAGTAGCGACATTGGTGCCTATTGTGATGATCTGAGTGCTTAAACCATCAGAGTCTGCATCAAACGAGAGTGAGCCTACAAAACAATGAACAAAAGACCGTTATTTTCAAGTTGAAATTCATGATACAAATCCTTTCATGGATGATATCGAGACATACGAGTTCTTCTCCACAGAAGAAGAAGTGGACATCACAGTCAAGTTCCCAAATGTCTCTGAAGATGAGATTTTTGTTGATTTACCAGACGATTTCATTTTTGGCCAGCTATCCTTCGTAGAGTCGGAGGAAGTAATTGAAAATTTTTGTGAACAAGATTATATAGTGATACATTTGTTAGCAACATTGAATTCTGAAGTTGAATATCCTATGGTGTACACCTTAAAGTTGAAAGATCTGACACCGTTGCCCTCTACAATAGCTGAAGTCACTACAAAAAATTCATACCTTATTTGAGCTCAAACCACATCCAACAAATATGAATACACCTTCCTTCCAAGTGCACAGAATAAGTTCTTAGTATCATCAATTCATAGCTAACCAAGGAACACGAATCTCATCTGCTCAAGGTTTTAGAATCAAACCGGAAGGCCATAGGATGGAAAATTTTCAATCTCCATGGAATCAATCTGTCATTATGCTCGCATCACATATATCTTGAAGAAGACATCAAGCCATCCCAAGAGTTCCAACGCAGATTGTATCGAAATCTCCACGAGGTTGTGATGAATGAAATTACAAATGGTGTGATGCGAGATTCATTTATCTCATCTCTGACTCAAAATGGGCGAGAACCCTTAGACCTAGTGCCTAAGAAATTAGGGATCACCATTGTGAAGAATGATAAAGGAAAGGATATCATAACTAGAGTTCCAACTTCTTAGTATGTCTATGTGGTTACAGAGCCTGAATCTAGTGATCAAGAAGGATTATTTCTTGCTTCCCTTCATTGACCAGATAGTCGAAATATTGGCTGCGAAGGAATACTTCTATTTCTTGGACAGATACTCTGGTTATAACCAAGTTGCAATATCTCCTAAAGACTAAGAGCTTCACCAATCCATTTAATACATATGCCTTCCTCTAAATGCCATTCGATCTGTGCAACACTCCAACAACATTCCAGTGATATATGTTGGTCGTATTCGTAGATATGTTGATAGTTTTCTTGAGGTTTTTATGGATGACTTCTAGGTCTACGGAGATAGCTTTGATCAATGCCAAACGTTTCAGGATCGAGTCGTGAAAAGATGTTGCGAAGTAATCATGATGCTCTCGTGGGAGAAGAGTTATATCATGGTAACTGAAGGGACTATGTTAGGCCATGTCATCTGGAAGCATGGCATGAAGGTAGATTCTACAAATGTAGACATCATTTCCAAACTAAAGCCGCCTACAAACTTGAATCAAGTGTAATCATTCCTTGGGCATGTGAGATTTTATCAAAGATTCATCAAAGACTAGTAAAATTGTCCGACTATTGATTGAGCTTCTAAGAAAGGAGGCATATTTGATTGTAGATGATAGAGTCCTCCATGGCTTTAATCAACTAAAATAATTGATTCTATTCACAGGCCACTGTCCTTCAACAACCATATTGGATTCTTCCATTTGACATCATGACAGACGCATCAGATTATGCCATTGGAGCAGTTCTGGGATAGAGAAGAGATGGACTACCATTTTCTATTCACTGTTCTAGTAGAACACTTGATGAAGTTCCAAGAACTACACTTTCACTGAAAAAGAGCTGCTTGCAGTCGTCTTTGCCCTTGAGAAATTCAGATCCCATTTGCTTGTATCCAAAGTCATTGTATATAGAGAACACTTTTCCATCAAGTACCTGCAAACTGAGAAGGATGCCAAACCAAGACTTATTAGATGGATCCTTCTACTCTAGAAGTTTGATCTTAAAATCTGTGATAAACATAGAGTTAAAAATGTGATGGAAGATAATATTTCAAGACTACTAGAGCCAGACACTCCTGAGCAGAGCCTAATTCCAATTACAGAAACTTTCCCAATGATGCAATTTTGTCAGTCACCTCACAATCCTGGTTCGCCAATATTATGAACTACCTTGTTTCCAAGAGAACTCCACAAGATTGGTCGAAGCTGAAAGTTGACAAGTTTTTATTATATTTTCATATTTACTAGTTGAGGGATCCTTATCTCTCTCATGAGGGGGCATATTGCATCTAGAGGAGGTGCATTCCTCTTGAGGAAGTCTACAGTGTCCTTGAACATTACCATAATCGAGAATATGAAAGACATAACTCTGGGAAATGAATGGCATCGAAAGTGCTACAATGCTGCCGTTGGTGGCTGACTCTATTCAAAGACACTGAAGATTTTGAGAAATGATGTATTGACTATCCGAAAATAGGTGGTACAATTGGAATGAAAATGCAATGCCCCTGAAGTACATTCAGGTTTCAGACGTATTTGATGCATGAGACATTGACTCTATGGACCCATTTCCTAACAACCAGGGTTTTGAGTACATTCTTGTCGATGTCGATTATGTAAGATGTTGGGTAAAGGCTATCCCAATCCGAGCCACTGACACTCACACCATCTGTTGGTTTCTAAAAGAACACATCATTGCAAGTTTTGAGATTCCAAAGATTCTGATATCCGATGGTGGTTTCCATTTTATCAACAAAGAAGTGAAGAAGCTAACACAAGAATACTTGATTGAACATAGAGTCGCTTCTCCATACCACCCACAATCCAATGGACTTATCAAATGTTTAATTTGGGAGATCATGACAATTCTGTAGAAGCTTGTACATCTGGATAAGAAGAACTAATCGCAACTCCCTAACTCGATTCGTTGGGCCTATCAGACTGCGTACAAGTCACCTTTGGGAATGTCTCCTTACGGCCTAATACACGGCAAGCCATGCCATATGCCCATGGAAATGATTCATAGGTCTTTATAGCCAATTATTGTTTGTAATTTGGATTCTAATAAGGCCAGGAAGAACCAAAAGCTTGATATAAATAGACTCCTTGAATTCAACGACTATGCATATGACAATAGTCTGATGTACAAGAAGAAAGTCAAGAAGTGGCATGACAAGCATATCCGCTGAAAGACTTTCGAACCAGGTTAGAAGGTTTGGTTGTTTGATGCAAAGTTAAAATTATTCCATAGTCAGTTGAAGAGCTAGTGGACCGGGCCTTGATAGTGAAACGTGTGCATGACAATCGAAGTATCATCATATCTAATTTGTCAGCTGACGCATAACCATTCATCAACAACAAACAGCTACTGAAGCCTTATCACGAGCATGATACCTTCCTGTTATTGGTCTACTATGAAGAGCTTCATGTCATAGCATCAAAAGATTAAGACATGGCCATCAAAATATTTTTTGATTAATTATCTTTTCTTCTTTTCATTTTCCATTCTTTCATTCTACCGGTAAGTTGCGCTCATACCATTCATCAGTGTTATACTTAGGATATGCTTCATCCTAACTATAGTTGTATTAGTGTATTTGTTGGACATGTCAAGCCCATATCTGGCCATTATGCTATAATTGTTATTACAATATCATTCCTTGATATGAAAAGAATAAAATTAATTCGCATAATAGATCTCATAGTACAATTAGGGTTATATACCATGGCCATCTTAATGATCATACAGTTGTTGATTCAAATGTTGAATCATAGAGACTAGTGCTTGGCTAATATCTAAAGGGTTAGATTGATGACTCATCAAGCACCGTCAAGTGATTATTAAGAGAGGATCTCCAACCTGAGTAAGAGACGACAATCCATTCTATTTTGGCTGATATCTGACTAACCTCTTAATGGTGGTCCTCTGCACAAAAGAAGATATGAAGGTGCCAGATAAGTTAGGTTGAAGAGTTGACATAGCGAGATCAAGATAACCAAGTCCTATGTCATATGCTGTCACGATATAGGCATTCATCCTCTGATCAAGTTCTACAAACCGACAAGCTGGGTGCATACAAGGGCATATAAGTCATACGATCTTGCAAAGGGATCATACAAGTTCATTATTGAACCATAAGACATGATAGAATGGTATCGGAAAATCCGTAAGCACATCACGGAAGAATGGAGATCGCATCATATGCGATAGGGAGCGACTAGTCGTGCTTGTTGCTTGGGGTAGCGGAATTTTGAAAAAAATTAAAATGTTGAAACCACATGGTCTAAGAACACTTATCGGATCATTTCATCTAAAGCACAATTAGGTATTAAGGTAACCTCTTGAAGTGTTGTTGTGATCGAGTCTCTAAATGAAGAGATCTCCTGTCTCAAGTCCGATCTGACGGAGGAGATGCTTGCGAGCGCATTGATGAAACACGTGCTCCTCGCAATCCATGTTGTTGATCCAAGTGGTGAATCTTCTGATCTCGTCTCACAAGATCTGACGTCTTCTTTACGAACAAAGTGTACCGAAGAAGATGAAGATCCACTAGCCGTCGAAGCAACGGCACAACGACATGGCAATGACGGTCACGATCTCTCTCTAGGCATCAAGGTGGATGGCCACAATGAGAGAGAGAGAGAGAGACGACATGTAGGGATATAATGAGAGAGCATATTATGTTGTATCTCAGAAGAGCTAGGGTTGCCTCTTCTTTTATACTATTTTGGGAGTCCATGTATTCCAATCCACGTGAAACACAAAATCAATGGTTGAGATTGATCAGTGTTTCTATTCAATGACCATGATGTTTGTTGTAAAAAATACAAAAACAATTAATTTAGTTTAAATTAAATATACTGAATAATCAACATAATTTAATTTTGAACTAAATCAATTAACATAGAAGGATAATGGGGGAAGCCACCAACCCTCATGGGGGGAGAGGACGGTCACCCTTATGATCAAGTCAAAGGGTAGCTGTCCACCATCCATTATATGGATGGTGTTGGCTCCTTTAATCCTTCATATAAATTTACAACAACTTTTGTTGTAAATTAATTTCACAAAAAATAATTACAAATTAATTTCTTGAATATTGCAATCATGCCATTAAATAATTGTGAATCATATTCACAACCCAAAATAAAATGTAAATTGTATTTGTAATTAATTCTCAATGTGAATCCAATTCACGTCAACAATTAAATTGAAGATACTATTTACAAAAAGATCTCTCTAATATATTATAAATCACATTTATAACATATAAAAATAATATAGATAGTGTTATCCACATTATTCATATCCTTGATAATTAAATCATATTTAATCATCTTAGAACTCTTATTCTCCTGTGCCCAAATAACATGAATCACATTCACATTATTATCATCTTTGATAATTAAATCACATTTAATTATCTTAGATAACTCTCCTTATATATCCATATAATATGAATCAAATTCATATTATTCATGATAATTAAATTACATTTAATTTTACATTTCTCAATGCTCGGATACATTCTCGACAATGAAATTATTCTTGAACTCTTTCAAGAGTAATGAGCTTTCTCCACGGATACTAAGAGATAAGGACATGAAGACGGTACGTTCCACGTATAGTGACATATATATTGAGATCACATCTCAAATCCAGTTCTCATGGACACCTCCCATAAATGTTTAATTAAATCAAAGCCGTAGATCTAATCTTCTCATTGTATCTACATCACATTCATGTTAAGGTCCAGCATTTGGACTAAGATCAAGTCACTTCTCTATGAGAGGAGTCACTAAAATCCAGACATGTTTCATCACTCCCTAGGAATGGAAGCACCATGGTTATACAATCGTTTATGATTACATCACCCTGAGGTATTCCTAATACTTGTACATCCTGCATATTGGAAGACCTAGAATAAACCCGAAGTTTTAAATCTATTAAGACTGTCTCCTTCAGGGTTTTATCATTAAGTTTCTCATTTGATCATTGGGTGTCAGTATCGATCGTAAACTTTCCAAAGGCACATATCATACCTAGATATTGATAATATACTTTTTAAAAACATATATCAAACCTACAAATTAAGTCAAGCTTCCAAAGCGAGAAGACCGTGCACATAATTTGATCCCCAATATCTCATGAGTAAGTCCATGTCTTCGGATTCACGAAATGAAAATGTATGATCCCTTTGAGAGATCTTATTACTCATATGCCCTTGTATGCACACCAGTGCACTGATGTATAGACCTTGATTAGGCCATCGACCTACCGGTCTTCCAAATGTACATACTCAACATATAGTAACACATTCATCTTCAGTCAGAGGATGTGTGCCAGTATCATGACAGAATATGACATAGGTCTTTGGTTATCTCAATCTCATTAAGTCAACTCTTTGACCTAACTTATCTAACACCTCCAAATCTCTATTCCTAAGGAGAGGAGCTACATCAAGAGGTCAGTTAGATATCAGCCCATGAGAGAAAGGATTTCCATCTCCTACTCAGGTTGGAGATGAACTCTTAATAATCATTTGACAATGCTTGATGAGTCCTCAATCTAACTCTTTTGATATTCATCCAAGCACTGGTCTCTATGATTCAACAATTGAATCAACAGTTGTATGATCATCAAGATGGACATGGTACACAGCCCTAATTGTACTAAGGGTCCTATTGTATAGATTAACAATTCTTCATTTCAGGTAAGGGAATGATATTTGCAATAACATTTATTGCATAATGGCTCGTCATGGGCTTGCATGTCCAACAATGAGCTCACTCATGAGATATTGAGAATCAAATTCCATGCACGGTCGTCTTGCTTTGGTAGCTTGACTAAATTTGTAGGTTTGATATATTCTTTTGTAAAGTATATGATCAATACTGGGTATGATATATGCTTTTGGAAAGTATATGATCGATACAACTGTCAATGATCAAATAAGAAACTTAATTATTAGACCCTGAAGGAGACAATCTAAATATGATCTAAAACTTTAGTTTTATCCTAGGTCTTCTAGTATGCAAGATGTACTTGTATTAGGAATACCTGAGGGTGATGACATCATAAACTATTGTATAACCTTGATGCTTCCATTTCGATGGAGTAATGAAACGAGTCTAGATTTTAGTGACTCCTCTCAATAGAGATGTAATCTTATCTTGGTCCAAATGTTGGACATTGATCTGAATACAATTCAGACGCAATGAGAAGATTAGATTTATGACTTTGATTTATTCAGACATCTTTGGGAGGTCCCCTTGATCTGCATTTGAGATATGATCTGAATATCCAAGTCATTATACATGGAACATACAATTGCCTTGTCCTTATTTCTAAGTATCCACAGAGAAAGCACATTATCCTTGAAAGAGTTCAAGAATAACTGCATTATTGATAATATAATCAAGCATTAGGAAATTGATAATTAAATATGATATAATTATTATAAATTATATGAATGTGATTCATATTATTTAGACACATGAGAATAGAGATCCAAGTACAATTTAATTATCAAGAATATGAATAAGGTGGATATCACTATCCATATTATTTAAGAGAGAGAGCTTGTTCTAAATAATATTTGCAAATTAATTATTGGTGTGAATTAGATTCACATTGGAAATGATGAATATGTGATTCATCATCTTTATTCATTTATTTTAGCTTAAAATCCCTAATATGACACCCGCATAAAACACTAACTCCATATTCTTACTAACTTGCATATGTGTGTAAATATTGTACATTTCATACTAATTTTAACCTAAAATAAATAAATTAAGAAAGAAATGAAAAATAAAGAAAAAAATAGAAGACTGTATACAGGTTGACCCGAATCCTGAGAGAAGGTCAAGACTTGACCTGATCGACCAGGAATAAAGTAGGGAGAGATAGGGTCCTTAAGCAGAAAATCCCAAAAAATTGTGTGTGTGTTGTTGTAAATACTTCTTACTTATTTTGTTTGCCTTAATTGAACTCAAATCAAATAACGTTCAAAACTAAAGTTGTAAATAAAAATGTGTTCTAATTAATAAAAATAGTTGCATAATTAAATCATGTAATGAATAAAAGTAGCCACACTTGGAAAAAGCCACTAAGCATTAATTGAAAGACATTCCGGCTCCATATGAACTCAAACTGAACCAATATTACTTCCATTGGATTCTAAATTAAATTATCTTCAAAATGGTTGTATTTTCATAATTTTTGGAGTTATAATTGAAAAGTCAGTTTTCTGGGGTGGTTTGTGCAATTTTCCCATGTATTTTGTAAATACTGTATTTGTATATATTTGTAAATATTCTTACTAATTTTTTAAAAAAATAAAAATAAAATAAAATTTTTAAAACAAATAAGGCTAATTTCCTCATTTACCCTTGTATATAATGTCATATATGTATATAGTATATGTATATAGTTGTTATTTTCATTAATCACCATAAAAAAATAAAACTTAAAAATAACATTTTTTAAATTCAAATAAATAAGTGACGAAAATTAAAAAAAATAGATAATTATGTAAATACTTTTATTTCTTTTACTTTATCACATTTCATCTCTTCCACCAAAAAAATTAAAAAATTCATTTCAATTTTCATCTCTCTTATTCTTTATCCAAAAAAATTCAAAAATTCAAATTTCATTTCTTTTTATTTATATGGCTCCTTCTCCCTCATTTCAACTTGATCAATCTTTAGAGAGAGGAACCAGATATCCGAGAGAAAATTTCGTCGAGGAAGTTGCCTAGTCTCCTAGCCGTCCGATGACAGCGAGTCGGCATTGTCGAGTCAATCACGGTCCTTTTCTACTCCTAAGGTGAGATCTACATTTTTCTTATTTTTATCAAGGTTAATCGTAGTTTATTTCTCGCATTTTTATTTTGTTATTATTTTTTTATCTAGATCTTAAAATCCTTCACGATTTATTCCACCACCGACTCGATTTTTCATCTCACTTTCTCGATCTCCAAGTGTTCTATTTCTATCGTCCACGATCTCTCAACTCCGACTGCGTACGTTGGCCGGAGATCGGATTCGAATCCCTCATCTCCGTTGAATCTCCGTTCATTTTTCCGATTTGTAAATAAATAAAAAAAAATTATTTCATTTTCTCTAACGTTTGTTTTGCATGATCAAATAGAAAAAGGAAAAAATAAAAAATATATAAAAAAAGAATTTCTATATCCTTTTTTCTTTTCTATTTTTTGGATTTAAAAAAAATAAAATAAAAAAGTTTTTTTTCTTTTATTCACTGTTTACAATAAACAATAAAAAATTTTAATAAAAAAACTTCCAACAGGCAGTGGGGTCGCCACCCCCTGCTGCCGCCAACTGCCACAAGCCGCGGCGTACTCCACCGCCGCCCCCAGCCTCCAGCAGCCGCGCCGCCCTCCTCAGAGCCGCCATGTGCGGCGCACTCCCGTCCAGACCAACCCTCCTCCTGAGCGCGGAGCCTCCGCGCCCTCGACGACCACCAGCGAACTCAGTCGAGAGCGGTACCGCCAATGGAGCCCCCGTATGCTCCCTCGCCATTAAAGATCGTAGCCCTAGCTGCAATGCACTCCACCGCCAACCTGCGTGAGACCTCCAGGCGCGTGCCCGACCAGACCGCTCCTTCGCCTGAGCATGCGGTCCTCCTAGGCCACCCGCAACCCTCCATCGACGTCGCGCCCACGCCAGCCAGCTGTTGTTGTGAACGGCTCCTCTAGCCTCCAATCGTCCAGAACCTCGAAGCCATCCTGCGGCGCCACCCACCGCCATCACCATCTCAAGAAGGACGGGTGGCGCCCCCTTTGGTCTCTTTCCCCCAGTGCATGAGAGGAAAGAGAACCGAACCTCCCTAGGGCTTCGTTAAAAAAAGGTAAAATTAGAATCGAAGCCCTCTGAAGTTTCTGAAATTACGAAGGAGACCCTGCCAGATCAATTTAATTTGAGAAAATTACAGTTGTACCCCAGAGTTTCACGAAAATTGCAAAAGAGTCCCTGCTAAAGCATCAAGCACATGACATGCACATGATATAGTGGTAAATTACGCATTCTCCCCTGTGATTGATTTCTATATTCATTTTCAGTGCAAAACTTTTCGAAATTACATTTTAGTCCCTGAACTGCAGAACAATAATTTACTTGCTATAATTTAATAAAATAAATGTTATTTGTGATCTAAAAATTCTGAGAAAATTATGATATGCTCCTGAAGTGATTATCTTCTTAGCATAATATTTTCATTGCATTTTAATTTCATTTATTGTTACTAAAAATCAAAAACATGTCATTTTCCTTGTTTGAAATTTTAAAATTCATAAAATTCAAATATTGTTCCAAAAATTCCAAAAATATTACAGTAGTTATATTTCATTGTCTTATAATTTCTGAACAATTTTCACGCATTGATTCTTTATAAAACCCAAAAAATTGAAAACATCAAAAATCTTATAAAAATCACAGAAAATTCTACAAAAATCCAACAATTATGATTTCAGTTTTTATTTGTAGATAATTGCTTCTAGTTTGTCTTAAAATTAATTGTCAGGAGTTTTGGGCAATTAAAATATTTTTAGGTTGCAAATTACTCCAGGCTGTGCACATTTCCATATTTTCTCACTGTTTTATTTTTAGAAAAATATAAAATCATCTGAAAATTCCACAAAAATTCTCAAAAATATTTCAAAACTTTTAAAACCCAAAAATATTTTCTCTTGATTTTTCTGATCATTTTTTTATAAATTGAAAAAATTTCAAAAAGAGTTGGTATGCGTATTTTTTATCTTGTGAATATTGCTTCGTGTTATTTTTGAAAAATAAAAAAATGTAAAATCAAAATAACTAAAATTGAAAATCAGAAAATATCAAAAAATAATTAGAAATAAAAAAATTTTAAAAAATAAGAGATAAAAAAATCACAAAAACTAAGGATAGATGTCTTTTGAGATTCTTGTTTTCTCTTAATTGATTTTCGATTAATTAAATAACCCTCGGGATTTGTAGCCTCCCTGAGTTCGACCCTGTCTGCTATACAGGTTAATAAGTAGCAAAAATAAAATAAAATAATTTTTTGTTTGTCGTGGGATTTTAGGGGATAGCAGCAACTATTTGTTTACCATTAATAATTTTCCGGTCTCCGAGATTTCACGTAACAACAAAATGGCGCCATTGCCGGGGAGGCACGACGAGGGTAGTTAGGTTTCTCTTTCGACCTGCTATTCTTGGTTGTAAATATATGTTTATATTTTTTGCCATTCGTTCCATTGTTTATATCCACTACATTCATTTCATTATCTTTTTCATATTTGATAATTGTATTTCTTACACATTCTCTTTCCTTTTTCTTGCGAAGGCCCACGGAGCGAAGGAGACGATCTTAGGAGAGACAAAGCACCCAAGCGACATGGAGGGGGCTTGATTCTTCACCAAGCCGCAGGATAGTGTGAGAAGAGGAGAAATGAATTGAAGGAGACAAAAAATTTAAAGAGAGAGAGAGAGAGTTTTTATTTTCTACCATTTAAACTCTTTAAAAGGACATTCATTGGTTGCGGGGTCTATTTCTCCAAGTGCTGGTGCACTTGGGGGACCTCACCGGTTTTGTTTTCATCGCCTTATTTTTCTTTGTTTCTCGCAGATTTCGTGAGCTACCTCTTGATTGCTTTAATTAATTTGCTTGAGCTAGGTAATTAATTAGGTCCAAACACCATAAACAAGAAATTTCTATGCCTATAGAGTAGAGCGTAATTTGGACTTAGTCAAATTAACTTGTTCTTTCCCGTTAATGGAAGCTATCATCTAGGACGGTTCACTTGCATTTGCATATAGTATAGTTTATTTCAATTCTACGCGGATAACTTGCATGTAGAGTGCTGACGACAAGGTACGCATCTCTAACCTCTGCATGCATCATTGTCTTTAATCACGCATTGGCATTTCCGATCTCCTTCCTTGTTTTCACTCACATAAGTTAAAAAGGAAATTGGACACTCGATAGACAATTCATTGAAAATATTTTAAACCAAGTTATAACTGCTAAAATCGGGACTGCTAAAGAAAACTGGACCCTAAAAAATACAAGGAAAATCATTGTTTTGGGGAGAGTAACCCCCTCATTGTTTGGTTTGCTTGAGCGAGAGAGCGACTCCCACACTAGGATAGAGCCACGCCCGAATTCTTTTCAGACTACTATCTTGGGTTAGTCGTTCTCCAGTGAGGATCTCTCCGGTAGCCGGTAAAGCAGCCTGTGACGTCCTTAACAGACTGAATTGATCGGGTAGCTGATAAATGGTCCGCAATTAATACTGGCTGGGAATGATCTAACTTTGGGATTAGGCCAGTCTCCTGAAAGAATTGGGTTCCTAACAGCTTGCTTTAACCGCTCTAATAGATTGTATTGTCACCAAACTCTAAAATTGACAAGATAATTGACCTAACCTTCACGGTCTTCACTTTGAGTTGAGTGGGTGAACTGGGGGTTTGTATTGCGTTTGATTGCTTGTGTGCTTGCTAGATCCATTTGTGCATTTGCGTCTTTTTCTCCATATCTTTTGACTTGACCATTCATGCTCTCCCGATCCCGTCTTTTGTTTCGGAGATGGTCGATTGGAGTTATTTTAATCCGATCTTTGCAGATACCTCATACTCTCCAGACGATCCTCCTTCCTTTTTCTAGGACTTTCCTTCTGATTTTTGTGCATATCCGCCTAACCCATTATTTCAGTAATCAGAGGACTTTGATTTTTACCCACCCTCATTCAACCCATCTGATCCTGGGATTTTGGAGTCACCTTTCATGGTATCCACACTTGAGACCCTGAATTAGATGATGGAGCATATAAATTCGAGGATTAGAAATCTATTTAACATAAATACGAGCCAGAATGCTACTCCACTATTTGAGGATATGCATTCACTTGAGGATAATCATGAGAGCTTGCAATCGCCTAAAATATAAAAAAATGAGAAAAAATTAAAAAGCCAAAAAGATTCTGGGAGACACATTATTGATTCATTTTGTGAGGAGAGGACCCAATTTCCCGATCATTTACCCACAAATATATCCACCACATGTCCCAACCTTGACCCCAAGGATTCCATTATACAGACTGCTCTTGGCAATCCTCGTGTAAATGCTGATTCCGACCTCCTCCCTTGTATGGATGAGGTCCAAAAATTCAAAAAAATGTTGACTGAACCCGAAGTGGTAGCCACCCGTCATGAGATCATTAAAGCTCCACTTCAACAGGCCATGACAGATTTATCTACTCCTCAACACAAGAAGAGAAAGAGAAGGAGAAGATCTGAGTGTTACATCATGACCATGGCCACTTCCTACGCCATCTCTCACCGCCTGTAATTTAATAAAGGGAATACTGCCACACCTCTTGTGAGTTGCTTCATATCTGATTATTCTTGTGATATCACTCTCCTTGACGGCGGTTCATAAATCAATATAATACCCTTCTATATGGTACATTCTCTTCATCTTGGGCCTCTTAAGAAAACCAGGATGATAGTTCAATTTGCTGATGGATCTATCAAGAGGCCAAAGGGTATTCTAGAAAACGCTGTCATTCTAATTCAGGGCATGAATTTTACTTCGGATTTTGTTGTAATGCCCATGGAGACCTCCGCCCTTGTGGAGCACCCTCCAATCATACTGGGATGGCCTTTCCTCGCCTCTGCGGGAGCCATTATTGATTATGGTTCAGGAGAGATTTGCTTCCATTCTGATGTTGGGAGCGATGTGTTGATCACTACACCCACTACTGCCCAGAAACCTGCATCTCATAAGAACCTGCCTGTGTTAGCCAACCCCAAGGAATTTGACATCGATGATAATATAAGAGATTCTTGTTATATGTTGGATGATAAGGAAATCCAAGAATTCCTCTTGAAGGAGGAAGACTCGGAAAGCATAGACCTTGGAGTTCCCCCTTCTGGTATGTGGCGATGCATTGATGACATCCGCGAAATTTACATGGTAGACACCTTAGAGCGGAAGGCAAAATCTGAGACCAGACAAGATGGACATGATTCGACTACTTTCACTGATGAGTCCATTCCTATTCACCCTGATTCAGATGAGACCGATCAGGACAAATTTGATTTGATTGCTTTTATAAAGGAATTTGGGCCTTTTGATAAAGATGATGATCCGGTAGAGGCTCGCCAGGCTGAAAGTGATACTACTTTTTCTGATAATGATTTCGAGCCATTTTACTTTGATGTTTATGAGACTTCTATGGTTGGACATGACCATACTACTTCCAATAACCGATTTAGGCCTGCATAATCTGAAACCGCTGAGGATACATTCTTGGTCGATCCTACTCATTTTATGTCTAATGATGATCCCAATATCGACCTACACCTTGTCAAATCCATACCTCAGCGGTCCCGCAAGAAGGTTCGCTTTCGACCTTCTTGACCTTTGTACATCCACTCCTCCTGTATATCCTTTTGTTTTACTCTTTCTTCTCCCGTTTTATCATTCACCCCTTTTCCGTGTGTGTATATATGTTATACTTAGGATGTGCTTTATCCTAAGTATAGGGGGTGAACGATGTGTTGTTCATATTCGTCCTGTTCATCACTCTTGTTGTTGCCTATACTTAGGGATACTCTACCCTAAGTATAGGGGTGGTGATGTTGTTCATATTGTGTCTTTTTATTTTTGAGTCTGTACATTCTCTTCATCTATTTTCCCCTTTTGTACACTCTACTATACATAGGATTACTTGATCCTAAGTATAGGGGGATCACCCTCATCTCTTATTTTTATCTTTTCTTTGAGTCGTTGTAGCATATGAGTATTTTCACTTTTCTATATTTAGCACGAGTTATGTCTTCTTTTTTCTCTGATCACTATGACGACATAGTTCGAGCTAAATATAGGGGGTGTCATATATATTGTATATATATTTTAGACATAACTCGTACTTTTAAATAAGTTTATTTGGGGGGTTATGTGTATAATTTTGTAAAATCCACATGTGTAAAAAAAAACAAAACAAAAAGAAACAAAAAATAAAAAAAAACACGACAAAAAAATCACAACAAAAAAAATCAACAAAAACACAAAAACAAAAACAAACAAATAAATAAACAAAACAAACAAAAAATCTTCTATATACTTGTATATATTTTACTAACCCTTTTTCCTAAAAAACCTTTCTTTCACATCTGAAAAAAAAACTACAAAACTAAAAATCTATAAAAATTTGCATAATTAAAAAAAACCTTTCTTTCACATCTGCATTTTTCCTTCAAAAATCCATAAAAAGTTCAAAATTAGAAAATTGTTTAAAAGATATATGTTCTTTTCACATGTGCATCATTTCTTCTTAAAAAAACCTTTCCTTGTTCATATTTTCTTGCATTTACATGTGCATTTTTCAGGATAGTATCGACATTCAAACTATGTCTGGAATAAAATTGAAGAATGGAGCTTAGTAGGACCTTAATCCACCTAATTCTAGGAGGAACTTCACCGAGAAATAGGATTTTAGAAGCTTCAGGTCTTTGACTTAATTCTTTGAGTTCCACATGACAATGCGCAGCGTTTGACTCTTAGTGTCTAACATGGTCTCTTCATTCTGGGTAAGACTCTGGAATAGGGAATTAATTGTACTCTCGCACTATGCACTTAGCTCAACTCAGATGGGATATTGGTAGACTGTGTGAGTTTCTTTTATGGTAGCGTGGAAATCTAAAGACCAGAATACGGGTTGAAATAAAGCTTCGGAAAAGGGATGGACGGTTGGGCACAATTTTTTTCTAAGACCCCAAAAAATGTACGGAAATAAAAAGATTCTATATCCGTAGGGGCAAAACAAGATTCAAGCAGAACCACCAAAACTCCAAGTACAAAGATTCCACTACCAAATAAATATCTGACCAAAAAGGTCCATGCTTCAAGAAAACCTGCAGATCTTGGTGGAGACTCGGTTACACTGGCCAGCTTCACAAGGAGAGGTGACTACACTGGCCACCCTCCAATTCTTTTCTCCTTCTTCTAACTTCTCCCCCAATTTGATTGTGAACACATCGCGACAGACCTCAGAAGGAAATACCTGACTCCCCGGGGACAAGTTTGTGGAGAGGAGATTTGCATTGTAGTCCGGTATTTTGGATGGGAAGAGCTAAAACCTTTCACACACATGAGTCGATTGTTCAATGCTCATAGGGTGTGCTTTGGGAAGAGGATTGATCTAAGATGACTTCTGAGCTGAAACTATGACAATGATTTGTAGAACTTGAAGGCTGAGGATTTTAAAATTCTAAGTCTCACAGAAGTTCCGACACACAAATAATCCAAAGGTCAGACAGAGCTCCAAATTACAATTTTATGAAGATAAGTTTAATACTCAATATTGTCCTACTTTCTTTATTTTCCCTTTCTTTTTCTTTTTCTTTTTTTCTTCACTTATTCTTTCAAATAAGTGTTTGCTAAGGGACTAGCAAAGGTAAAGCATAGGGGGATGATGAATCTGCGATTCGACATCTTTATTCATTTACTTTAGCTTAAAATCCCTTATAAAACACCTGCATAAAACACTAACTCCATATTCTTACTAACTTGCATTTGTGTGTAAATATTGTACATTTCTTACTAATTTTAACCAAAAAAAAGAAAGAATGAAATGCAAAATAAAGAAAAGAAATGAAATGGAAGACTGTATACAGGCTGACCCGAACCCAGAGAGAAGGTCAAGACTTGACCTGATCGACCAGGAATAAAGTAGGGGGAGATAGGGTACTTATTTTGTGTGTCTTAATTGAACTCAAATCAAATAACGTTCAAAGCCAAAGTTGTAAATAAAAATGTGTTCTAATTAATAAAAATAATTGCATAATTAAATCATGTACAGAATAAAAGTAGCCATACTTGGAAAAAGCCACTAAGCACTAATTGAAAGACCAATTTCGACTCCATATGAACTCAAATTGAACCAATATCACTTCCATTGGATTCTAAATTAATTTATCTTCAAAGTAGCTGTATTTTCATAATTTTTAGAGTTACGGTTGAAAAGTCGATTTTCTGGGGTGGTTTGTGCAATTTTTCCATGTATTTTGTAAATACTATATTTGTATATATTAGTAAATATTCTTACCAATTGTTAAAATAAAAATAAAAAAAATAAAATTTTTAAAACAAAAAAGGCTAATTTCCTCATTTACCCTTGTATATAATGTCATATATGTATATAGTATATGTATATAGTTGATAAACATATATAAATTACATATAATTATACCTGTATAATTAATACCCCTATTTATTTAAGTGTGCATTTTATCTAAAAAATACAATAAAAGTATATTTATTTATATTAAAATAGGTTATATATATTTAAAATACATAAATAAAATAATAAAATATAAAATACAAAATACAAATAAAATATACAAAAACACAGGACAATATACCTATAAATAAAACCGTAAAAGCTAACTCATCATAAATTAAGTTATAAAAATAAATACAAATCATATTAAAATACAACATAAAATAATAAAAATTTTATATTATAACTAAAATTTAATTAATTTATTTTATAATTTTTATTGAATTTACGACGAATTTTAACCTTGGAGTTTTCTGGTTCGTCAAAGTGGACCAACCAGAAGCTTCCTTTTATTTACCTAGGTCAACTATATAGCCAACCCCTCCCTCTTCTAACAAACACTAATCTGCCTAACTCTCCAATTCTCCTAATTTTCACGCATGATACGTTGACCGAGGAGAATAGATGTCTTCATCGAAACTCTTCACCCTTAGATTTGTCCTCTTGCCCACTCTTCGCCATCATCAACCGAAGCCCCCTTCGTCCATAATCTTGTGACCTAGCAGCCCCTCTCACCATGTCCTTAAAAAAATCTCGATTACAATTTTTTGTTTTCTGATCCGCTTTCGGCCACTGGAACCCTCAGATCATCGCATATCCGAGTTGAAGATGGTTACAGCTTCCTCCTTTGTTGATTTGCAACGTGCATGAGGTGATGAATGACACGATCTCCACCGCTCGAATCTTGCTTTGGTGACAACATCTCTGATCCGTCTAAGAGGTCCGTCGAGGTTTAGGTCAGCTTTTATTTATCGCATTTCTTTCCTGTATTGATTCTGTCATTTACTTTGCATTTAATCTATAGTTGTATCATAGGAATCCAACTTAGTGTTTGCGGGAGCTTAGAGCTCCGGCCACTGCTCAACCACTTGTATTCCTTGTGTCAATACCCAATCTGCCCCAACTCCTTCCCTTGCCGCTGCTCCATCTCTTCGACCCATCATAACACCTGAATCCCCCCAGGTTCTATCCACTCGTGATCCTCTTCTGCTCGTTCACCGGAACACTGCCATTTCACCTCAAAATCGACTGATCCTCCAACAATAACGGCCAGAAACAATCACCAGAACCTAGCAACTCTTTTCGACCCATTTCTAGTCTTGAAGGGACCATCTGAGGTCCAACTGCGCTCAGTCGATCATTCCTAGGTGCTCGATCTTCCTCGACCAACCAGGACCCCACCGATGGGTCCTAGATCATTTTGGGCACCTTAGTAGTTGCGGATTGTCATCAAGAACATCATAAGCACCTCAGCAACACGAATGGAGGACTTGGGCATGTCGAACTGACGTAACAAGTAATAACACAATCATGCTCTTCCATGTTCTTGGGAATGAAGTTGTAGCCATCCGATGGGGATTTAGCCCCAGATTGTACATCAACCCTTGGATCTTGGGCCTTAACCACCGTCAGATGAAAGGTCAAATCTGATCGCGACCATCTGATAGCGAAGCGGTATGGTGGATCCTCCACCGTCCGATGCAACTAAGTGATCAATTCTCAACTATCGGATTACACATAATAAGGGCTAAATTGTACAGACATCCCCACCATTTTCATCTTATTTATTTAGACATGTAATAAATTTTGTAGTGTAAATAAATATTTGAAAATTGCATGGAACCTCTTGGTAATATTGATAAATGCATTCAGGTCTATGCCAGCTCACCTCACGTGGGCGACCACGTGAGGTGGGAAATTTGTAGATGTACACCTCCACTTTTTTATAATTTAAAATTAGTCAATAAAATTTCAGTTGAAGTTATTAGTCTGTGGTGTTTTTATATCCGTCTCCTTATTTTTATTTTTAATTGCAACTATACCCTTTCTAGATCAAACATTTTTTGTACTTGTATTTTATTTATTAAAAAATACCACCTGTGCTCAAAAAAACATCAAAAAATATGATTAAGTGCTTGCTAATGTACACTTTCACGCCATATTTTTATTTTTAAACTTTTTACACTTTTAATATTTATGAAATCTAGAAAAAGCAAAAAGGCCCTTGTTTGACCAAAAATATGAAAAAATAAAAACATTTTAAAATATATATTATTTTATTTATTTATTTTGCAAAACCATAACCAAAAACCTAAAAATAGAAAAAGAAAACACATAAAATTAAAAATCTCCAAAATCCTTTATAAAAATATAAAAACTTTTCAAAAATCCAAAAAATATTTATTTTTTGTTTCCGAATTTTCTTTATATTATTTTTTATATATTAAAATTTATTTGAAGAATTTTTTACCTTATTTGATATTTTTCATCTTCTAATCAATTTAGCTTATTTATTTATTCCTTATTTTGGGATATTTTTTACTTTAAAATTACATAAAAATTAGTAAAATTTGTTGAAAAATTTCAAAAATTGTAAATAATTGTTTAAAACCAAAAAACATTTAATTTTCTGCTTTTGACTATTTTAAATATATTTATTATTATACTTCTTTATATTGTATATATAGCCTTATATATTCTTATATCACTTTTATATTTAAAAAAATAAATAAACATTAGAAATTACAAAAAGAAATTAAAAAATATAGAAATTAAAATGCTTAAAAAATAAAAATATATTAAAATATTTAAAAGATTATAAAATAAAAAATTCACTCAAAAATACAAAGGCAAGAGGAACACAAATTTTTACGCATTAATCTGCCCAATCTATCTTTGTTACTCCATGTGTTCGACACTCTACACATACTTACACCTATACATACATTTGTAGAGTTATAATAAATTTGAACTCCACATTTATTTTTGCTTTTATTACTATGGGTTAATTATTGAGATATTAGTGGTTCATGAGAGGTCGCTTCGACGACTGTTGATCTGCCTTGTGGACGAATAAGTCCTCTGCAAATCCCTAGTTTTCTGGGGAGATATGACAGACCAATTGTACAAAGAACATTTCAAAACACTAATTCTATTTACTCGATAAATAGGATATTGGGACCTATTTTATTTTATTTTATTTTTTCTTACCTCAAATAATAAAACCCTCTATATTAAAGTTGGTTTTTGAGTCCCAATTGTATTGTGTACATATATATAATATACAAATATTCATTCTTTACATTTACATCACTCTTATGTTTTATACATTTGTATAAATTGCATATAATATAATTAAAATAAGAATAAAATAAAAACAAAAAATGCAATGAATGATATGTCCTAAAAATATAGATGAGTTATACCTACGTACAAAATACCTATATTTATTTAAGTCAACAAACAAACAGATAAAAATCTTATAACAACATGTAAATATGTAATTAAATATACTATAAATAAATAAAATAATATATTATACTATTGTCTACAAAAAATCCACTAAAAAATTAAAATGTATTAAAAATATGTAAATAAATACGTAAATAATAATAGTACATAATCAGAATTAAATATTATGTAAATAAATGCACATTTCTTATGTTTTGAGTTTTTTTTGTAAATAAAGCTATTATTTATTTATTTATTTTGATTTAATTTTATTTTCTTTTCATTTTTGTTTGTGTTAAATCCTAGTTGGACCAATTAGAACGCATGGTGTGTTGACCTAGGGTCAACTACACGGTCCCCAACTGAACCTTATCAGAAGCGGTGACCTTCTCAACTGTTGACCTTCCCCAAATTTTATTGCTTGATGTAGACCTCCATCCCCTTCAACTTCTTCCTGAAATCTCTACATCCAAGCCACCTCCATCTCGCAAGGCCATCATATTTCTTGTACATACACTTATCACCAGTATTCTTGTGATCCTTCTCACCTTCCACCACCGCTTATTAATATACCACCAAATCCATTTTTTGTGCTTTGATCTCTTCTACATGCTTCTTAGCCATCCAACCAAGTGTAGTGCGTGCCATTCATGACAGGGAGTGGTGTCAGTTGGTTTGTAGCGAGGAGGAGGTGTGGAAGAGACAATCCACCATCATCGGAGCTCCGCTTTGTGTGGTTCTACCTCCTCGCTCTAAGAAACACATGGATCCGACAAATTAAACTCAAAATAAATCTACACTAGAATAGTTGTATATATATGAAATAAATTGGGGAATGAAAAGGCAGTAAGTAAATCTACCTAGAAAATGCAGGAAATGGCCTCGACGAACCTTGTTACACCATTGCTTGTTATAACTTTGTTATTCCCTCGCTCCACCTTCATCAACTTCCCCACACGTTTCTCCATTGTTCTGAGCCATCCCATCACCTCGATTCCTCTTGGATCGAGCTCTCGAGGTCCTACTATGCTGCCTAACTGGACCTCTCCGTCCCATCTCATCCCCACCCGATCTTCAACCAATAAATGCTAGAAACATTTTACTTTCCACCACCATTCTTTCTACATCATTTGAATGTTCTGAAGACCCCATATGAGGAGTGTCGACATCAGGGAAGAAGCTCCAGGTGCCCCAATTCAAGCTTGAGATCCAATCCCATATCAGTGGGACCCATACCACTTTGAGACATCTATTAATTACTGGCCATTGTCAGGATCATGTAGAGTATCAGAACATCTAAAGAGGATGCTGGAGGTGTCAGATACATGTGATTAAAGGAGAAACATTTCACTGTTCTTCCGGGTTCTTCCATGGTCCTCCGTTGTCGTCTGATCGGGAGTGCTCTTTTAGGATCAACATCTGACATCAGATCAAGCCAAGTAGGGACCATTGATCTCATCTGGAGATCTAATCTATGGAATCATAAGCGAATTGGTATCACAAGACCTCAGTCGTTGTCAAACTTGTCTTCATAAAATCAAAGTTTGGAGCTTATGTCGGACCTTTGGAATTTTGGAGCAGCCAAAACCTTATTGGGAATCGGATTCGAAACGCAACATCCTTTAAGAATCCCAAAACTCTTCTCAAGTCACCTCAATAGCCAGGTCAGAATATTTCAACTCATACATAAACCCTTATAACTATGATTCTCACTTGTACAGTGTATGTGATAGTGGATCCCCTCAACTGAAATGACAAAGAGACAGACTTCTCCAGCTTGACTACCTAGTGATTCCCCAATCCAGCAACTCTTTCCTTGAGGAGCGGGGTATTCCCTTCTAAGTTCAAGTGTCAACCAACTTACGAGGAGTGGATGCAGAGAAGATTGGATGGTAGCTAGTATCTACCTATCCTAGAATGCATGACCAGTGTAGTCAAGTCATCCAACTGCAGGCTCACAAGATATGACTTTGAAGCTCAAGCTTGCTTATTGACTATACAAATATATATACACTCGACAAGAATTTTTTTTAATCAGGCTTGTCCACTTTTTTGGAGTTTTTGCGTTTTGCTTTTTTTTTAAAATGTTATACACAATAGCATTTACATAAGAAAATTTTCCACTTGAGCCAGTAGAATATCCCTCTTTTGAAGAAGTATTGCAACCCACACTCTCCTGTCTTTAGACATCTCTACTACTAGACGGGTTGGGGTGCACTTTCCTCCCTATATGAGGGCAAATATTTCCACTTGTGTGTATCTCATACCGACAAATCCAATACCCTCACCACTCCAACTGAGTTGAGCCAAATGGAAGGTGCAAGTATCCAAGTTAGGTCATTATCAACAAGAGCCGTGCGCGTGCTTCGAAATACTCTACTTATGCAGTCAAGAATCCATTGAACCAAGTCTTGTGATTCTCAAAGAATTTAGTCAACTGGACATGAAGTACCTCAAATCTAGCTCCTATAATGTTCATGTGATTAGGCAGATTTAAGAACCAACCAAGCTCCAATCTTCGAATTCTACTTAGACTAGTTCAATTATCAAACTCAATCCAAATAATGTGAATGGTATGCAAATGCTATGTACAATGCAGAATTTTTTTTGTGGTGACATTTTCAAAGTTTTGAACTTTTATGGATTTTTGAGAAAGGTTTTGCAAATATTTTTGTGATTTTTGAAAAGATTTTGTCTAAGAAAAATATGTACAAATAATTACATGGGGATGCATCAATTATTTACAAGAGTTATTATTTTTAAGAATTTACAAGGGATATGTGATACTCTTTATAGATATGAATATATACTTAATAAAGAATTTTTATATGATGGATATTCCTCAAACTTATTTGAAAATCATTTTACAATCAATTTTGAAAACTGTAGTCCAAAATAATATTTTACAAACATTTACACACATTTGAAAATTATTTTGCAAATGTTTTTCAAACAGTATATATAGATTTTTCAAAATATTTTTGCAACCGTTTTCAAACCTTTTGCAAATCATTTTTCAAACATTTTTGTTTCACACTTACAAAACAAATTTTTAGAAATAAAACAATTTTACAAAGGTTGAAAATATTTAAAAAAACATTTTACAAATAGTTTTTAAAGGATTTTTCAAAAGATTTTCAAACTATTTTTCAAACATTTTGCGAAAAATATTTTTACCTGATTTATTAATCAGTAAATACAAAAAGAATTTGAGGAATAATACACATCTTTTTATTAGGCAATTTTAATGAATTTTATTGTATAGTGTTTTATATAGAATTTTAGCCATAATTATTAAAAATACGAATGTACGAGTTATGGCTAAAGTATATACGTAGTATATATGACCCCCTATACTTAGCTTGAGCTATGTACTCATATATCAGAGAGAAATAGAGAATACATAACTCGTACTGAGTATAGAAAAAGCCTAAAGAATAAACGAATGAAGAAATAAATAAATGAGAAATCGACTGTCCCCCCTATACTTAGGATCAAATAATCCTAAGTATAGCAGACTGTAGACAAGGCAGGGATAGTCAAGGGTGGGAATGAACAGATCATACTCAGACTGTCTCCCCCTATACTTAGGGTCAGATATCAATAAGTATAGACACGAAGAGGCGATAGTGGAGGGGATCAAAGAATGAAAGAACTCGAGGTGCCCATCCCCTATAATCAGGACAAAGTACGTCATAAGTATAGAAGACTGACAAAAAGGGGCGACACCTTCTCTATAGAAAAAGGAAAATGAAAATGAAAAGAAGAAAAGAAGAAAAGATACATGAAGATAGAAGAAGAGATTGAAGAGAATGTACACATCACTCCCCCTATACATAGGGTACAAAAGCCCTGAGTATATGCAACAACAAGAGTGATGAAAGGAACGGAGAACGAACACTCAGTTTGTCCACCCCCATATACATAGGATAAAGTACATCCTAAGCAAGGCATACACGAGAATGGGGTGGATAAACGATACGGTGGATGGAAAGTAGTAAATGAAAGTGAATGGACAAGAGAAATGATATACATTGGTCAAGAAGGTAGAAAGCGTACCTTCTTGCGAGAGCGTTGAGGAAAAGATCTAACAAGGTGAAGGTCGACATCGGTGTCCTTAGATTACACAAACCTATCAATGTCGACTCGAAAGGTATCTTCAGTGGTCCTAGGGTGAGAAGGCACAGATGGGTCAGTGGAAGGAGTGTGGCTACATCCGACCTTGGGTTTCTTGCAAATATCAAAGTGAAAAGGCTCGAACTCATCAATGGAAGTAGTCAAGTCAAGTCCAGCCTGACGAGTCTCAACTAGGTCAAAACAAAAGGGAATGAACTCATCTGTGGAAGTAGTATGGTCATGTTCGTCTTTAGAGGTCTCAACCTGATCATCATACTCATCAAAAGGTCTGAATTTATTTATAAAAGCAATCAAATCAAATTTAGTCTCATAAGTCCCATCTGGCCTCCTCTTTCAAGTGCCAATTGTGTAAATCCCGCAGATGTCATCAATGCAACGCCAAGTACCAGAAGAGGTAACTTCAAGGTCAATGCTTTATGAGTCTTCCACCTTGGAGAGGAATTCTAGGGTCTCAGTAGAATCCAACATGCAACAAAAATCTCTAATAGTCGCATCAAGGTCATAGTCCTTGGAGTCGTCTAAGATAGTAGTAGTTACATCAGGTGCATGTCCTTGTCTGTAGTAGGTGCAGTGATGACTACAACGCTCACGTCACCAAGATGGAAGAAAATCTCTCATGATCCGTAATCAATAACGACTCTCGCAAAAGTGAGAAAGGGTTGTCTCACGATGGTTGGAGAGTCTTCCCCAGTGGTGGGGTTCTCCATGGGCAATACAACAAAATCAATAGTGTATCTCATGCCCTGAATCCCAATGACAGTGTTCTCTAGAATACCCTTCGGTCTCTTGATAGATCCATCAGCAAATTGAATGATCATCCTGGTTTTCTTTAGAGGCCATAAATGAAGAGTCTGTACGAGCAAGAAGGGTATGATGCTAATTCAAGCACTACCTTCAAGGAGAGTGTGAGCACATGTGTAGTCAGAAATAGTGCATCTAATGAATGGTGTAACAGTTCCATTTCCTAGAAGAAGGGTGGTGGGTGATGGCGTGGGCAGTGGCCATGGTCAAAATTTGACGCTCAGATATGCTCCTCCACTTACTCTTCTTGGGTTGAGGAGCATATAAATGGGTCATAGCCTGGTGAAGTGGGGCATCAATGATCTCATGAATAGCGGCCACCACTTCAGGTCCTGTCAATGATCAAATGTGAAGGAGTGAATGGGTGTGTGGGCAAATGATCTGCCATGAGTGTCCTCTCCTAACAAAATAGATCAACCATGTGCCTCCCGCATTCTTTTTGTATTTTTAAAATTTTCTCATTTTTTGTATTTTAGGCGATTGCATGCTCTCAAGAAGATCCTCAAATGAATCAATATCCTCAAATGATGGAGCGACATTTTGGCTCTTATTCTAACTAGTAAGATCGTCAGTCCTCGAATTCATATGCTCCATTAGTCGAGTCAAGGTCTCAAGTGTGGACTCCATGAAAGATGACTCCAACAGGTTAGTCTCGGATAGACGTGAAGGTGGAAAATGTGAAGGTAGAGGTGGGGAAAAATTGAGGTCTGAAATTGAGGATGAGGCAGATATATAGAATAAGAAAAATCAAGAGGAAAATCATCTTGATAAAATGGAGATGGACTGGTTGGAGGAATCCGCAATGTCTGAATAAAAATCACTCCAGTCGGCCATCTTAAAACAAAAAAGAAAATGATCGAGAGAGCAAGATGGTCAAATCAAGAGATGTGAAAAAAAGGCAGAAAATGCGTAGAGACGATCGGGGATACATACAAACAATCACAAACAATATACACAAAACAAACACAACCCCTCAATTTGGCAAAGACTGTGAAAGTTCGGTATTTTTATCTTGTCAATTTTTAGAGTTAGGTGAGAAGACAAAGTTATACAAACACTTAGGAAGGCTTATGGTATTTGGCCACTAATCCTTAGTGTGTACGTCAACAATCTAAAATGAATACAATGAGGTGATTACTCACGCCAAGGCAATGATTTTTCATCTTGATTTTCAGGGTCAAGTAATTTATAAGTGATAATTTTATTTGTTATCACTTTTTTTTGTATTTTTAATGAAAATGGATGAATCCTATCAGGGAATCAATTCCTTTTAGCTCCTATGTGATCAAGATCAGAGGAAGAGAGGTAGAAAAGCAATGAAAGCGATAAATCGATGATGAATGCTAAAGCGTAAATGCTCACCTTGCCTCTAGCTCTCTACATGCAAGGATGGCAAGAAAAATTGAAACCCGGCTATATGCAAATACTAGACGATGAAATCGCCCTAGATGAGAACATACTATTAGTGTGAAGAACCTTATGCTAAACACCTAGAATAGAACCAAATGGTTCGATCTTGGAGCCTCCTCGGTGCCCACTATAGTGAGTCCTTCCGAGACTAAGTGAAGAGCAAATAAAGGGTATTTTCATCAGTCTTCCATCACGCTTAAGTGAATCACATCTCATCATCCATCAACGCGTGTGGGCGTAAATTTCACTCAAAGCATGTTGATTCTTTTCTTTTATTTTTAGCCTTGTAAATATTAGTTTCTATATAAATATTATTGTAAATATTGCACAGACCCCCTGAACTTAGTGAATATTACATATAGGTCTAATGTCAGGTCACCTCAAGTGCCCGTGCACGTGAGGGACCTGGTTAAATTGTAGTCATGCCCTTTAGGTCCTTGTATTTATTCTTAGTACTTAAAATTTGTAATTAAGTTAATTTTTTGGGTATTTTGTATGGAATACCTTGTAATATATTTTTATTACATAAATGCCCCTACTAGTATTGTAGTTATTTATTTGTATCTATACTTTCCTTAAATAGCTCCTATGCCTTAACATTATGGGAATTATTTTATAAATGCTTAATATATTGAATGTTCACATATAATAAATTTAGCATTTTCTTAATTATCAGAATGAATAGGAGTTATATTTTCCATGTTTAGATATAAAATACAAAAAATTATAAAATTGACTTTAAAAATTCTAAAAAAATTACCTTTTATAAATTGTAGTATAATATAACTCAAGACCAAAAATCACAAAAAAATACAAATAAAATTATTTAAATTAAAAAACTTTAAAATATCATAAAAATTAGTTAAAATTAAAAAAAATAAAAAATAATTTTCTATTTTTTATTTTGATTTATACTGAATAATACATATTAAAAATAGTTTTAAGAATTTTTGAACGTATTATCTATTTTTAAATTCAAGAAGAATTCAACCTATTTATCTTATTCCTTGTTCTGCATATTTAAATCAATTAGAAATAACTAAAAATTAGCAGATAAATAAGAAAAACACAAAAATAGAAAAACATATTTAAAACAAAAAATATATTATTTTATAAAATTTGAATATATATACATATACTTATATTTAAAAATATAAAACCCTATATAGCCTATATATATTTAATATTACAAAAATATTATTATTTGTATTGTTATTTATAAGGGCATAATATATTTCTAAAAACTGTAAAAAAATAAAAAGGATTGTTCTTATATATAATTCCTATATTTTTACATTTTTATTTATTATATGTATATTATATAAAGTATTTGTAATATACATATTACTATTTATTGCTATATATACTTATATATTAAAAAAAGAACTAAAATATTTGCAAAATTAGAAATAAATTTAAAAATAAAAATAAAAATATACTAAATTTAAATTAAATATAAATAAAAACCCATAAAAATAAAAAATCAAAAAATAAAAAATATAATTATTATTTACTTTCGTTAGTTGACAATAATTATGCCTATCCACGATTTGTTCTCAATGATTCAACACTCTACATACTATACACTATGCACATATATTTTGCATAATTAAAATAAAAATGAATTTTAACTCACACATTTGCATTGCATTATCATACATTGTGGGTTGATTATTTGTTGATTTGATTGATCATGAGCTGAGTGTCGAGAGAGGCTCGATGCAAGCAGACTCCTCCAAGTTCGTATGTTTGGCTCTTCTAATTGATCTCTTCAATAACATCCTATTTCACCAACCGGTGTTGGGGGTCCTCGTTGTCATTTTTTACATTTTTTCACTTTTTTATTTAGTTGGAGTCTTAGGATTGCTTGTTTGTAGTATGTTTAGATCATAAAGGTCTTTGAAATTTTAAATAACTTCAAATCGCGTAGGCCGATTCTCTAGCGTAAGAAAATAAAAAATGTTCTTTCCTTCTAAAACATCTTCGTTGGATCTTGGTGTTTATCGTTGTATCATATAGTGTAAAATCATTTCAATTCCATGCAGATCACTTGCATGTAGATTGCTAGATGCATGGTAGGAATAGGCATTCTATCTTTTCATGCATCATTGACCCACATGCATTTTGTGGGCTTCTCCATCAACCGACTTGCCTTATTTTCTAATAAATGAAATTGCATCCTCGATAAAATTGAATTAAAAATAATAAAAAAAGTGACTACCAATAAAATAATTTTTTTTGAAACTTTGGCCCAAGTAAAATATACCTGAACATGATTTGTATTGGATCACAACCCCTCATTGCTTGCATGTACACCTCCAGATTGAGTGATGGTGAGTAGTACACATTAATGAAGAGCCCAGACCCTTGGAGCTAGGACTTTTACTTGTTCCTCACATTAGACAATAGTTGAGAGTAAAGAGAGTTTACTTGTGGTCACTTGCTACTGTAGGTGCGAGAAAACAAAAGATGTATCGTCAACTGCTTGAAAAGTTAGCTAAAAGAGACAAGATTCTAAATAAGCCAAATTTTTACGGTTTCCACTAGTTGTTCATGAAGCGATGTGAGTGGGCTTGTTTTGTGCTTTATTACGATGTGTGTGTGACTCAGCAGTCCTTTGTGCCTTCATTATTGTTTTTTATTTTATTTCGTGATCTTCCATTCCCTTTTGTTTAGAAGATGTTGAATAAGGGTGATTTTTTAGGACTTTAATGAACCTATCATTTTTTCTCCAACCGGTAATCTTCATCAACTTGGGATGACTCTCTTCCCAAGTTATATGCTTTCACCTATTGAGATTGACCACTTGGTCAATTCTCCCATATTTACCATGTTTGAAATATACCCACATCTCGAACTTGTTTTTGTTATCCTTCCTCCATACTAACCATGGTCTATTTCCTTAGAGAGAGATCTGGAGCTTGAGATGGCTCCACTAAAGAACAAGCATGTTGATGATGATTAGAGTGAGGTGAATAAGATATTATTAGCTTCTATTCAGGCTGTTCAAACTCAATTGATAGATAAAGATGACATCTAATCTGGAATAAGAGAGATGATTCAGGAGATGAGGAGAGAGAGAGAGATGTGAGCGATTATAAAAATAGAAGAGAGAGAATTCATAAACAAGAGTCGAGGGTTGTGGAAACCATGATTGATTTGTACAACATGGGAGCAGGACAAACAACCAATCATATTCATGCCTGAATTATTCGAGGTCATTTGAGATGATGCTATGCTTTTTTTTTACATTATACATTTTATGGTATTGGCATGGAGGAGTCCTTTGTGCACCACTGACAGTTTTATCGCATATGTAGAACTAGTCATTACCCCCAATGTCCTCTTGGACATAGTCAATATGGTATCTTGTCCCTTCATCCTTATGGATAAAGTACTCTATTGGTTGAACCGGTTAGGAAGGGAAGTCATGTCCAGAGCTGAGTTGAGATCGGCTTTCTTGAAAAGGTACTATCCATTGAGATGCCCCAATCAGATGTTATCACACATTTTCAACTTCTCCCATGAGACGATTCAAGAGGCATGTGAGCAATTCAAGGAATTTTTGGAGAAGTGTTCCCATCATGACATACTAGAAGGCCATATATCTTGGTCTAGAACTTTTTCGAGTGACTAACAATTATGAAGTGGAGATTGGTAGACGAAGCATGAGGGGGGTTATTTCAACAAGGATGGAGATGTCGTTTGTAAATTCTTTGATGAGATGCCTGAGAGTTCTGATTCTTTTGTTTTATCCCAAACCTTTCAAAAGCTGATTCTATACAAACCTATCAATTCGGTTGCAATTTTACAATGAGGATAGATAAAAAATCCAATCTTTGAATCATTAGCAACCATCTATCCGAAGTGGACATCACTGATAAACAATCACAAGATCTTGAGAAACTAAATGTGATTGAAAAGCACATCCATGAATTGGATAACTTAAATGCTATTACAAAGCACTTGGAGCTTCTACTGAGTACTATCCATAGTGTTCAAGTTATGCTTGCTACACCTGAAGCTATTGTACTTGAACCTACATCTTCAACATCTTTAGTACAATTAAGTTCAATACCTCCTCCAATAGTACATCACATATAATACGTGCAGTCTCTAGATTCAGATATACTAACAACAACCTACATAGATACTTGTATACAAGTAGAGATCCAACATTATGAGTAGCAATTTCCACATGCACCTCACATTTAGCAGGTGAATGGCATCTGGTCATACCATGTGTTGACACCATTTCGTTCTAGAATGCACACTACTCCGAGACCTCGAAGCACGTCGAGTTTTTAGATCGGGAGGCCATCTTACTAGTAGCATGGTAGTGCGCATGTCGGACAACATCAATAACATTTTCAGTCTCCACAACACTCTCAGACTTGGAGACATGGTTCTCAAGAGTATTTTCAGTAGTAGCGACCACATTATTCATTCCATCATTCTTCATGGTTTCATCCTCATATTTATAGTCAAGGTTATTACTAACAACAATATCCTAAGTCAAATTTATAGTCTCAGCGATAACCGTCGGTTAAGCAATCCGAGGCTATTTTATTTATTTTTGTGAATCCAACTTTAAATTACCTTGTTAAACTCTTGTCACAAATGGTAAAGGTATACAAAAGGATCAATGATCTTTCTACACAGAAAAAACACCATTCCAACCCAAATAGAGGATAATCCCAACAACTTCAGATGTCGCAATGAGCACGTAATGAGCAATAGTAGTACTCCTGCCTAGTAAGGTAAGAGCTGGAGTATCCCATTATTATCTATTACTATTGCTCTCAGGAGTGGTAGGAGTCTACAATCGCTTGTAGTGATAGAGTTGGTAGAGGATATTGTTGGAACTTCCACAAGCGAGCCACGTCCTAGATCACATTGTGAAGAAGGTTGATACTAATAAAACTTACAAAAAATAAAGAAAAGAGAAAATCCCAAAAATACAGCAAAAATTAGAAAAGAAGTAGTCAGAGATGGGTGTTTTTCTGCTAGGCGAGGGCGATACTCTTCTGGAGGTAGGCATTGCATGTGACATTGATACATTTTTAGTAGATTATAGTTTTGGTATGGACAACATTTTACATATTGTTTCTGGTTCTCCGAATGTATATGCTAATTTACAAAATAAAGAACATGATTTTGTTTCAGTATATATTCCTTTTTCATATGACTTTGTGTGCATGAAACTCATACCAAAAATTAAAAAAAGAAATGACCAATCCCAGAGTGACCGCGATTCTTCAGAACGTTATGTTAGAGATGCCACTCCCAAAAGCCATGGAGTATAGATCTTCAGTTAAGAAGGGAATAAAGGAGGCTTTTACCTCTAAGAATCAGCTTAAGAAGAAAAGACACATCAAGACAGAATTAGACTTCATTACATGGCTACTGCAAATGCCATTAATAATAGATTCCCATAAAAGAAGAGAGATAAGGCAGAACCTTATGTCAAATGCAAGATCTTCAACTAAGAGTTCGATTGTATTCTTTTAGATAGCGAGTCCTCAATCAACTTTTCGTTCTACCTAGATGAAGAAACATGCACTGGTTCGTAGAACCCATAGGAAATCGATGGTTGTTACGCTCAGTACTCTTGTGCACCTACATCACTTGACTAAGATGATTCTTTAGTTTGATGACTGATCAATTAATAAACTGAGGTGTATAATTGAGGATCTTTTCTTGTCGGTTCATGGTATGCATTTACTAAAAGTTCATTGTCCAAGACATGAATTATTCCTTACCATTACTCCATACTCCTATGTTACTTGGTTGGATTTTACTACATCCAGCTGAGACCATTGTTGTTTATGGAAATGGGAAGATAACCTTCTCTCCTATAGATAGAAGATTATAATAGAGAAGATCCATGACCACCAACTAGTGTCGTCGAAATAAAATGAGAGGAATTTGGTTACATCAAATACAGAGGATTGTAATTTTTTAGAGGATATTGGAGAATTGTTTTAGGATGATCTTAAGACCCAAGACTTCCTCTCTAAAGAGGAGAGCCTAGAAGGCATGGTTGAGTTATGTTCCATTATTGATGATAAGTGCAATGTTGATAAGTTACATGAGATATTTGACTTTGATCCCTCAAAGTAAGAACAAGATGACTTCATAGCCGATATGTTTGAGACACTTCATCTACTATACAAATAGCTATGATGGACACCATAAAACCTTTTACAATACTATCGACATCTGCTAGCATAGTTCATGAAGAAGTCATGAAAACACTCAAATTCCACTAGAGTTCAAGCCACTACCATCAGCTTTAAGTATGCCTTCCTTCTAGGTTAGCCCCAAATATTTGTAATAATCATCATTTTGCAGCTGATTGACGATCAAGAATATCGATTACCTTTGGTTGGAAGATTTCGAATCCATGTATGATAAGTCTGGCTCTGTGCTCGCACTGCATTTGGAGGATGCCAACAAGCTATCCTATGAGTAGGATGAATCCCAATTTTTAGGATGTTGTCATGAAAGAGATTGCCAAATGATGATTTATCGATCAAAGGTGCCTAATGTCATGTCATGGAGTAGCATGTGATGCCCAATAGATCAGATACGCCAATCGCTGTATCGACCCACTCTCATCTCTTGGCATGTAACTCGATGCGAATCAGCAAACAATCACCCAACTAATAATATGTAGCAATGAAATTTGTGAGATGAAAATTATTATATCCTACAAAAATGCGTGTATAGTACGTAAGTGTAGGCGTTAAACCACTAAGAATAATTAAGGATAGGTATAATTAATATTAACTAATAATAATTAGCATTCTATTTTTAGTCTTTTTTGTGGGTTTTCAATTATATTTAATTTTTATGTATCTTAAGTTTTTTTAATATTTAATATTTAAAATTTTAAAATTTATTTTTCTTTTTTAATATTGTAATTATTAGTCTCTTTTATTTCTTACAATATCATATAGAATTATATACAATAATTATTATATTATATATTATATAAGTAATATAAAGTATATTCATATGATTACATATCTTAAAAAATATATAAATCTACTCAGAATTTAAAAAAAATAAAATGTTTTTATGTTTTTAATATTTTTGTATTTTAAATATTTTATCAAAATTTTGGATAACTTTCATATATTTTTTAAATGATTAAAAATAAAAATACAGTGATAAAATAATATAGACAAATCTTTTTGGGTTTTAAAAATAGATAATAGTGTTCGAAATTCCCAAAACTAATTTCAATATATGCAATATATAATAAATAAAAAAATGTAAAATAGATAACAATATTTTTGGATTTTTAATTTATTTTTACTAACTTTTATTGTGTTTTATGGTTTTGTAATTTTTAAGGTTTTGGTTTTATCTTTTTAGTGATTTTGAGATATGTGATAGAATATGAAATAATATAACTACACCATTTTTAGAATTCTAAAGGTGTTTTGATATTTTTTGGAATTTTAAATCTCAAACAGGGAATAAATGCATATTTTGTATTTTTAATAAATAGGAAAATTGATTATAATGCCATGCGAAAATATACGTCATTCAACAATATGTCATGCACTTAAATGTATTTTCATGTAGCTTTTGGAGCAATAAAAATAATTATAAAAAAGTGAAAACATAAATAAGAGCTCCAGCTTATAGGGACCTATTTGAAATATGTAGAAACTTAAAAGTCATTTAATAATCGGTCCAAAAAGTCTAGGGCCATATATGAAAGATTTGTCGCCCTTCACACGACACAACATGTGGTGGGGAAGAACTAGACTAAAATTTCCAAGATGTTGGGCCCTTAAATGCAATTTCTACAAAAAATACTAAAACTTATATTTATAGAACTAATTAAATATTATGAAAATGGAGGGTTTCGACAGATATTTACTCCTTCAGGTGCTTTATCTAAAGGTTGGGGATGCACACATATCCCTACATAATGCATTAATAGTAGAGCTCAACCCGTACCCCATCATTGACGGATGCGTGAGATTAGATCTCCAACAAGATCTGATAGTGTGGGCATGGCTCCATCCAACGTCATCTGGAGAGTCTAGAGCAGAAGCGTGATTGGACGATGGTTATTCTTCCCCATTATTAAGGAATAACAACGCTGAAGGCGAGCTTTAATCGAAGCTATCTCTCCATTCTTGCCGTCATCTTCATTACTGAGATGCTCATTATGTTCGCAGAAGGTGTCCGCAACTGTTGGTACCTTCAAGAAGGTCTGAGCCCCACTAATAGGGGCCTAGAGCTCAGTGGTACGTAAGGGTATCGTGCAAGGTCAACCATGCCCCAAGAGAGGCTCTATTCTGTGTGTACCTTGACATAAATGTGGGGGGGGGACGACAAAGGATTCAGGCTGTTTATTTGGCGAATGCAGTTTGAAATATAGTAAAGTGGAGGGTCATTGGAAAATGTGGAGGAGGTAGACCCGATGGCTTGATCTATGAAGAATCAAGGGGAGTAGATGGTCAGGGAAATGGACAAATGGTTGAGGAACATAATGGGGGTGAAATGGTGGGTCGAACACATTGATTTCACGATGAACAGGGGATGAAGCTCGCAGCTCCAACGTTTGTTAAGATTAGAAACTACACTTTAATAGTAAAAATTCGACTAAATCAAGGCTAGATCTACAATATTGAAGAAACTTTCTACCTAGAAAGCTATCTAATAGCTCGTACCAGCAAGGATAGGGAGTAGAAGAAGCTCCACTGAAATATCTCCTATGACGCTTGGAGCATCGCATCAACACCTTCTTCTCCTTGCCAACACCTCGACGAGGTAGCTGCTGTCATCGGGAACCTCCAATGATTCAAGGATAGGGGTTACGAAGGGTGTAAGGGGATCAAACTTGTAAAAAAAGGAGATGGGTTTTATTTATAGAACATAGTGAAGGGAAAAAGGGGGAAGACGATTATGGGAGGATGGAGGTGAGTCAGTGGGAGGTAAGGGGCTACTGAGATGGGGGTCATCTAGGGAAGAGAAGTGGTGAAGGTCTTGAGGGGTATGGAGTGATGGAGGAAGGGGAGAAAATTGGAGAAGGAGGCAGTCTCGTGACATCTGACAAAAGTCAGAAGCAAAGAGAGGAAATTTGATCAGAGATCAACTATCCAAGGGTATCGATTAGTCCACGTGGACCAATCAGGAAAAAAGATATACACAATGATTTATTAAATCCATGATAACTACTATAAGATTTTATTAATTAAAAGTCAAAACCCTTAAGTATGTTTTTTGATTTTATGTGCTTTTTTATGGATATCTTTGTTTATTTCTACCGGCTTATTTTATTAGTGTTAATTTTTACCAATATATTCATTGGTATATTTACCTATATTTTAAGTCTTTTATTTTTATATTGTATTTTAAATTGTATTATTATGTATACATATTTTATATAGATTTCCTTCCAATAGGATGCGATCCTTCCTTAGTTTAGGAAGGCCACCCTCTTTTTTGTATAAAACACGGTGACTTTAGTAGAATATTAAATAGTTTGTATTACAATATGCAATTCAATATTTGTATTATAATATGCATTTTCGTATGTGGTTTTGTATTTATAATATGTTGTTATAATACAAACTCTATACGTATTTTAATAAAGTGATATTGTTTTCTACAAAAGGAGGATGACTTTCTTGAACTCAGGAAGGATGCATCCTGTCCCCCTATTTTATATATTTATAATATATTTAAATACATATTTACAAGTTTTCTTTATATTCTTGATTTCTTTGTACGCTTAAATAAATATGTGCATATACATTATAGGTATAGTATACCTATATATTATAATGTATTTTTAATGTTATTTTGTGTTTATGTTTAAATAATATTTACAAGTATTTAAAAATGTAAGTGAGGCAAAAATATAAAGAACAAAGAAATGAATAAATTATCCAGGTATATAATACAATGTAGAAAGTCGACTTTTGCATCTTAACTCCATTTTTAATGAAACCACCTTCATTAGATAGATAATTTAATTTTAAGAACAATGGAGGCGAGTTTTATGAATTTTGAGCTTGTATGGAAAAGATATTGGTCTGTAAAATTTGGTTTGCAACCTTTTCATCTGTGTGTCCCAATTGCACAATGCATTATTTTTATATGTAATTATTTTTTCGTTTTTATACATTAATGTGTACAAGTTTTGCATTGAAAAAATATTTATTTGAGGCATGTATAAAGGAGAATAAAATAGATTAATAGTGGGCTATATACAATGAATTGAATTAAGATTTTTGAGGTGGATTTCTGTACAGTTAAACACCCTATCTCCCGGTACTTTACTCCTTGTCGACAAAGTCAATATTGACTTGGTCTCGAGGTCTAGGGTCTTCAATATTTTCAATAATTCATTTCTTTTTTATTTTCCTTTATTCTTTTATTTTGGAATTAAAAACCAATATTTATACAGTATTTACATGTTAAATAATGAATGTTATTTTGTACAAATTAATGCTATTTACATGCATTCAACTAGGAATTTAAGGCCAACATGAAAGAATAAAGGTGATGAAATGGATATTCATAACAAACAGGGGACATACTGATTTTATCATTCCCATCTCTGATTAAAAATGTGTTAATCCATTGTACGTAGTTCCAAGAAATCGAAATTACCATTGTGACAAGAGACGAGGGAGAGGAGATTCTGTCTCGTGTACCTACTTCATGACATGTCTATGTAGATTACAAGTGCCTAAATTCAGATTCTAGGAAAGATCACTTTCCGATTCCCTTTATTGAGTAAATCATCAAAACACTAGTAGGGAAAGCATTCTACTATTTCTTGGATGGATACTCAAGATATAACCATATAGAGACCACTCCTGGAAATCATGACAAAATTATCTTCTCTTTCATTTAACATATATGCTTTCAAACGGATGCACTTTCATTTTGGACATCTTTGCAGACATGATGGGTAGGTTTCTCAAAGTCTTCATTGAAGGCTTCTCAATCTATGACAATAGTTTTGACACATTTATTACATATCTAAATCGAGTACTAACAAACTGTTGCAAATTCAATCTGGTGCTCTTGTAGGAGCTCTCATGGGAGAGGAGTCACTTTATGGTTACTGAGGGATAATGTTAAGCCATGTCGTCTCCAAATGAGGTGTGGAGGTTATGAATAGCCATTCATCTACCTTTATTTTTTTCATTTACTCTTTAAATCCCTTTGAAAACACCTATAAATAATAATAACTTGTATAAATTAACATTTTTATTTATCTATACATAGCATTCAATTACTATATAGCCTTCAATTACTATATAAATCTATGTATTGAAATCCAATATAAAAGAATAAAGAAGAGAAAAGGAAAATAAATGAATTATAAAAGATACCGAATGATCCTGAAACCCAAGAACAAGTCAATATTGACTAGGTCGATAAGAAATAAAGTATAAGGAGATGATGGTCAAATACAATATATGAAAATCTAATTCTGTATACCAAAAATAAACAATTTTATATAATTTATTCTTCATTTTATACATCTCAAATAGAAAAATGACCTGACATGAAACGTCTAAAAAAAATACATAGAAAAATATAAAAATAGTTGCTAATAAAAATAATGCACTGTGCAATTAGGATGCATAGATGAAAAGTTGTAATGCAAAATTCATAGATCAATATCTTCTACATATGAACTCAAAATTCACCAAACTATTTACATTGTATTTAAAATTAAATTATCTATCCAATGAAGGTGGTTTCATTAAAAAAGGAGTTAAGATACAAAGGTCAACTTTCTGGGGTCCCATTATACTATGTATTTATATATTTTATTCATATATTTTATTATTCATATTCTTAATCTTCTTATATTTTTAAATATTTGTAAATATTATTTAAAACATAATAAAAATAGAAATACAACATAAAACCATTGAAATACACTCAAATAAATAATACATTAAAATATATAGGTATGTTATACATACAATATACATACATATAATTATTTATATATGTAAATAAAATCATGAAAATAAAATAAAAATATATAAATATGTATGTATTTATTAATATATAAAATATGTACATATGAGAATACAACTCAAAATACAAAATAAAAATAAAATAACCAAATTATAGGTAAACATACCTATATTTATACTTGTAAAAATCAACACCTAATAAATAAGTTTGTAAAAATAAAAAAATTACCATAAATTAGTTTATAAAATTAGAAATTTTTTTATGTTTTGAGTTTTAATTAATAATATTATTTAATTTATCTTATTGAATTAATAAATATTTTTTAGAAAAATTGTAGGAAAATGAATTTAAAGTACCCGACGTGGTGCTTGTATTCGCATAATTTTTATTTAGCATTTTTGTTACTTTTCCAATCTATTAAAAATACAAAAACATGCAATTTTCATCTTCTTTAAATATGAAAATAACAAAACATCTTCTTAGGTTTTATAAGGATGATGACATGTAAACACTCAAAGACTTTGGTTCAGGTAGGTACCCAAACATTTTGAGTACATCTTCTTTTATCGAGCCACCATTCTTCATAATTAAGTGAACCATGTCATTCGTAATTAAATGTTGAGAGCACATATGTATGCCCAAACATCTTGTTAGGTTTTATAAGGATATTCGATAATTACGATCATCATCAACATGGTACTTCCAAAGAACACTCGATGAGAGATCAAGACTATAGAGACACACAAACCCAAGGTTGTTTTCCTATTCTTTGTTTAATTATCATTCCTCATTACTATGAGGAAACTTGCACATTGCAACCACATAGATTATGTGTCCAATTACAATATCTTGATCATGATTTCAATTCATGATAATTTACTGGTTATTATTGAGTATAGTTTTGAGTGGATTTAATGCAGGTTATCTAAAATAAGATAAGTTGCCTAAATACTTTTTTTTATTTAGGATTTTTATATAAAATGTTGTCTTGCCTTGTCAACTCTAAAAGTTCATTTCCTTATTCACTTTCAAAGTAAGAGATACACGTACCATTATATCTCAAGCAAGATATGGGATCTCCTTTCCTATCTTTGTTACATCGCAATAATAGAACTTGTAACTTCGATTAGAAGAAGTGAGAAAACATCTCGCCTTGCATTTCCCAATTCAATCTTTAATACCCAGGCCCACAACCCTAAGGCAATTTTGATCTGTTGTTAATTGAACCAACCATCAATAGGATTAGAATTCACTATGCATAATCCAATATCGCCCCAATAACATGAGGATCCGATATTTGGTCACTACTTATACAACCTTACTCTTTCGAGAAGCGAAGAGCCTGATTCATATGCGCTTGTATGGAGGAGTTGTCACTTCGGACATGAGTCTCCAACATACAATCCATGGCGATGAAACCATTCACCTTAATGGGTGAGCATGGATGCCACTTATGTGATCCTCCATATCATGTTCAAATTTTAATTATTTATTATAATCATATTCACATAATTATTATTTCCAAGAGAATAACATCTTTATTCATAAAGTGTTTTTTATTTTAATTAGATCTAATTATATTAATCACATTAAATCAATTATCATTCCAATCAATCAACCAACAAACAATCTTGATTTGTTACTTGAAGTATGGTATAATCTCAAAATACGTATTATTAAAATTTTAATAATTAGAAATATACCTCATGATCATTTCAAGCATTATCCTTTCCTTACTTGCTGTCATGGTCAGTATGCACAGGATGTGGGATAGACTACTCACGGAGCAACCTGCTACCCCAACGATCCCGGAGTAGACACCATATCCATCTCAGGGCCGGATATTGTGATGTGATCATATTGTATTTGAGATGATATTCGATATTTCAACCGAAGTTACACCATATAATATTTATCAAAACCATTTTGATTAATAGTATAAGGAGATTTCCTAAACAATTCTCCAATCCTATTGAAGTATCAATATTTGTTTGAAAGTCCATTATAATCAAATCTATCAAGATCAATTGTCTTATCTTGTTGGTTATGGTAATTAAAAATAATTATCTTTAAAAAATATTTCATAAATGTTTAAAAATAGTTATTCCAGGAAATTAACCACTAATTTTCATGAATTAATTGAAAGACAATCACAAGATTCTTGTTCAAATTTGTTAAGTTTCAACAGAGACACATGTTTACTAAAGCTACAAATCTTTAGCAAATAAACTCCAATTCAAACAAATTAATTTTCCTTGATTTGAGCATTTGATTTGAAACATAATTCAAGTAATATACACACATTTCTAGGCATTTTAAAACCATGGTTATCTCTTGATTATGTTCTAAAATACCATTACCGTAACATTGGACATATGTCCAAAAAAACCATCATGAATTGAGCAAATAGATTCCAAATCACACAAACTCATCCTCTATAGATTGATAATAATATGAGGAACATAATTCAATGATAAAATCAGGTTTTAAGGCAAAAAAGACAAAAAATTCGCATGAAAAAGGGTTGTAGGAACAAAATGCAATGAAAATTCGCACAACAAAAAAAGTGCATGTCATCTTAGGTTTATGGATCATATATGAAACCACCAACCTATGGCTTTGATCCTACATAAAGATCCTTAAGTGCATCATGGAAGCATAAAGATCTCATCATATGCGATAAGGAGCGACTAGTCAAACTAGTTGTTCGGGGAAGTGGAATTTAAAATTTTAAAAATAATGAAACCACATGATCTGAGAACTCTTCTCGAATCATTTCATCATAACCAAATACAAGATATTTGAATAATTATTGAAGCTTGGTAGCGATCGTGTCTCTCAAGTAAAAGACCTTATGTCTCAAGTCCGAACCAAAGGAGGAGATGCTTGCGAGCGTGTTAATGAAAAGTATGCTCCTTGCAATCCAAGTTGTTGATCCAAGTCGTAAATTTCCTGATATCATCTCATGAGATCCGACATCTTCTTCACGAGTGAGGTGCGGTGAAGTAGATGGAGATCCATGAGCGATCGAAGCGGTGACACAATGGCATGGTGACAACGACAATCCTTTCTAGGGTTTAGAGTGGACAACCACTCTAAGGAGAGAGGGGAGATGTGTATGAGAATTAGAGAGGGAGAGAGAACTTGCAAAAAATTTTTGGGAGTCCGTGGATCACAATCCATGTGAAACAAAAAATCAGTGGTTAAGATTGATTTGTGTTTCTATTTAATGGCCATGATTTTGTTGTATAAAAATACAACAATAACTGATTTAATTAAATTAAATATATAGAGATATTATCAATATAATTTAATCTGACTAAATCAACATCCAATAAAGGATAAGGAAGATGGCTAGACACCTTCCATATATGGAGGGGACGACCACCTTGAACAAGTCAAGGGTGGTCGTCCACCCTCCATATTAGGAAGAAGGCCCCCTTTCTAATTATGTGAGATTATTATATCTCACATAATCCTTTATTTATTTACAATGACCTTTTTGTTTTAAAATAATTCAGAAAAATAATTCCAAATTAATTTTGTGAATATTTCAATCATACCATTAAATAATTTTGAATCATATTCACAATCCAAAATAAAATGTAAACTATATTTCCAATTAATTTCATGTTGTTACGTGAAATCTCGAAGATTAGAAAATTATTAATGGTAAACAAATAGTTGCTGCTATCCCCTAAAATCCTGTGACAAATAAAAAATATTTTTTTTAATTTTTGCTACTTATTAACCTGTATCGCGGACAAGGTCGAACTCAGGGATGCTACAAATCTCGAGTGTTATTTAATTAATCGAAAATCAATTAAGAGAAAATAAGAATCTCAAAGGACAACTATCCTTGGTTTTTGTATTTTTTTATCTTTTATTTTTTTAATTTTTTTATTTCTAATTATTTTTTTATATTTTTTGATTTTCAATTTTTAGTTATTTTGATTTTGCAATTTTTTTATTTTTCAAAAATAACACGAAGCAATATTCACAAGATCAAAAATACGCACACCAACTCTTTTTGTATTTTTTCCAATTTATCAAAAATGCTCAGAAAAATCCAGAGAAAATATTTTTGGGTTTTAAAAGTTTTGAAATATTTTTGAGAATTTTTGTGGAATTTTCATATGTTTTTGTATTTTTCTAAAAATCAAATAGTGAGAAAATGTGGAAATGTGCACAGCCTGGAGTAATTTGCAACTTAAAATATTTTTATTTCCTAAAACTTCTGACATTATTTTTAAGAAAAACTAGAAGCAATTATCTACAAACAGAAATTGAAATCACAAATTCTGGATTTTTTTAGAATTTTCTGTGATTTTTATAAGATTTTTGATGTTTTTCAATTTTTTTGGGTTTTATAAAGAATCAATATGTGAAAATTGGTCAGAAATTAAAAGACAATGAATACAACTACCTTAATATTTTTAGAATTTTTAGAACAATATTTGAATTTTTATGAATTTCGAAATTTCAAACAAGGAAAAATGACATGTTTTTGATTTTTTTAATATAATAAAAAATGAAATTAAAATGCAATGAAAAATTTATGCTAAGAAGATAATCAGTTCAGGAGCATAGAATAATTTTCTCAGAATTTTTAGATCACAAATAACATTTTTTTCATTAAAATAGAGCAAGCAAATTATTGTTCTGCAATTCAGGGAATAAAATGTAATTTTGACAAGTTTTGCACTGAAAATAAATATAGAAATCAATCACAAGGGAGAATGCACAATTTACCACTATATCATGTGCATGTCATGTACTTGAGGCTCTAGCAGGGACTCTTTTGCAATTTTCGTGAAACTCTGGGGCACAACTGTATTTTTCTCAAATAAAATTGATCTGGCAGGGACTCTTTCGTAATTTCGAAAAATTCATAGGGCTTCGATTGTAATTTTCCCTTTTTCAACAAAGCCCTAGGCAGGTTCGGTTCTCTTCCTTCTCACGCACAGGGGGAAAGAGACCAAAGGGGGCGCCGCCCCTCCTTCTTCAGATGGCGATGGCGGTGGGCGGCGCCGCGGGATGGCATCGAGGTTCTAGACGATTGGAGGCTGGAGGAGCCGCTCACAGCGGTAGCTGGCTCGCATGGTCGCGGCGTCGATGGAGCGCTACAGGTGGCCGAGGAGGACCACGCGCTCAGGCGGAGGAGCGGTCTGGTCGGGCGCACGCTTGGAGGTCTCACGTGCATCGGCGGTGGAGTACGCCGCGGCTGGGGCACTATCTTCAATGGAGAGGGAGCGCGTGGGGGCTCCGCTGGTGGCACCGCTCTCGGCTGAGTTCGTTGGAGGTCGTTGAGGGCATGGAGGCTCCATGCTCAGGCGGAGGGTCGGTCAGGACGGGAGTGCATCGTGGATGGTGGCTCTGAGGAGGGTGGCGTGGCCGCTGGAGGCTAGGGGCGGTGGCGCCTAGAGGAAGAGGCGGTGGAGTGTGCCGCGACTGGTGGCAGTTGGTGGCGGCAGGGGGGGACCCCACGGCCTATTGGAAGTTTTTTTGTAAATTTTTTTATTATGTATTATAAGCAGTGAATAAAAGAAATTTTTTTATTTTTTTAAAATCTGAAAAGCAGAAAAGAAAAAAGGATATAGAAATTCTTTTTTTTATTTAATCCTGCAAAACAAACGTTAGAGAAAACGAAACAATTTTTTTATTTATTTACAAATCAGAAAAATGAACAGAGATTCGACGGAGATGAGGGATTCAAATCCGATCTCCGGCCACCGTACGTGGCCGAAGTTGAGAGATCGTCGACGATAGAAATAAAACGCGTGGAGATCGAGAAAGTGAGATGAAAAATCGAGTTGGTGGTGGAATAAATCATGGCGGATTTTAAGATCTAGATAAAAAATAATATTGAGATAAAAATGCGAGAAATAAACTACGATAAAAATAAAATGAAATTATCTTCATTAAATAGCTCATTAAAAGTTATATACAATAAAAGTTGATTTTGGCGCATTTTGAGTTCATATGGAGGAGATATATGTCCAGGAAGTTCGGGTTTTGGGATTTTATTCAGTGTGTAAATGTAAAAGTTGTATTATTTTTCACATGAAATAAATTTTATATTTTTGTTTACATTTTTATACAACTTTCATGTTTAGAGTTCTATTATTTTAGGTATAAATAATAAATAATAAAATAAGTCCCAAAAGTGAATTTTTTTAATAAAAAACAGGGATTTTTATTTGATTTTTGGCCCTTATCTCCCCCTAATTTATTCCTTGTCGACCAAATCAATTCTTGACTTGGTCTTGAGGTTTAAGGTCATAAAATATCTTTGAAATTTTATTCTTTTTCTTTTCTTTTCTTTATTCTATAATTTGTGCATTAAAACACTATTTTATATACAATAAATTAAATAAATGACTATTAATTTGTACAAATTGATTCTATATACATGTATTAGCTAGGATTTTGAAGGCCAAAATGATAGAATAAAGAGGATGAAATGGATATTCATCACCCCCTATACTTGCCTTTGCTAGTCCCTATCCAACACTTATGCAATGAGTGCAGAATAATGAAGAAAAGAAAAGGAAAGAACTTGGATTGGTTTTAATTCTTTAACTTATTTTAACAAAATCAAAGTTTGTAGCTTAAGTCAGACCTTTGTACATTAATTGTGGTCAAAACCTTATTGGGAATCGGATTTGAAACACAACAGCATCTTATAGTCACAGAACTCTGCTGAAGTTTCCTCAATAGCCAAGTTAGAATACTTCGACTTATATGCAAACCTTATGACTATGAATCTATCTTGGAAAGTGTCTAATATATATCTCTCCTCGGTTGAAGCAGCAAAAGTAAGTCTTCAACAACATGGTGACCCTAATTCCCCAATCCAACAACTCTTTCCTCGAGAAGCCGATTTTTCCCTTCTATGTTCAAGTGACAACCAGCTCAAGAAGAGGAGGCGGAGAGAAGAATGGATGGTAGCCAGTGTAGCTACCTATCCTAAGATGTCTGACTAGTGTATCCAAGTCATCTAGCTGCAGGCTCACATACATATGACTTTGAAACTCAAGCTTTCTTATTGACTATACAAATATATACACTCCGGCAATCATTTTAATTTCAATCAGACCTGTCCATTTTTCTGGAGTTTTTTATTTTTCTATTTTTTAATACTATATATAGTAGCAATTACATGAGGAATTTTTATTCTTGAACCAGTATGTTATCCCTCTTTTGAAGTTTATTGCAATCCACAACTTCTGCCTTTAGACCTCGTCGCACTTGGATTAGGTTGGGGTACAATGGCCACAAATGTGTGACTTTCGATGTTTCCTTTGGCTTGTGTCTCATGCTGGCAAATCCAGCTCTCTGTAACTTCCACTAAAGTGAGAAAAGTGTAAAGTGCAGGCGTACAAGCTAGGTCATTATAAATAAGAGTCGTGTGTGCACTCCGAAATACTCTACTTAGGCAGCCAAGATGACATTGAATTAAGTCTCGTGATCCCAAAGAATTAAGTCAACAAGACCTGAAGTACCTCAATTCCAGTTCCTATAAGGTTCTTGTGATTAAGTATATTTAAGGTCCAACCAAGCTCTAATCTTCAGAATTTTATTTATACTTGTTCAATTATAAAACTCAATCCAAAAAATACAAATGTTATGCACAGTGCAGAAATATTTTCATGACGTAATTTTCCAATTTTGAACTTTTTATGGGTTTTTTAAAAGGTTTTGCAAATTTTTATGCAATTTTTGAAAAAAAAATGCAAATATTTTTCGGATTTTTCAAAAACAAAAAGATTTTTGAAAAAGAAAATAGGTATAAATATTTACACAGGAGTACATCTTCTTATTTACAAGGATTAGAATTTGAGAATTTATAGGTTAGTGTGTTAGATTTGTAAAAGTTTTTTATTTAATTGAATTGTGTACATAATTCTCAAAATAATTTGAAAATATTTTTGCATACATTTTTACAACTTTATTTTGCAAACTAACTTTGACAAATAATTTTTCCACACTTTTTACAAAATTTGAAAATTATTTTGCAAGAAAATTTTAAACAATACATATACATATACATATATATATATATATATATATATATATTTCAAACTATTTTTGCAACCATATTCAAACCATTTGCAAATAGATTTTCAAATCATTTTATTTCATGCAAAGAAAAGTTTTTACAAATAAAATACTTTTACAAAGGTTGAAAATGTTATACAAAAAAATCAAATAGTTTCAAAATATTTTTTTAAAAATATTTTCAAACCATTTTTTAAATGTTCTGCAAAACATTTTTGCTTGATTTATTAGTTAGTATAGACAAAAGGAATTTGAGGAATAATATATATATTGATTTAATGAAGTGTGTATGTATATATAGTGTTTTAGACATACTTATTAAAAATACAAAAGTACGAGTTATGGTTAAAGTATATACAGAGTATATACGACAACCCTATACTTATCTTGAGCTATGTACTCAAAGATCGAAAAGAAAAAGAGAAGACATAACTTGTACTAAGTATGAAGAGCCTCTACTACAATGTCGAAAAAATATTGAATGAATAAATGAAGGAATATAAAGTTGATCAGCCCCTTATACTTAGGATCAAATAATCGTAAGTATAGTATATTATATATATGCAGGGTGGGTCTAGGGTGGGAATAAACAAATCACAACTCAGTATGTCTCCCCCTACATTTAGAGTAAAATATACCTAAGTATAGTAGAGAAAATAAACAAGAGAGGAGACAAGTGAGGGGATTAGAAGAAACTGATAAATAGATGTTGGGTGAATGTATGCATCACTCCCCCTATACCTAGGGTAAAAGAGCCCTAAGTATATGAAACAACAAAAGTGATGAAACAGAACAGAGCAGGAACAACATAATAAGAGCATCCCCTTATACTTAGGACAAAGTATATCCTAAGTATAGACACACATATATGGCGAATGATCATGGGTACACATGACATATGGAAGAAAAAATGAATGGAAAGGCAAAACACATATATATACAAGCAGTAAAGAGTGGTGATGTGAAGGAGGGTATCTGACAGGCGAATACCATACTTTCATCATCGTCTTACTGTGAGATCGTTGATGCAGTCAGAATGAGTAAGACACCCTAATATGCACTCAAGTGGGTATTAACTACAGGGATCAACATATCGAAAACTAAGCAGGGATCTAGTAGAAGAAAGTAGATATCAGATCATAAGAAAAGAGTGAGAGATCCAGGCCGATATCGTAAGACATGGAGGACCAAGGATCATTACATATTTTTCCATGTTACTCTTAGTCTTAGGAAGATACGAAAAGTGAAGAGCAGGAGACTCTCTACTCAACTCGATATCTTGTGGATAAAGGGTCGAAAGATCAAGAACACACCAAATATCACAAGACACAGCTCATCCTTACGAGGATTGTCAAGATAAGTAGACTCAAATGGGTCAGAGATCTCAGAAAAATCAGAAGACTCGATCTCATGATCCACCAAATAGGATACACAACCAGAGATGATAGTGGGTATGTAAATTAAAAGACTTGGTTTCGTGCTCCACCAGATCGGAGACACCAAAAGTGAAATTAAGCACCTACAAACTGATATATCCTCCCGCATATAACCCTCGAGGAGTGATATATACTAAGCAATCAACAACCAGAACAGAACTCATCCTTGTGAGGGTCGTCGAGGAGAGTACTAAAAGGAGTTAGATCCACTAGACGGATCAGAAGAATCGATCTCGGTAGACTACAGATCAACTAAATATCAGAAGAGACCAAAAGAACTCAAAGATGTCATGGTCTCCTATAAATAAACATCAAAGAGTACTGTGAACTAGGCAAAGAAAAATCATAAGAATGAGACTCATCCTTACGAGGACTGTCAAGGAGAGAAGACTCAAAGGAGTCCAGACATCTAAGATAATCAGTCTCGTGCTCTGACAGATAGGGCACACAATCAGACATTGAGACTGAGAGCTCATATCAGATGATTCGGTTTCTGTGCTCCACCAAGATGGACACATAAGCAGTGATTGAAATTGATCGTAAAGAAAATATTGCATTCTCTCGTAAGTAGTCCTCGTGGAGTAATGCAAACTAAGTCAACCATATCAAGGAAATGATGGTATTAAGTCTTTGGTCCCCAAAATCAATCAATCATCAGTAGGAGGGCATAAGGCTATGGGAGGGATAAGATGTCATCAGGGCAATCGCAATGTGTCCCTCAAATCATCCAAATCAGCGGAGATGGGTAAAGATGTTAGAAGGGGAGCCTCGAAGTGCTAAATATGGATAGGAGAATCAGGAGATAGAGGATGTATCAGTCAAGAAGACGATTGAATCGTGTGGGTTCCGAACATCATCACTTTGAAGCACAGAAAGTGATCATACATAAATCATATGAATTTAGATGGGCAGATCCTAATAAGAGATCATATAATCATAGCTCAAGGAATCATCATCAAATCATTAGGAATCCACCACATCCTCAATTCAGTGGGCAAGATAAAAATTCCTCAATAAAGAATCACACATGTAATCGTGTCAAAATCATAATCCTCAAAAAAGAATATATGCACATGTTAGATCCATATCCACCAAAAATAGCACACCAATCTCAGTAACCTCAAATCTGCCCGACTTACTCAAATGATCCCTATAATCAAAACCTCGATGCGGGCCCCATCTAATAGCACAGTATTCCCGAGTGAAAGAAGGGATGTCGCTGAAAGGAACAAGGGGAGGGAAAAATGGAGAAATGAAAACAAAATTGTGGTCCAAGAAGAGAGTCTTCTTGAACCATACCAAAGATAGTGAAATATGGGAAAGGAAACAACTATAAAATATGGCTACTTAAGTAAAGATCAAGACCCGATTTCATGACTCAAAGAAGACAATAATACGGACAAAGAAAGGAAGATGGACTCAAAAATAAGAACTCAAAAACTCATGGGTCTACCAACTCAAAGAGTGATGAACGTGAATGGACCCAAAATCACAATCAATGTACAAAGCAACCTCTGAGTTCACCTACTCAGCACAGTGAAGACCGAAGATGGTGGTCTTTTATCTTTTCCATTTTAAAGTTAGGTGAGTTTCAAAACAGTTGTACAAGCACATAGGTAGGACTGGGATTGCGACAATAATCCTTAGTGTGTATGTATCAAATAAAAAGTGCATAATACAATGAGGGGGTTGCTCTCCCCAAGACAATGAATCCATTACGTTTATTTTAAAAATCAGATAAAGCTAGCAGTCACAATTTTATTTTTGGTTATCGTTTCTTCTTTGTATTTTTCAATTCAATCATCAAACGAGTTTCCAATTCTATTGGCAACCTGTGTGATCAAATTCGGAGGGAGAAGGTCGGAAAGGAAATGTAAGTCAGGAATCGATGATGCATGCATAGTCAGAAGACTTACAGTGCTTCACAGCTCTCTCCATGTGGGATGCATGACTGATTTGAAAGATATACTATATGAGATGCAAGCTAATGAAAGCACCCTAAAATAGAAATTGCTATTAACGTGAAGCACAAATGTAAACACCTAGAAAGGAACCAAAGGGTCTAGTCTTGGAGCCTCCTCGGTGCCCACCATAGTGGATCTTGCAAGCATTGCACAGAGGACTCTCTTGACGTGTGGTTCCAAAACTAAGTGGATAGCAATTCAAATTTTAACTAAGTACAAACTGGAACTATAGGTGCACGTAATGGTAATTAGGTGTTTGGCCTTAATCTATCATCAAGCAGATCACAATGCTAGGGCTTAATCATATAAAATAAAGAAAATCGTGAAACAAAGAAAAAGAAAAGTGAGGAAAACATGATAAAAACTGACGATGCCCCAATCAAGCAATCAATCCAGCACTAGACATAGTAAAGTGTAGTAGTGTCCTGGACAGTCCTGAATCAATACAAATATAGTGTCTCTCTCTCACTTGAGTTACCGAATAAATAAATAAAATGAAAGGCAAAAATGTGAATGTCTTCAAAAATCCTCCAAGTCCTCGCTTGTTTCTTTCTCCTATCGGCTAGTGTGGAATTGTCAACTCTACTTCACGTGGGTGCACATGCGCTCCTAGGTAAGCCTCCCTCGATTTGTGATCCTCGCAACAAAGTCAAACAAAGAGGGTGGTTAGACAACTCACAAAATAATATCGAATAAAACAAAAAATAAATAAAAGAAACTATAAACAAAAGAGACAAGAAGAACAAATAAAGATATCCAATCTATGCGTAGTTGCTCCATGGCAACGGAGCCATTTGAAAACTAGGGATTTGCGGAGGTCTTGTCAATCTGCAAGGCAGATCAACAGTCGTTGAAGCGACCTCTTACGAACCCCTAATACTTCAATAATTAACCCGCAATAGATATAGCAATAAAATCAAGAACAAATGTGGATTTTAAGTTTAGTATAACTCTATAAATGTGTGTATAGGTGTAAGTATGTGTAGAGTGTCAAACACAGGGAGTAAATACGATAGATTGGGCAGATTAATGCATAAAAATTTATTTTCCTCTTGTCTTTGTATTTTTGTGTGGGTTTTTTATTTTATATTTGTTTATTTTAATTTTTTATATTTTTTAAGTGTTTTAATTTTTTTTAATTAATTTTGTCCTTTTAATATGTAAGTACTATAAGAATATATAAGGCTATATATATACAATATAAAGAAGTATAATTATAAATATATTTAAAATAGTCAAAATATAGAAGATTAAATGTTTTGGGGTTTTAAATAATTATTTACAGTTTTTGTGTTTTTTCAAGGAATTTTGCTAATTTTTGTATAAATGTAAAGTAAAAAAATCCCAAAACGGGGATTACTTAAATAGGTTGAAATGATTTGAAGATGAAAAATATCAAATAAGGTCCATAATTCTTCAAATAAATTGTCATATACAAATAATAATATAAATAAAATTCAGTGATAAAAATTAATTTTTTAGGAATTTTGGGGATTTTTTATATTATTATAAATGATTATAGAGCTTTTTAATTTTTATGTGTTTTCTTTTTCTATTTTTTAGGGTTTTTGGGTTCTGGAGTTATAAAACAAATAAATAAACAATATATATTTGGATTTTTTCAAAAAAATATATAATTTGCTATTTTAAGTCAAACATGTTCTTTTTATCTTTTTTATTTTTAATAAAAATTAAAAGTGCCTAAAATTAAAAAACAAAAAATATAGAGTGGAAGTATTTAGTAGGCACTTAATCCTATTTTTTGATGAATTTTAGAGCAAGGATGGTATTTTTAATAAATAAAATACAAGCACCAAAAATGTTTGACCTAGAAAGGGTATAGTTGCAATTAAAAATAAAGGTGAGAAGCTGCATGCAAAAACTCCACAAATCTATAACTCCAACTGAAACTTTGTTAACTAATTTTAAATTTCGAAAAAGTGGAGGTGTACATGTATAAATTGCCCACCTCACGTGGTCGCCCACATGAGGTGTGATGGCACAGACTCGAATTCATTTATCAATATTACTAGGAGGTTCCGTGCGATTTTCACATATTTATTTACACTACAAAATTAATTTATAGGACTAAATAAATAGGACGAAAAAGATGGGGGTGGTTGTACTATTTACCCCTTAGTATGCATGATCTTATTATTGAGGACTGATCACTTAGGAACACCAGATGATGGAGGATCCACCATACCGCTTCAATATCGGACAGTCGAAATCAGATCTGACCTCTCATCGGATGGTGGTTGAGACCCAAGATCCAAGGGTTGTTGTACAATCTAGGGCTAAAGCCCCATCGAATGGCTACCACTTCATTCCCAACAACATGAAAGAACAAAGTTGTATTCTTCCTTTTCCATCGATTCCACACGTCCCAATCCTCCATTCGTATTGTTGTGGTTCTCCTGATGTTCCTGATAAGGATCTGCAAGAACCAAGTGCATAAAACGATCTAGTACCATCGGTGGAGTCCTGGTTGGTCGAGGAAGATCAAGAACCTGGGAATGACAGACTGAGCACGTTTGGACCTCAGATGATCCCTTCAAGACCTGCAAATAGGCTAGAAAGAGTCGCCAGGTTTTAGCGATTGGTTCTGGACATTATTAGTGGAAAATCGGTCGGTTGTGAGGTGAAATGGTGCTGCTGCAGCGAACGGGCGGAAGAGGAGCACGAGTGGACTGAACCTGAGGGGATTCATATGTTTTGATAGGTAAAAGAGGTGGAGCAGCAATGGAAGGAGATGGGGCGGATTGGGTATCGGCACAAGGAATATAGGCGGCTGAATAGTGGCCAGAGCTCTAAGCTCCGACGAACACTATGTTGGAATCCTATGCTACAGCTATAGATTAAACGCAAAGTAGAATCGAAATGCGGGAAAGAAATTTGATAAATGAAAACTGACCTAAACTCGCTGAACCTCTTAGAAGGACCGGAGATGACATCGCCGAAGCAAGCTTCGAGCAGCAGGGATCGTGCCATTCGTCACCTCATGCACGCTGCAAATAAGCCAATGAGGAAGTTGTCACCGTCCTCAACCTGGACGTGCGATGATCTAAGGGTTTCAGTGGTCGAAGGCAGATAAAAAACAAAAAAATGATGACCATGGTTTATTTAGTACATGGTGAAAGGGGATGCTAGGTCATGAGATTACGGATGAAGGGTGCTTCAGTTGATGATGGCGAAGAGTGGGCGAAACGACAGATCAAAGGGCGAAAAGTTTCAATGAAGAAATTGATTCTCCATGATCAATGGATCATGCGTGAAATTCGGAGAAGTTGGAGAGTTAGGGTGGAATACTGTTTGTCAGAAGGGGGAGGGGGTAGGTTGTACAGTTGACCTAGGTCAACAAAAGGAAGCTTCTGGTTGGTCCACATGGACCAACTAGAAAATTCCAAGGTCAAAATTCTACGTAACTTCAAGAAAAATTATTAAATGAATTAATTAAATTCAAGTTATAATATAAAAAATGTTTATAATTTTAGGTAGTATTTTAATGTTTTTTATTTAATTATATAACTTAATTTATTATGAGTTACCTTTTAGGGTTTTATTTATAGGTATATTGACCTATATTTTTGTATATTTTATTTTTATTTTATTTTGTATTTTATATTTTATTATTTTATGTGAGCATTTTATATATTTATAAATTATTTTAATATAAAAGAATATATTTTTATTGTATTTTTATGATATAATATATACACTTAAATAAATAGGGGTATTAATTATACATGTTTAAGTACATGTAATTCATGTATGTTTTAAGCTATATTATTTATTTTATTATATTTTTAGGGGTTTTATTTTATTTATATATTTTTAATGGAATATGAATAATATATACAAGTGTAAAATAAATAAAGGAATAATAGAATCATCTCCCCTTTTATTTATATATAGGTATTTACATAGATGATTCATCAATATATTTTTATTCATATATTTATTTTCTTTTCTTTTTTGATGATTTTATTTTATTTTTATTATGTATATATGATATATATAATACTTACAAAATTACGAAAATGTGTAATGATGGAGAATATAAAGAATAAATAAAATGAGTAATTTATTTAGGTAAACTATACAATAGGGGTCCAAAACCTAACTTTTGCATCTTACTTCAAATTAAATGAAACCACCTTCATTAAATAGCTCATCAAAAGTTATATACAATTAAAGTGATTATGTCACATTTTGAGTTCCTATGGAGGATATACTGATATGGGAAGTTCGAGTTTTGGGATTTTAGTCCATGTGTAGTGTATAACTTGTACTATTTTTACATGAAATAAAATTTATATTTTTGTTTACATTTTTTATCTCCAAATTTCATGTTGATGATTTTTCTATTTGATTTATAAATAATAAAGAATAAAATAAGTCCCAAAAGTGAATTATTTGTGAATAAAAGAATGGGTTTTTATTTGATTTTTGGTCATTATCTCCCCCTACATTATTCCTTGTTGACCAAATCAATTCTTGACTTGGTCTCGAGGTTTATGGTCATAAAATACCTTCAGCATTTTATTTTATTATTTTCTTTTCATTTCTTTGTTCTATAATTTTTGCATTAAAATGATATTTTATATACAATAAAGAAAATAAAGAAAGACTGTTGATTTGTAAAAATTAATACTATATACATGCATTAGCGAGGGTTTTTTAGGCCAAAATGATAGAATAAAGGCGGTTAAATAGAGATTCATCATCCACCTACTTTATTCATTGTCAATCAATTCATCATGGTGACTAGGTCTCGGGGTCTACGGTCACTTAGTGTCTTTGACACTTCATTCTTTTTATTTTCTTTCCTTTATTCTTTATTTTGGAATTAAATGCCAATATTTATACAATATTTAAATGTCCTTCATTGAGTGTTATTTTGTACAAATTAATGTTATATGCATGCATTTAACTAGGGATTTAAGGCCAAATAGAAAGAATGAAGGTAATGAAGTGGAAATTCGTCACACCCCTATACTTGCATTCTCTAGTCCTTAGCAAGCACTTATGATAATAAGTGCAGAAAATGAAAATAAAAAGAAATAAGTTGGATTTATTTTAATTTTTACACTTATCTTCATAAAGTCAAAGTTTGGAGCTTAGTTAGACTTTTAGATTTTAGGTTTGGCCAGAAACTTATTCGGAAGCAGACTTGAAACTCAACAGCCTCTGAGAAGCACATAACTCTGTCCAAGTCTCCTCAAAAGCCATGTCAGAACAAGTCTATGCCATGCGCAGACCCTTATGACTATGAGTATATCTTTTACAGTGTAAGTGATGTGTAGTTCCTCTCGGCTGAAGTAGTAAAGAGAGTCTTCTCCAACATGGTGATCCTAACTCCCTAATATAGTAACTCTTTCCTCTAGGAGTGGGGTATTCCCTTTGAAATTCAAGTGCTACCGGCTCAGGAAGAGGAGATGGAGAAGAGAATGGATGGTAGCCAGTGTAGCTACCAATCCTAGGATGCTTGACCATTGTAGCCAAGTCATCCATCTACAGGCTCACATGAAAATTTGACTTTGAAGCACAAGATGCTTATTTTATACATACTGCAATGGGAATTGATTTTTCCTTGATTTTTTTCCGTTTATTCATTTTGGAAAAGTTTTTTTGTATTTTTTAATACTATTAAAGTAGCATTTACATAAGGACTTTTCCTCTTGAGGCAGTAGACTATCCCTCTTTTGAAGCATTCTTACAACCCACAACCTCCTGTCCTTGGACCTCGTTACTACTGGATCAGGTTGGGGTACAATGGTCATAGATTGTGACTTCGTATGTTTCCACTCTCATGTGTCTCATGCTGAAAAATCTAACTCTCTACCACTTCAACTGGGCAGAGCAAAGTATAAGGTGTTGGTGTGCAAGTTAGGTCATTGTCGACAAGAGTCATGTGTTTGTTTTGAAATATTATACTTAGGCAATCAATACGACATATGAACCTAGTCTTGTGGTCTCAAAGAACTAAGTCTAGCATACTTGATGCACCTTAAATTCAGTTCCAATAAGGTTCATGTGATTAAGTGGATTAAGCTCCAACCTTTGGATTTTATTTAGACTAGTTCATTTGTCATTACTAATTCAAAAAAAGCAAATGCTATGCAATGAAAAGAAAATCTTTTTGTGTAATTATTTTCTATTTGAAACTTTTTATGGATTTTTGAAAAAGTCTTGTCATTTTTATGCAGTTTTTTAGAACATTTTGCAAATTTTTATGGTTTTTAAAATTTTGAAATTTTAAGGTATTTTTGATAAACGTTAGTGAAAGAATTATGTGTAGATATTTACATGGGACTACATCAATGTTTACAAAGTATAGGATTTATACAGGGAATTTTTAAAAGTTAAGTTAGTTATTCTTCATAGTTTTTATACACAAGGTTCATGTAAAGGATTTTGTTTGCTACAATTATATACAAAGTTCTAAAAATAATTTGAAAACATTTTTACAAATATTTTGAAAACTTTATTTTGCACATAATTCTGACAAACAATTTTGCAGATATTTACACAATTTTAAAAATCAATTTGTAAAGTAGATTTTTCAAAATATTTTTACAATTATTTTTCAAATCATTTACAAATTGACTTTTAAAAATATTTTATTCGAACAAATGAAAAAGATTTTTGCAAATATTTACAAAAGCTATTTTACAAAGGATTGAAAACATTTTACTAAAAGTTTTATAAACGGTTTTCAAAAGTTTTTTCAAGACATCTTCCAACCATTTTTCAAATCATTTTGCTAACATTCTTAAACCGATTTATTAATCATAATTTCAAAGAAATTGGGAAAAATTTTATACATTATTAGGTTGTATTTTGTACAAATAATTTAATCATATACCCTTACCCATATAGTATTTTAGCCATATTATTCAAAATTACAAAAGTACGAGTTATGGCAAAAGTATATACGATGTATATACGACCCCTAAATATTAGCTTGAGCTATGTCCTCAAAGCGATGAATGAGAAAAAGTAAGGCATAAATCGTGCTGAGCATATGAAATTCTATACTACAAAGACGATTGGTCTTGGATAATAGGATCAAATAATTCTAGGTATATTAGAAAGTATGCAAAATGCAGGGAGGGTCGGGGGTGGGAATGAACAGATAAACAACTCGGTATGCATCCCCCAATACTTTGGGTAAGAGATCCCAATGTATAGACTATAATATCAACAAGAAAGGAGATAGCTGAGGGGATCAAAATAAATGAAAAATAAATAAAGAAAAAAAGGATGAAGGGATGAACAAAATCACTCCCCTATATGTAGGATAAGAGATCCCTAAGCATAAGCAATGTCGGGAGTGATGAAACAGAATTAAGAAAGAACATTCGACTTGCCCACCTACACTATACTGAGGCTAAAGCACATTCTAAGCAAGGCCAACACACGGATCAAGGTGTATGATGGAAGCGGAAGATGGAATGACAGAAATGAAATCGAATATACATGGTAGTGGATATACAATGATCAAGAAGGAAGAAATCATACTTTCTTGCACAACCACTAAGGAATGGATCTAACAAGGTGCAAGTCGATATCGGGGTCATCGGCTAACATAACCCGATCAGGATACACATGGTGAAGATCCTTAGTGGTCTCAAAATGAAAAGGCATGAACTCATCAATGAAAGTAGTACGTTCAAATTCATCGTGCAAAGTCTCAGCTATAACTGCCCAGCGTGGTAAGGTATCTATGGTGCAAATGTTGTGGATTGCATCAACACAACGCCACTCACAACAAGAGGGAATTCTAAGGTCTATGCTTTGTGAGTCTTCCTCCCTGAAGATGAATGCTCGGGACTTAGTATCATCCATGGTAAAGCAAACATCTCTGATCTCAATGTCTAAGTCATAGTCTTGAGAGTCGGTTAACACAGGTATACTATAGTCAGTTGTAGATTTCTTAATGGTAGTGGGTGAAGAGATCATCTCGATCAGAATGCTCTTGTTGTGGGAATGGAAGTGTTTCTCTCCATATCCATAATTGATCATGGCCTTCGTCGTTGAAAGAAAAGGATGAATCAGTATGATTGGAGTGTGCTCCACAGAGATGGAGGTTTCCATGGGCAATATAAGAAAGCCAACAGTCTAACTCATTACCTAGATCTGAATGACAACATTTTCAAGAATACCCTTCAACTTGATCGGTCATCAAATTGACAAATCATCCTAGTTTTCATTAGAGGTCCCAAATTGAGTGACTGGACACGCGAGAAGAGTATTATTTTAATTGATGTGCCACTATCAAGGAGAGTGATAAAAATGATGGTCAGAAATGGCACATCTAACGAAGGGTGTACTGGTGTCCCTTTTCCTATTGGGAATATGGTGAGTGATGGCATGGGCACTGGCCATGGTAAGAATGTGGCGCTCAGTCCTGTGACATCTTTTTCTTATTGTTGAAGCGAGTGTAGGAAGAAGATTCATGGCCTTTAGAAGTAGGGCATAAAAATATCTTGAATAGCCGCTACCACTTCAGAGTCATGTGCACATTTTTTATTTTCTATCTCTTCCATACTATGGATAAGATCGGAATCATCATGTACACAAGGATGACTAAGAGCAGTCTTAACAATGTCATCCTTGAAAGGTGGGTTGGTGGGAACCGTGGTGTGTGTCTATGTGGGGCAAGTGGGTTGGTATGGGTGCCCTCTCCTCAAAAGCTATCCTGGCTAGGTCTCCATTATTGTCTTTTTTGGATTTTAAAATTTTTCTCATTTTTTATCTTTTTGGTGATTGGGATCTTTCATGAGCAGTCTCTCGTGATTCCATAACATCAGATGGTGAAGCGATAATGTGGTTCTTATTCGTATTGGCAATATCATCTATCCTCTTCTTCATTTGCTCCTCTACTTGGGTCATGTAGTCTAGAGTCGTGTCCATGAGAGATGAGTCTAACATCTCAATAATGTATGGGGGTGAAGGTGAGCATTGTGACTATGGTGGTAAATAGTGGTCAAAATACACTGGCTAAAACTATGGGTGTGGTGAGTATGTACAAAAAGAAAAATCCTGATAATACTTCTTCTGAAAAAATGGAGGTACATCGACTTGAGCAGAGTGAGAAGAATATGTGAAGTCCGGAAAAAAGTAACTCCAATCACCCATCTCAATATTCAAGCAGAAGGGATCGGGGAGAGCACGAAAGTTAATTCAAAATATGAAGAAAATAAAGGCCTAAATGCATAGAGTGATCTAATACACACAAAACAAACATTAAGTAAAACCCTTCAATTCACCAACTCAACGTAGTGGAGACCGTGAAAGATAAATCATTTATTTTCTTAATTTTAAAATTAGGTGACAAAGAAAATATTTACAAGATGACAAGTGTCGTCGCCTAGAGTGGTTGTGTTCCAGTTGGTGCAGCATAGCTGCTAGAACATTGAAACCACTTCATCTAAAGTTTGAGGTAAGTGCTTGTAGCAATGATAGGGTCCAAGAGCTGACCCAAGCTCTTAGAGCACAAGTCCATGATTGGGGGTTCTATTCCTTATGTGTATGTGCCTCACTCGGTATGGAATGTACATGTGACAATAAGGGGGTTACTCTCCCCAAAATAATGATTTTTATCCTTTACTTTTGGTTTTAGGCTCGAGTATAATTAGCAGTCCCAAATTTTATTGGTTGTCACTTTTTTTGGTCTTTCTGAGAAAAGAAAACACCTAACGAATTTTTCGATTCCTTTTATTACCTAAGTGAAAGAAATAGGGGGAAGGAGCTCAGAAAAGCTAATGCATAAAAAATCGATGAATGCAAATGCTAGAGATAGGGATGCATACCTGACACCAACAATCTACATGCAAAATGATCCCCGCATAAAATAAAATCTAACCTATATGTGTGCAAGCAAGAACTGGCCTACCAAGAACTTCTACTCATAAAGCATAGATTTATTATCTAACTATGTCCAATGATGTATAGGTACATAATTTTATTAAGTGTGTGGACCTAAGTCAACCTGGCTAGCCAAATGAAATCCTGAAGTCTAGGGGCTTCAAGCACACAAAACAAATAAAAGCAATAAACTCAAATTGCAAGAAACAAAATAAAAATAAGGAGAAAATGGGGAGAATAAAAAGAACAAAGCGAGTAAAAAACGGGAAATTGGGTAGAACCCCAAGGTGAACAAACACCTGATGAAATGGGCCTGCGATTGTATGAATATCCAACTCATGTATTATTACAAATTATATTACAAAAATAAAAAGTGTATCTCTCACAAATAAAAAACCAAATAATTGCTATGATGGTCTCCTCTCTCACCTTGTCTTTTACTTCGCTCTCTTATATCGGCTCAGGGTAGAAAAATCGATCTCTGCTCTGCTCGGCTGCCTCAGTCTCCTAGAAAGTCATCCTTGCATAATGAGTCCTTGCAAAGAAGTCAATAAAGAAATTGGTTAGATCAGATAAATAATTATTTATAAAAAAAGATAAAAAGACATAAAATTATGCATGTTACATGTACAATCCTATCATGCGTTGCTCCTCAGCAATGACACCATTTTGTTGAAGAGATCGATTAGAGGAGCCTAACGTTCGGTCTCGGAGGAGCCTGCAGTATCTGACAAGTTGGATCCGGCAATTGTTATATTGACCCTCTCTCGACACTCGGCTCGTGATCAATCAAATTGATAAACAAGCAACCCACAATGTATAATAATGCAATGCAAATGTGCAAGTCTTATTTTTATTTTAACTCTACAAAATATATGTGTATAGTATATAGTATGTAGAGTGTTGAATCACTTAGAGTAAATTCCAGATAGGTACATTATTATCAACTAATGAAAGTAAATAATAATTATATTTTGGTACTTTTTAGCTTTTTTAATTTTTATGAGTTTTTAATTATATTTTTATGTATTTTTAAATTTATATTTTTAAAAATAATAATATTTAATTTATTTTAATTTTGCAATCTTCTAGTTATTTTTCTAATAATAATAAGTATATATATCTATATATAGAAATATGTATTTTATAAATACTTTATATGATATACATAATAAATAAAAATGTATAAATATAGGAAATATGTACAAGAATAGTCATTTTTGAATTTTTAAGGTCTTATATATAATAAATATTTATAAATAATAATACTAATAGTAAAAAGTATTTTTGTAATAATAAGTATATATAGAAATTATAGTGTTTTATATTATTAAATATAGTTATAAATACTATAATTTTATAAAAATAATTTTTTTGTGTTTTAAATATTTTTCTCTATTTTTGTTATTTTTATTATATTTTTTTGTTATTTTTTATGTATTTTTAATTGATTTAAAGATGCAAAATAGGGAACAAGATAAATAGGCTGAAATATTTTGGGTTTTAAAATAAATCATAACTAAAAAATGTCCAAAAATATTTTTAATATATAATATAAAATATAATTAAAAATATCAACAAAAACCTAGTTTTTTGGATTTTTGTAGAAATTTTACAGATTTTTATGGGTTGTTTAGGTTTTTCAAATTTTTAAGGTTTTTCTTTCAATTTTTATTGTAATAAATAGGCTGAGTTGTATTTAATTATAATGTATACTAGGTATTTTTTGGAAATTTTTAATGGTAGTTTTATATTTTTATATTTTTATTTCTCAACAAGGGAAATGTAGATCCTATTCTATTTTTTAATAATTAGGAAATTGCAAGAAAATGTTAAATAAAAATATGGCTTGAACATTCAAATATTAAGCATCTACATCATTTTTCCCACAAATTTTAAGACATGGGAGCTATTTAAGCAAAATGGAAATGCAAATAAATAATTACAATACTAACAGCGCATGTATGCAATAAAATTATATTACAAGTTGTTTCATGCAAAATACACAAACTTTAACAATTAATTACAAATTTGAAGTACCAATGATAAATACAAAGACTAGGAGGGGCACGTCTATAATTTAACCAGGTCCCTTACGTACGCAGGCATGTTAGGTGACCTGACATTAGACTTATATGCAATATTCACTAAGTCCAGGGGGTTCATGCAATATTTACAATAATATTTACACTAAAAATAATATATACAAGGCTAAACCTAAAAGAAAAGAAGCGACAGAGTTTGACTGAAATTTACCCTTGTGCAAGCGGATGAAAGGCGAGATGTGATTCACTTAAGCGCGATGGATGGCCAAGATCACGCAATGCCAGGTTGTTTTTTACTACGCCTGAAATTAGATTTTTAAATGAGATCAATGGTCCTTGCTCAGCTTGATCCTACGTCAGCTACTGATACTGAAAGAGCGCTCCCGATTGGAGGCAACAAAGCACCGTGGAAGAACAACAAAATGTTGCTTGTCGGATCGCACGTATCTCACAACTCTTACCTCTTCTTTAGCTACTATGATGTTGTACCTTTTCCTGATGATGGTCTGCAGCTGATGGATGTCTCAAAGTGGTCTTGGCCCCATCAATAGAGGCCTGGAGCTCAAGCTTGAATTGGGGCACCCACAACTTCTTCCCTGATGTTGACGCCCCTCAAATGGTGTCTTCAGAACCTGCAAACGATGCAAAAAGAATGGTAGTTCAAAGGCAAAGGGTTATGGCATTTACTATTAGAAGATCAAGGTGGGGATGAGAAGGGGTAGAGAGGTCCAGCGAGGTGGCATAGGAGGACCTTGAGAGCTCGATATAGGAGGAATCAAGGTGATGGATGGCTCGAAACGATGGAGAAACATGTGGAGAAGCTGATGAAGGTGGAGCGAGGGTGTAACCATGTTATAACGAGCAATAAGGTGGCCAGAGGTGTGGAGCTCTAGCGAACTGAAGTAGAATTAAATCTACACTAAAAAAAGTGGGAAAGACATGAAATAACTTGCGAAATGAAAAGACTGTAAGGAAATCTACCTAGAAAATACAGGAAATGGCCTTGACTCAACCGTAAAGCGAGGAGGCAGAACCACGCGAAGCAGAGATCCGGTGATGGTGGATCGTCTCCTCCACAGCTCCTACTAACTGCAAACCAACCAACACCACTCCATGTCACGAAGGGCACACACTACACTTGATCTGAGGAGCTAAGAAGCATGTAGGAGAGATCAAAGTACAAAAAATGGATATGGGGTATACTTATAAGAGGTGGTGATAGGAGAGATGGGCCATGATAATACTGGTGATGGAGTGTATGTATAAGAAATATAATGACCTATCGAGATGGAGGTGGCTTGGATGCAGAGGTTTTGTGAAGAAGTCGAAGGGGATGGAGGTTTGCATCAATCCAATAAATTTGGGGAAAGTCTGTGGTGAGAAGGTTATGGCTTCTGATAAGGTGGTTAGTTTAGGGACCATGTTGTTGTCCCTCGGTCAACGCACATCATATTCGGATTGGTCCAACTAGGATTGAATACATATAAAATAGGAAAAGAAAATCAAAATAAAATCAAATAAAATAGAAATAGATTTATTTACCGAAAATTCAAAACATAAGAAATGTGTATCTATTTACATAATATTTAATTATGATTATGTATTATTATTTATATACTATTATTTATGAATTTATTTACATATATTTAATGCATTTTGATTTTTATTGTTATTTTTTGTAAATAATAGTGTAATTTATTACTTTATTTATTTATAATATATTTATCTACACATTGACATATTTTTATTAGATTTTTATTTGTTTTTTTGTTAACTTTAATAAATATATGTATTATTTACATATGTACATTACATTTGTATTTTTGGGACTTATTATTTATTTATTTTATCTAGTGCTTTTATTTTTATTTCTTATTTTATTTATGATATATGTAATTTATACAAATGTATTAAATACAAGAGAGGTGTAAAAACATAAAGAATGAATATTTGTTTATTGTATACATGTATGCACTACAATTGGGACCCAAAAGGCAACTTTTGAATCTTAACTCCAAATTAGATGAAACCACCTTCATTAAATAGATAAATTTAATTTTTTAGAACAGTAAAGGAGAGTTTTCTCAATTTTGAGTTTGTATGGAGGAGATATATATCTGGGAAGTTTTCTTTGTGGTTTTTGTTCTATGTGTCATGGTTGCATTGTGCATTATTATAATGTGAAATTAATTTTGTATTTTTATGTACATGTTCATATAGAGGATTTTATTATTTGAGATACAAAAATAAGAAAATAAAATAGGTCCCAAAAGCTATTTATTGAGTAAATAGAATTAGGGTTTTGAGATGTTCTCTGTACAATTGGTCTGCCCTATCTCTTCCTACTTTATTCCTTGTCTACCAAGTCATCATGATGACTGGGTCTCTCGGGGTCTAGGGTCACTCAGTGTCTTTGACGCTTCATTCTTTTTTTCTTTCCTTTAGTCTTTTATTTTGAAATTAAATGTCATTTTTTATACGGTATTTAAATGTCTATTATTGAGTGTTATCTTGTATAAATCAATGTTATATACATGCATTTATCTAGGGATTTGAAGGCAAAATGAAAGAATAAAGGTGATGAAGTGGAGATTCATCAGATGTGAATAAAGTATAATGGTCATTTACAAGTCGAGAATCCTTATGAGACCCCCTCAACCATTATGTGAAATCAAACCAAACCTATTACAATCCAATCCCGTGCATTGATGTGCCTTAGTAATTGGCTCATATAGAGAACACTGATATTTAAATATCGAAACTCTTTTAGCTCTCAAAAAAGTTGACCTTGAAATGTAGGCCCTACAACTATGGTCTTTTAAATAAAACATATACAAATAGGAAACATATGTTTAATGAAATGAAATAGATATGAGATGAAACAGAAATATGATATGAAACATACATTAAGCAGAAAATGAAACAGTAACAAAACGTGAATTAGAAACAAATCTCTAAAGGGAAATACAAACCCTAAAACTATGGCCTCTACTAACCTTATCGTGCCTCCCCGGCAATGACATCATTTTTTTACAAGAATCTCGAGAGTTTTTGACGTTGACTATAATTATGATATTGTTGTAACTCTTGAAATTGCAAACAAACTAATTTTATCTTTTTTTTAACTCGGTATAGATTATAGGGTGGAACTTTGGGAGGCAAATTTTAATTAAAGTAGACTAGCAGAATTATTAGGTGATTTGAGTTTGTTGTGTACGTTTTGTAATTTAAAAGATTTTTTTGTACTTTTAATGGATTGTGAAGTCTATACGTGTATATATGTTATTTATGTATACATATAAGATATGGTATATAGGTATATGTGTTTGTATTTTTATGTGTTTTACGTTTTTATTTTTTATGTTCTTCTTTCTATGTTCTTATTTAATTTTTTTGTATTTTTAAGTAATTTTTATTAATAGAAAAGGAATTATGGTTTTAAAGGAATCGAATATAAGAAAAAGGATATCTTCTTTTATTTTTAGAATAAAATTGCTCGCAAATTAGATTTTAAAATATTTTTTAGTTTCTATGTATCTTTTACTATTTTTAGTTATATTTGGGATATTTGTAATTTTTTATGTATTATAGAAATGGATTTTATTCAAAAATAATATTTTTAAGTCAAATTGTTCAGATTTTATTATTTTTAACATAGTAAACAGTAAGGAAAATAATTTATTTTATTGTAAAGAGAAGTTTAATATCTTTAAAATTATATATTGTAACTATCTTTCTCATTTTTTTCTTTGATCTTATAAGATTTTGATAATAATTTTAGTATGTCATGATTTTAAGGTATATATTGCAAAGTTTTAAGTTATTTGTGGATACATTTTAATATGCAATACTATCTACATAATATGATTATTTTAGGATTTTCTATTTTATATTGGATTTTTCATGATTTTTAAAGTAAAAAGTGTGTTTTAGTGTGTTTTTTATTTATTAAAAATGGGAAATGATATTATTTTTATATAAATATTATCTGTAAAATAGTACATTATATGATATGATGATATTTTTGTTTTATTTAATGTATTGTATTCATTATGGAAATAATAGACTATTTATCTATTTATGTCATGTATATGAACTATTTTGTAATTAGCCGAAACTAATAGTATACACTACAAATAATAAAAATCACAGGGATAAAAGTACATTTTGCAAAATCACTCACGATAGTTATACATGTTTGCAAAAATCACGAAGTTCAAAGTGTTTCAGTGGAAAATTCCTTGATCATGTACCCGAAGCACGTAATCTCTCGATGTCGGTAGACAACTGAGATTGATCGTTTCAGCCGTTTGAATGGATGGGAAGCTAATTTTTGCACTCCCGATGTCATTGATGTTGATATGATCTAATGGCTAAGACAAGAGAGAACAACTCTCATCCATTGATGGAAAACCTTCTTCATGCGATATATGGCGATATATGTTGTTCATCCCCAAATGTTCATCGTCCACATGTGATGATCTATTTGCAGGTGATGTTGACCCTGCAACTCTGCCTCCGACCCCAACCCATAGTTACCCCCAACCCCAACCTACCCCGACCCCGACCTCCTCCTCCGCCTATTCCTCTACCTCCACCCGCACCTCCATCTCCGACCTCACCCCTACCTCTTGACCTTCACCTCAGCCTCAAGTTCCTAGGGCTCTGTAAGTACGGCCTCTGCCAGTGCGCCCACGCCGATGCACTGAGGATGATAGTGGGCCCCCTCACACCCTACTAGTGCACTAAGGAAGACAATACGCCCCTATGCACCCCCTTCGCTAGGGCACCGAGGATGACAATGCACACCCCCTTGTCAGTGCGATCCCACCTGCAAGTGCAACCCCATGTGGCCGTATGCCTGCTAGCACATGTGCCTCCTTCGGGTTGAGATCGTACACCCGCACATCTTCACCAGTGCCCAGCATGTCAGGAAGGTCGCACACCATCCTTTTGATGTTTGTTTTGGAGTTCCTACTAGGTGTTTGGGTTTTTTCCCCACTCATTTATGCTTGGAGAGCAACATTATTTCAGATCTAGAAGGAGGAGAGCTTCCTAGTGATGTACTTCTGGCATCCAGCCACCAGCTACCTTCTTTATGGCCTCCTGCAAGCTCATCTAGAGGGGTCCTATTTTGTCCATTCAAGGATTTTCATTGTTGTTTGGATGGTAGCGAGGGTAGCAAAGGATTTACACATTTGATATCTCAACTCAAAAGAGTATATCTCTCTAGTGAAGAGTGTTGTACCTTGTTGCAGGAAGCTCTTTAAAATGACTGTGACTTATTTTTTGTTGTGGATGAGACCTTGAGGTTCCTTGATCATTGGTTTTGTGGGAAGCATATCAGGATACAAGTAAGGAGTCATGCATGTCATTATGATGATGGTGTTGCTCGGGTCACTAAGGAGTCTGGAGGGATTGAAAGTCATCTTGTTGGTATCATTAAGCCTCTCAAGATGAGTCTTGAGATATCTACTACAAGGGAGGGATTTGTCCTTGAAGGCGGGCTTCTCGATCGGGTCTTTAAAGCACCTATCTTGACAGTGAAGAGCATCCCTCTTAGTTGTCGACTTGCTTTCTCTCAAGAATTAACGACATCTCTTTATAAAGTGATCGTTGAGCCAAGATCCATTTCTGCTTGGGTTATGTTGTTACTTCTTCCATATTGTACTTTGCAGATGTTTCATCCTCAAAACATATGTGATTGTAGGTCTAGCAACAAGAAGTCAATACAACGATGACTTACCCTCAACTCGCTTGCGAATCAGGTGTTGAACAATCTCGTGCTTGTGGGTTTGGATAATGATAGTGGCTGCTCTAAGGAGGGAGAGAAGAAATTAAATCTCAACATCAAGCAATGCCTTTGTAAGGTTGCTAATGGACATTTTACAGTGGCGGTAAAAGTTTTATCTTCATCTGGTGTAGCACCTTTCAGTGGAGATATCTTTAGCGATTTAGAGGCGAAACACCCTTGCAATCCACCTCCATCCTTACCAGATTTCCCCCTTTCTGAAGCCCCCCTTGTTGAATAAGTTGGCGCCATTCTTGGGTGTATCAAGTCTTTCTCTAAAGGGACTTCCTGTGGTAGAGATGGTTTGAGGGGCCCAACACCTCCTTGATTCTATGTGTGGAGAGGGGTTTTGTCGTTTCCATAGACATTTTACATGCCATCACCCGTATGGTTAATTTATGGTTGGGAGGGAGATGTCCCTTTATCCTTCTTAATTTATAACATTTGCACCGATTACAACAATGCCTAAGCCAGACAATAGTATTTGTCCTATTGCAGTTTGTACTATTTGGAGGTGGCTAGTGTCTAAAGTTACTATGGCAGGAGTTAGTAAAGATATGTCCAGATATCTCAATGACTTTCAGTTTGGAGTGGGTGTTTCTAGTGGAGCTGAAGTTATTCTGCACAGTGTCAATGGAGTGTTGAGCACTCATCATAACGATGGCTCTCTTTCCATGCTTTTAATGGATTTTTCTAATACCTTGAATATGGTTGATAGGTCCACCTTATTGTGTTACGTGAGAGCAAGATGTTCATTTATCTCTTTGTGGGTGGAAATTATATATGGACATGCAGCAAGGTTGTACCTTAGAGCTGGTCTTCCATTGGAGTACAACAAGGTGATACTCTAGGGCCACTCCTTTTTTCTCTCGTACTAAACCCACTTATCCATTATATCATGGACAATTGCAAACTACTTATTCATACAGATGAGGTGGTCAAGGTTTTGAGCATCATCCAACAGTGTAGGCGAGGCATAGGCCTAGTTTTAAATAATCATAAAATGGAACTCTTTTGGCCTACATGTGATGGCAAGAAGCTTCGCAAAGGGTTGTTTCTAACCGGTATTGGAAGAACTTTAATAGGCATGAAGTTGCTTGGAGGGGTAGTTGGTAGGGACAAAAATTTTATTGATGGTATGGCTTTGGAGAGGGCTACTAAAACGGTGAAGTTGATGCATCTCCTTCCTAGTTGGATGATCCCCAGAGTGAGCTTCTTTTACTCCGTTCATGTATGGGTATAACAAAGCTTTTATTTTGCTTAAGGATTTGCCAACCTAAGTACATGGAGGAGGCAACAATATTATTCGACAGAGGCTTACGAGATTCTATTACAGACATTGGTGTTTGTGGAGGCCCCTTTTTTGGAGACATCCAATGGAGGTTGGCTTCATTGCCCATTTGGTTTGACGATTTGGGGCTATTTTTAGCTGTTGAAGCTTCTTCGTATGCCTTTGTGGTTTCTAGGGCGCAGTCTTGGGAACTCTAGGATCATATCCTTCGAGATAGTGGGATTTAGAATTTGGACTTCGATTGTGCTCTTTGTAGACATCATGGTATGATCCCCTATTTCGACCTCAGTTGTTTCTCTAGAAAGGACACCCCCATATACCTAAAATATTTTCGCGAGTGTTCCTTTTAATAAAATAATTGAGGATATGGAGGTGGTTTATAATATATCCTCTAGACAAAAGGAAATTTTTCGGTGTCTTCAAGATGATCATGTTCAAGATTTTCTCCTTACTTTTCCTATTGAAGGACATGGGATGCGCATGTCACTAGTGGAGTATCGCAGTATCATTAGATCTCGTCTCATGATTCTTTTATTTCTAGTAGATGAGATATGTCTAGTCTGTCGTAAGGCATGCTTAGACAATCTTGGCGATCATGCAATTCATTACAGAGAGCTTTGGGGTTTTAAGTACAAACATGATCTTGTTAGAGACATTTTATTTGATGTACTCAGACGTGTAGATGTTACTGCTAAGAAAGAGGCGCCTGCGAACTTTTTAGTTGACCCACGGGAGGGAATATCCACGCTTAGACCTGCCGATATTTTGATTTTTGGTTGGGTCAGAGGGAAACATGCTTGTGTAGACATGAGAGGATTTTCTCCACTGGTGGGGTTGAAGAGTGGGATCTTCACAGAAGGGCATGCTTCCCTTAAAGCTGCTTCAGCAAAAGTGATGAAGTATGAGAAAGCATGCAATGCGAATCAACATGCATTCGTCCCTTTTTCTTTTGATACTTTCGGTTTCTTAGCACCAGAAGATGTTGAGCTTTTGAAGATGACCCAAAAAGTCATGAGCAGTAATGTGATGGTTCCTAGATGTAGTGTTTAGAAGGATTGATTTTGCAATTCTAAAAGAACTAATGGCACAGCTTGTTGCCTGCTTGTCTCATATTTTGATGTAACTCCTTCTTTTTATAAATTATAATTGTGAGTCCTTGGTGATGGTTGGTTGTTCTAGGAAGCGCCAACTTTAGTGTGGAAGATGAACTGAAAGAGCTCCTCATAGGTAAAGATTTCATGATCTGCATATGACATCTTCCAGCACAGACGAATGGCTCGGCATACATGAATTAGATGGGTTTGTGAACGGTTATAGATGAATCATGATTCGAAGAATGGGGGGTAGAGGATGAACGAATCTCCAATCCAAATTGATCAAAGATAGATTCCAAAGGTGGACTCAGGATTCACAACCTTTGATCTAAAGTGTGGTTAGAGGAGAAGGATTGTGCATGGTGTGTGAACAGAGATGGTGAAAGGTATGATCGATTGGAGGATGAGGAATAGAATGGAGGAGGATCTCCAATCAGATTGATTCGAGATGAGAATCAGATGAGAGGATGAAAAACTAAAATCAACAGCAAAAATTCAAATAAAAAAACACAGATCAAAGCTAAACTATTAACCTAAAAATGAATCAGACTGGAATCACCGTCACTTCGACAGTTGGTGTAACGGGAAGCTCAATGCGGCGGAGTTGTATCGCTAATGTAGAGATCTCACCGTTCTTCTCCAATCTATTACTCTCACTCAATGAAACTCACTCCATTGTCACTGGAGCGCTTTATCTCTCACTCTAGAGCTCTAGGAGAAACATGAGAAATTGGTTGATATTGAAGTTCGAGATCCTAAGGCCCTATATATCGGAGAGATTCGAAGGTTTGATTGAATAAGAAATCTAGGAGTTGGAAGTCGTCTACTTGTGGCTGACATGTCTAGAAGTTGTTAGGAGAACGACCCTAACATACGAGCAGTTGGTGGAAATGGAGGAGCTCGAAAGAAGAAGAATAAGAAGAAGGCAATTTGAAGAGGAGGAAGAAGTTGGAGATGTTGACTAGGGGTCAATAGTTTCTAGGGAGCAAATGAAATACTATCAGCTGGCAGTCAAAGTAGATGCCCATTAAAAGACAACAAGGTTGACTCACTATTTAAATAACTTGTGAAATAAAAAAATAGAAAAACAACTTAAATTTAAAAATAATTATAAAATTTACAAATTTTAATAAATAATTTTATGGTATTATTAAAGCTATCAAATAATAGTATTTTATTATAAGTATTTTTATAAATTGTGACCCTATGGGATATTGTAATATCAATTATGCCCCTCCCTTTTCTTGAAATATCAATTGTCCCCCCAACTTCTTGTCATTCTATCACGTGTGTCCCTCAGTTACTTTCGCCACCAATGAGTTGAACATAATCATGGTTTTTTCAAATGATGGTGAGGTTAAGAGGGGCATTACTATCCAAAAACTCCCTCCACCCATCCTCTTCCTCCGGTCCATTCTCCTCTGTCCCACGCCCTCCAGCCTCCTCCTTCATTATTCTCATCGATGCATGGAACTTCATCGACTTCAGGTACAAATGGGGGTCGAGGTCCTCACTGGTGGATCAACTGTGTGTGGCATATCGATGAGGAGTCCACATGCGGTGGATTAACTAAATGTATGTGTTTGATGACTAGTCACACTACTAGGACAACGACATCATCGAGCTGCAAGTTACCATCCAGGCTGAGGAGGCTTTCTCGTATGTGTGTCCTCTATCTAGACCAGAAGGAGTTATTCATTCTAATATTCATATTGAGCTCCAAGCTCTTGAGGAGTCGTAGAGGGTCGTCATGGAGGCCTTGATGGAGTCTGAGCACTTCATGACTTAGATTTCATTGTGAAATCTCTCCTCTTCTTTTGTCTCTTTTTTTCTTCTTTTATCGATTTAGGTCCAGAATACCTATTGGGTTTCATAGATTCTGATTCGAAAAGGACATGGCATATATAATTATTCTTCTTTCTTTTTATTTTTTTGTCTCACTGCTATTGATATCATCTAAATAGATTGGTAAACATCATGTTGAAATGCAAGTATGGTTTCCATCAACATGACTTTGGATTGGTAAAACTTGAGAATTGTCATTTGTACTCGAATGTGGATTTTAGGACAGAGGCTTTGGTGGCTATAACTGAGGTGAAGGGGTGAAGGAGGAAGGGTTGTGCTGGAGGAGGGGGACGAGTGAGGGGGCAGAGGAGGAGTAGGGGGTGGTGGAGAAGAAAGGGGGCGATGGAGGAGCATGAGTGTGGAGGAGGAAGAGGGGATGCTGGAGAAGAGGGGCGGAGGAGGAGGAGGGGGGCTAGGGAAGGGGTGGGGGAGGAGTGGGTGGAAATACCTTTCAACTGTATTTAATTTAATTCCCTTTGTGTCCACAAAGTTAATGTTTGTTTGCGTTGAGGATGGACGACAACTAACCCGAGGGCACAAGTGATAATTATGGAATAAGTCATCGGTTGAATTGATATTCCAAAAAAGAGAGGGTATAACTAATATTTCAATATCTCAAAAGCGCATAACTGATAAAAACCTAATAAATAAAAACTTAATTTATAGGTATAATATACATATATAATTAATTTACATATTTTAAATTTAATAGTTTTACATGTAACCTAATACTTTTATGTTTTATTAACTTAGTATACAATTTGAGAAATATAAATATATATTTATTTTATTTTGAAAATATTATTTACATATATTTATATATAAATATATGTAAGATATAGGTCAAATATAAGGTTGTTACATAACATAATAAATTATAAAAAATTATAATAAAGGGTTGAAATCATCATGTACATTTATACCAATAGAGTCCCAAAATCTACTCTTTGCATCTTAACAATGATTTTAATGAAACTTTCATTTGATAGATATCATTCTAGCTTGAACTTAAAAAGTGAATTTACCCTATTCATGGTAGATATGAGTAAGATATGGGGTATGGAAGTTTAAGCTTACGACTTCTCATTTTTTAGATTTATAAGTATTTATGCGTGATGGATTTTAGAACTTATTTTTAATTTTCTCCTGATTTTCATATATATTTTAGAAAAGGAATTTGAGTGGTGAGTTTATTGTAAAGGTAGATGTTGTGTGTATAAATTATACATGTGTTCAGCCAGGCTTAAAAGCTGAAACCCACATATTTAACCTTAAAATTCATGTAGTCTATTTAATAAATAGTATTAATTATAACTTGAAGTTTAAAGGTGAATTTTGTTAATTCAGAGTTCCCTATAAATAGTTATGAACTAGGGAAGAGTGATTTTATAGATTTTTTGCATGTTGGTTTTCTCCTCTGATCTTAATCGGGTTATTTTTTACATTTTTTTATAAATATTAATAATTTTTACATTGATGTAGGTGATGCAAAAAACATGTATATGGATTAGTTGAATAAATAAAAGAAGTTTGTATAATGTATAAACAATGAAAAGATGTCATTTTTATGTACAAAATTAGTTATTTTTCTAGCTTTATTTATTTTTTCTTATCTCTTTCTATTTATTGGTTAGTCGGCCAAGTTAGTATTGACTTGGTTTCTAGGTTAGGCTTCGGTCTGTGCATATATAAATATTATCATCCTTATATTCATTCTTTTTCTCTCTTTTTATTAATTTTCCATTATCTTTTAGTGTTTATTGTTTTATTTATGAAGAATATATTTAAAAGGATTTGATAATAACCAAGACGTTCATGTATTTGATAGGGATTTTAGCATGAAATGCAAGAATAAGTTTGATGAATCCCAAATTCATCAGCTACATTCTGGAAGAATTTGAATAAATACGAAGTTTAATCTCATACCTGGTTATATCCTTCAAGGGTTTATCAATTTTTTTAGTTCATCATTGGGCGATGATATCAGTTATATGCTTATCAAAAGTGTATATTAGTAGTGTTGGTTTTTTTGTTTCATGAACAGAATAACCAACGATGGAATTCATTGTGACCTCAATGTCTACATTAATGAACTCCAATCTTCCGATTCAGAAAGTATGAACAAGTATAATTCTTTTGAGAGATCATACATCTCGTATTTCCTTATGCATACACTAGCTCACCGTTATATAGACCTTGTCAGGTCATCAACTCATTAGTCTGCCAAATGTATACACTTTGATATATAGATGTATGTCTGCCTCTAGTCAAAGGATGTGTACATGTTCGTCACCGTGTATGATAGAATTCTTTTGGTATCTTGATCACATTAAGTTAACTTCTATTATTATCCCATTTGGCACCTCCAAATCTCTACACCTATGTAGAGGACATGCATCAAGAGTGTATGTCAAATATCAATATTTAGAGAAGATTGTCATCTCTTCTTAGACTGGAGATGCTTCTTATATATCACTTGGCAATGTTGGTTGTGTCCTCGATCAAACTCTTTTAGATCTACAACCATGCATCGGTTTCTATGATCTATCTCTTTAAGTCAATTATTGTATGATATCAAGATATCCACGGTACATAACCTAATGTATAGAAAGGGACCTTATCCATGCAAACTAAATTATAATTTATTCTTTGAATAATGTAATGTTATAATTCGCAATAACATTTATAACATAATCGTTATTAGCTCACATGAGAAATAGATATAAAACTATGGGATTTTTATAGGTGTACTTTTTATATTTTTTCCAATAATACTTATGCCTCAATTTTCTTAGTTACACTTGTTCCCATTTTTTGCTAATTTCAAAATAACATATTTCTATTATTACATGTTTGCTCCTATAATACAGTCAGGTCGGAATCAGAAATTTTATCAAGGAGGGGGAAAGTATTCATCTAGCCTAAAAAATGAAAAGAGTTATTATATTTTCAAATGATAATTTCTAAATAGAGTTACTATACGATATTTCTAACTTACAATTAAAACTTACCATTTAGGATATCTATAAGGTTGTCTTAAAAATAGATTATTATTTTCGGTGGCAATTTTTCAATTTTGATAAATCAAATAATTTTAATCTATCGAAATCCACCATAATGCTAATTATCAATTGAAATTTATGATTAAATATTATGATTAAAAGGAAACAACAAAATTTGTTTATTTATAATGGAAATAAAAATTTTTAGTGAGATGAGTGAGGTTATATCTCATTTTATATCTATTTATACTTATAGTTTTAATGCTTTAAAAGTGATTAAAATTATTTTCTATTGCATAAGAAAAGAGAATAATGGGACTTGAAGCCTACTTCCTAAATATGGTAACTAGAAAATTATACCACAAGCCATTAAAGAGTTCATTCGATTCCTCTGAAAAAGGAATTTTTAAAATATGAAAGGTGTCATATTTTAAAATATGAACATTATGCAAGCGAAAAATAAGAATCAAGGAGGGGTCACAACCCCCGTCCCTAGTGACATATTGGACCATCCTTGGCTACAGTAACAAAATGGAAACATTGGGATTTTGAAAGAACTTTGCTACTCCTGCATAACTAAAAAAAGTTAGGGATGTAAATATTATTGAAAAAACTCTAAGGCGACAAGTGTAAAAAATTCCTAAATTATTAATTATCATAAGTCCATTTTCTTATAGTATTTTGTGCATTAAAGTAGTTATGTTGGTACTTTTAGAACCGATATTACTTTACTATATATTTATATAAAGGGTTCAATGGGGCTGCTCCCACCTCATTTTTCGGTATTTTTTATTTCTTTCAAAAAAAGTTAAGTATTTTCATCACTATATCCATCTAATACGTCATTCCAATTTCGTCAAATAGAGACTCATATGCTCTTCATCTAGAATAAGTCGATTACAACAATTATAAGACCACTAAAATTACATATTCTAGATGGAAGACATAGGAGTCTTTGTTTCTGACGTGATTGGAATGCCATACTAGAGGGATATAATGATGAAAATACATAGCTTTAGTTTTGAAAAAAAAATGACAAAAAATGAGGAGTGTATGTTTCACGATCCATTTGGTTTCCCCATATTAAATATCCTGACTTCATCCCTAGGATCGAATCATATGCTTGATATATATCTATGGTAGTTGGTCTAAGTGTAAGAAGTGGCATTTTGTTTTCTTGGATTATAGCTTAACATAGGAAATGAGTTAAAGAGTGAACATACAAAGTCAATTGACAAAGAGAAGAATGTGGCAGAGAGAAAGAGAAAGTTATAATCAATTATCTTTCTCATAATTTCCTCTTGGGAGGTAGAAATATATGACAACTACCTTCACACTTCAATTTGTTTGCTCATTATAAGAGTTCATTCCTTATCATCACTATGTCATTATTTACGTAGTTTCCTTTATTTCACAAAATTTTATATTATTTCAATAAAAATTGAACATATCATAACAAATAATTTGAATGGTTATTTTTATATCCTTCAATGTTATATCTATAATAATAAATATTATTTATTATGAAATCATCTTTTATGATAAAAAAATCATAATAAATGTCATTTAATTCAAAACGATTAATATAACAATGATTTTGCAGGCTTTTTCGTTAAAATTTGTAATGATGATTTGAAGTTAATTTAGAAAATGGTAATGGATAGCTCTTCAATATTCGTTATGATTAGAAATACATAGTCAGAGCATTTTTTTATAAATTTATAATCATACTCTATAATAATGATTCCTCAAATTATTAATTACTATCACATTATTTCTGTGTTTTGTTAATTTTTACGTAAATCGAAGGAAATTACCTACAAAGGAGAACTGGTTGTAAAACTCTGAACACGTGATAATTCAAGATGCCATAGAGTTTTTTTATTTTACCCATCTAAGTAATTGATTTATGTGATTGTCATAATTAGTGGCTTATGGCTACTGGTCCCGTTTCTCCTTTCCCACTCTTGCCTATTATTATTCAACAAAATATAGCTTTGAAGTGTTATCGATCATTATTTATTTGCCCACATGCATATCATTGTCATTGTCCTGTTGCATTAATTGATATTTGTTGTTTGGCACGCAGTGCTCTTTGTACGTTCTTATCTGGCACTATGCGATGCACTTAGATATCATGTTATTAATAATTCCGACTACTATTAAAAGCTCAAGGATCTCATGTAATTTGTTTAAAATTTGAGATTTTTACAGTCGTGCCCTCATTATTTTTATGCCCTTACTTTTCTTTGCAATAACACATGCACCCTTATATTTCTGTAAAATTAACAGTATTGCCCTTTTGCTTATGTATATAAGGATATAAGTATAATAACATAAGCGCAACAATGTAAAAAAATTAATATATGACACAAGTGTAATTGCAAACAAGGTAGAGGTATAAGTGTAACTACGGGAAGGGCACGCGTATAAAAATGCATAAACAAATTTAGGATATGACATTTTTATCGTATTATGTCTCATTTGATTACTTCATACAAGAGACATGTATGGTTACTACAATAAAATTATCTACAACAACAAATAAATTGAATCTTCTTGTCATATCTTCTGATGTTAAAATTTTAACAACGCACTTTATTTGTTTCAAAATTATCTTCGAGTCCTGAAATTTGCAACGAAAGTCGTACTTGTTGACATACTATTAGCAATGAATTATATAAAACAAGTTATATGATATCTTAAATAATTTTCATCCAACATCATAAAATTAGCAACAAACACTCCAGAGTAAAGCTCTTGTGGCATCAGAATGTCTAACTTTCGACAATCAAAATTTCCATGACCACAAGCTAATCAAATGTTGTTTGGAACCAAAAGTTATCTTTTTAAATAAGTTGAATATAGGTTGAATTAGTTAAAAATACGTGGTGTATGTTCTTTTATCTAAGAAAATATTATTAACCAATCAATAAAGAAAATCCTACGAAACTACACAACTTTTTTTCAAAAAAAAGTGATAGCAATGATATGTGAAATTGGATTCTATAATTGTAGCGGCAAATTAAATACTTGATTTGTGATGGTTTAACTTCATACAAAATCCATTGCTAAAGTACGGTAACCAAAGAATTGTAGCAACATTATATTCGGCGATATTATTTTGATAATGGAATATTGTTTGCAAGTAAAGTCTGACGAATCATAACTAAAACATCTCTTACTTTGCAGCAACAAAAATTTCATTGCAAAAGAAATAGTCTATGCTAAAAGTTTTCACCGTCACAGTTCATCGCAAATATGATAATTTGTCATGGTGAAATAAGATTAAAATATTGCTTTTGCAATGAGTAATGTCCATTATAGATTTAACATCGGAAGATGCGACGAACATTCAAATTAGGCATTGTCAAGAGTCAATTTTGTTGTGGTGTATTTTTATTAGAATTAGACGTTAATCATTATGATATGAAATTCTGAAAGGATTAAACTCTTATTGTAACTATAGTGGATTTGCATATTCCTTGTAAAGTTCTTATAGGGACATGATTGTGGGCCTTGCACTTGAACTATTTATAGTGTGTGGATGAATACCTGCATATATATTACAATACAACAATACACAACTACAAGAGAGGAAGAGAGAAAGAGAGTGAATGAATGGAGTGAATCTTAATTGTTATTCAAGTAGTACAGAAAAAACTAGAAGAGATGAAAGAGGAAGAGTAGAAAAAAACGAAGGAGCATGCAAACAATATAATACAACTAGTCTTAACAAACAACACTATTCATGAAGCCATCAAATTGGATGTACCAACAAAGGTAAGGAATAAGCTCGAAATATTATATACACCCAAATCACTTACAAACAAGTTATTATTGAAGAAGAATTTCTATGGTCTAAGGATTCTTCATGGAATAAAAAAATGCACTTGGATGAGTGACGAATCTGTAAGTCATCACTCTATAAGATGAAAAAAAGTACCTTGTTCACAAGTAATTAATTGTACTAATTCATCTATATCGTATTATTATCATGGGAAAAAGGAGCCTACCTCGGCGGGTGTAGGTAGATCCCTAAACCCGGCCTAATTTTTCATTATTTTTTGTTTTTTTTGAAATGAAACCTTGGAGGATTTAGATCACCATGTATCATCATGTTGTCATTTCAAATTCAACTTAATTCGAGACTTCTATCATCTCCATCAAGACTACCAAATTTTAGCGGTCTCAGAATTGCAGAAATCGACCCTATCTAGATGAACATGTTAGGAATGTTTGTTTTGCATAAAACTTGAAACATATATTCATCTTAACATATTAAGTAAATCCCCCAACTTTTATTTCAAAAAAATAAAAAAATAGTCGAAAATGGGGTGGGTGCAGGGAGTTTCCTCCACCCCAGGGTGCAGGCTCCCTGCCCCCTATTATCATTCATGCATATATATAATTATTATTCATATTTTAGCATGAATAATTGCATTTAATAACAAACCCAAAAACCTTGAACATTATCGTCAGTATATTACCATAATTTTCTAGATTTTAAATTTCTTTTACCAACTCTGAATTATTTATAATCAACTTTATTTTTTACACATTACTAACATTAATAAAGGAAAAATAGCAAAAAATATTAACTTTTTATTTGCCCAATAAAACCAAAACCCTAGTTTGGAGACCAAAAGTCGTAAATGCCAATATCTCTCTCAATATAGTCTCCTATGAACCCCTACTCACTTTTGATATAATGTACGTTCAATTTTCTCCAAAACAAGATCAAATTCAAAAGAATCAAAGTTCATATGCGAAAATTGGATTGTGGGACCTCATTTTATATTGTACATATTGATTGTTTCGACCTTATTATTTTATTTACAAAGATAACACTTTTTGATTTATTTCTTTTCATTATTTTTGTTGATTATTACTTTAATAAAATGTGTAAAAATCCAAATCAAAATTGAAGTAAAAATCAAATAAAGTAAATCATTGTGAGCCTATGTGTAGAGTTTGTAAATAAGTCTCTCTTATTTTATTAATTTATTTTCTTAATTAATAAAAATCCAAAAAATAGATTAATGTGTGTATATTTATTTTATATTTTATCTAATTTTATCTTGATTTTACCTTATTTAAAAATCATAAACAATTGTAAAATACAAAATATGATATTTTATATCTATAAAGTGCCACCAAAAAAATATGTCCGACGATTTCTTTTTGATTTTGGTCCCTTCATAAAAATGGTATATATCATCGAGATGAACAACTTTGATAAAGATCAGTTTTTGATTTGACATCATTTGCTACTTTTTATTAAATTTTATTAAATTTTTTTTATTTTCAATGAGAGTCATGTGGCAACTCTTGGAGTCTCCACGTCACATCACCACGATTTTTCAATCTCAATTGATCGAATGGTAGTGCTTCTTCCCCTTCCTCCGTTCACCCCTTATGCCACCAACCGTACCACCTTCCTCTGCATTTTATGGCAGCCATTATGACATCGCCGCCCCAACTTCCCTATGAGCCCTAACAACCTCCCTACCCGACCTCCTTCAAAAACCACTCACTGACCACCTTACTATGCATCCTACATTGAAAGGAGAGAGTTCCATTCCTTGGAACCTTCAAGGTGATAGTACGAAGGTGAGACCCAGTTGAGCGATGACGAGCCTCCATCTTCTCCGGCAAAATCCAGAGCTTCGAGGAGCTCTACTGCAGCTTCCTTATCGAGCTTCTGAGCTCATCTCATAAGCCAGTGATTCGAGTGGTAACATGAGAACCATTGTCCCCATTCATCGGCACTCGACCTTCGCCCTTGGTAATTCTCCCCCATCTTCTTCCTCTTTTTTTTCTTTATTGCTTCCTCCTTTTCCCCGATGCTTTACCTCTATGCTGGAACCCCACAACGTCTCTCCACCTCCTCACGTTGCACCTCCAAGCACCACCACTGCACCAGCACCTTGGAGCCTTAGCTTCGCTCAGCAACCCTGCACCTCTGCCAAGACCACCAACTCCGCTCGCCTCTCCGACCACCACCATAGTAAGCATCGATCCCCCTCTAGTCATTTGATCATGATCAAACGGCCTCATGGTAGTCACGTCGCTACCCCGAGGTTCCGGTGACTGGAGCCACCATAGCCAACCACCCGTAGGCTCAGCTACTCGAGCCTCGGCCCCAGCTCTAGCCTTTTCCCCCTCATGTGAGTTGCACATGGGGGCATTAAAAATTGCATAAAAGATCTACACATACAAGAAACTTTGAAGAAGCCCCCGTCGACAACACACGTGCGCAACACATGCGGACACGGGGCAATTGCAGCACCCCCAGTGGGAGTTGGTAATTTCATTTAGGTCCTCATGCATATTTATTGTAGCATTTTTTTGAAATATTGCATTTATACCCATGTCATTGCACACTTGTTTGAACCATCATTTGACATTTATTTTTAATTCCAAAAATTACAGTATGTTGTTTAATTAATTATTTATCATTCGATGGATGTAATTTTGTGAGCTATGATTGATTTATCAATAATATGCTGGTGATAATTGGCAAGTTTTACCAACTATTAGCTCTTTAATTCTTATTTAATATGTCATTACTCTAAAAATTCTGGAAAATTCATCTTAGGAAGAATTAGTTGTGCTCTATATTGTGCCCAATAATCATTGCATTTGCATATTTAATTAGCATACAATAAATTAATTTGTAATCAAAGTAATTGATTTTTAGTTCCATGTAAAACCTTATAATATTTGGAATTAGAATTTTTCCTGGATAGATCTTAATCAGGCACATATATTTTAAATTTAGTTTTGGAAACTAATCTAGTTTTCTATTTATTGAAATTAATTTACTCAAACTCACCCAATTTGCGTTGTTTTATTTCTAGAAAATTCATTTTTCATCAGAAAAAATCCAAAATTTTGAAAAATTTATACCAATTTAATTTCAACTAACTTACTGTCATATTTTCATAATTTTTACATATCATTTGCATGAAAAAATATAGAAATCCCCTTAAAAGTGTTCATTTTTCATGCATGCATTTTATGTCCTAAAAATACATAAAAATCCCTTTTAAAAACCATATATCAAGTTTGATAAACTGAGCCATAAGTTGTTCCTTTGCCTTCTTAAGTTGACCCTGAGGCTCGCCTAAATAAATACAAAATTGTACAGTACGTAATTTATTGAATTATTTATTTATGCAGTTAAATTTTGATTGATCCTAATTTACCAACTACAACGTAAAAATACAAATTAACATAGGGTATTCCCGAGTTCATCAAATGCCACTGTTGCCAGGGATGCAAATGGCTTAGGATCATTTATAGAACTTATTTTTAGGTTTTCCACTCTTTTGGGTATCCAATTCACGATCTCATCTTGTTTATATTTCATTTACTTTTGTGATTTATTTTTATTTACTCATTTTTTGTTGTATATATTTTTACATCTCTCTTACATAAATTATATCTTTTTGTACGAGGGCCTTGTGGACTCGGAGTGGCTTTTGAAGCTGACGCATCTCGAAGTGCATTAGAGTTTGGTGATTCGTGGAGCGAGCCAGTTGTTGAAGTGCTGATGAGTCTCCATTTCATTACCTTTATTCTATCATTTTGGCCTTAAAAACCCTAACTAATGCATGCAAATAATCCTAATTTACACAAAGTAACATTGAATATTTATTATATAAATATTGTATTAAATACTTGTTTTAATGCCAAAATTATAGAACAAAGAAAAGAAAAGAAAAATAATAAAATACCAAAGGTATTTTATGATCCTCAACCTCGAAACCTGGGCGTCTTGATGACTAGGTCAACAAGGAATAAAGTAGGGGGAGATAAATCCAATAATAAATAAAAATTCCATTTATTAATTCATTATTTATTCATTTTTGGGACATATTTTATTTTCTACTTTTTTTACACTCAAATAAAGAAACTTTCTAGATGAAAATTGTATATAATAAATATAAAAAATACAAAATTAATTTCATGCAAAAATAATATACAATGTACAAATTATAATCTGAATAAGATTCCAAAATCCCAACTTCTTAGGCCCATATTTCTCAAATAAAAAGTCAAAATATATAAAATCATCTTTAATTATATATAACTTTTAATAAGCTATTTAACGAAGTGGTTTCATATTTTTTGGAGTTAAGGTGTGAAAGTTTGGTTTTGGACCCCTATTGTACAATACACCCGATTAAATATATTCATTTTATTTATTCTCTATTATTTTATTATTTTGTAAATATTATTTATAACATGTGTACATATTAAAACTATAATAAAACCATCAATAAAACATTAAAATAAAATAAAACACAAAAATATATTGATGAATATACAATAACTATACAAATATAATAAGGATACCTATTTATTTAAGTGTATATATTATATCAGAAAAATATAATAAAAATATATTTACATATATAAAAATAAGTTGTAAATAAAAAAAATAAAAATAAAAAAATAAAATAATAACTACAAAATTAAAATAAAATACTCAAAACATATGTAGATATTCATATAAATAAAACCCTAAAAACTAGATTGCAATTGATAACCTCTAAAAAATTAATAAAAATCATAATAAAATACTATGAACAATAATAAACATTTTTATTTTAATAACTTAAAATTAATAAAATCATTTATTAAATATTATCAATTTTCTAAATAATTTTTAGCTGGATTTTTTTGGGTTGTCCATGTGGACGAACCAGAGCACGTCAAGAGTTGACCAATGGTCAACTCCTCTGACATCCAGTAGCCCGTGTTAGACCTAGCTTTTGACCGTTCTTCTCACTTTTTCTCCCATCGATGCAAGTATCGATTGGGAATGGTCCCTTTACTAATTTTCCTCCTCGTTACTCCCTCTTACACGCCTGACTGATTACTCGATCTTAGCTCCATAGATTCTCCAGATTTTCTTCGTTCTTTGGTCACTCAACCATCTTATACATATAACCACTCTCTCTTTTCTTCTCGATTTTGAACCTCCTTTGTCCCACTTGACCACCCTTTTCATGTGATCCAGATCGAAGGATGGTGACAGCTCCTTCTCCAGCTACTTGAAGCGAGGTTGGGCTTGTTTATGGGGCAATTCAACCATCTCCACCGCTCAACGACGTGAGATCCACATCTCGCAGCTTAGCCCCCCTCGAGGTAGGCTTTCTTTTTTTCTTAGCTTAGTTTTTGGCATAGCTTTAATTTTCTGCTTTTGTTTACGATTTTATTGCGTGAATTGGTCGAACATAGCCCCTCGTAGTTCATTGGAGCTGAGCTCCGACGAACCCTTCCCATCGTACATCCACCATTGACCGACCTGCTGACCATCTTCATTCGCCTCCCCTTTCATTTATCTTCGTCCAACCACCTCTCACTCAACCAGATCCATAGTGGATCTAGATCTCACCCTCCCACTCTACCGCCACACCGGAGGACCTCCACTACCCTTCTCCCTTCATCCTATCCACCCATCAAGAGCCCCAGGACACCCCATTTTGTTGTGCATGCTTCACTACATGTCCTGGAAGCTCCAGATCCCTCAGGGGTCATTTTTGGCTTTCATCAGAGATACCAAGAGCAATCGACCTTCTTCTACCTCATTGTGACACATCGATACTCCTCATGCCTATTTGAAGCTGTCGCCCATCAGAGGACCCTTTCATTAATCACCCGGGTCGTTTTGGGTGTAGTAAGAGCGCTAGAGGGGGGAGATCCAGACAGAAGAAGCTCGCGCAGGCGAGACTTCTTCCCAGTTCGTTAACTGCCCACATCCATCGTCGTATTGGCCCTTGTTATTCATGCACTTCGATCACCGTTCGATCGATGCTCTCCTCAACCGTGGGATCAGGATCTGGGATCTAATCTCAGCCTTTTGTTGTGAATTGTTATCGCCGGGCTTGGGCTTGACACGTATATAAATGGGAGGAGATCAACTGTCATATCGCCCAATGTTTAGGGATTTTGTGAACTTAACCCCAGAAGTTTTTGTAATTTGATTTTAATATTCAGACATTTATCCATCTTGTTAAATAGTTGTAATATTTGCAGATCTGCCCCCATAGTTTTTATATTTGCATTTTGACCTGTGCCAACGAAGCGCACATGCATGTGTACGAAGGCTTGGATATTTTGTGGCATGGCCCTTGTGCATTTTATTATTTAGATCTGGTCCAAAAACATCCATCTACCCTTATACAATTTTATAATATTTACAAATAAACCCTTGAGCCGTTCATATTCGCCTATCAGTCCTTACCAACGAGGCCCACATGTCCATACATGTTAGCTTGGCTATTTTACGAGAAAACTCTTGCAGTTCTTGTTATTGTATTTGGTCCATAAACTTTCATATGTTGTTATGTATTTTGTGGACATTTTGCAAGAGATCCTCGTATTTTATTTTAATTACAATTCTGTCCCTGCTAGCAATTGAATTTTGTGTATTTGTTCTATTTATTAAAATTAGCTATTATACTCGGAAAAATCCCAAAAATAGACTTAGGTGCATGTTAGTGTGTACTTCCACGCTACATTTTTCCTTCTCCATTTTAGGCATTTTTATTATTTGATAAAAAATAGTACATTTATTCCTTGTTTAGCTTTAAAATCCCATAAAAATATAAAATGTTTTTGAAAAATTACAAAAAAAACATTTTCTGTTTCTTTATTTATTTTCTACCTTCAGAAACTAAAACCCTAAAAATAGAAAATGAAAATTCTTAAAATTTGAAAAAAACCTTATAGAATTATTTAAAATTCCTAAAAATTCCAAAAATAGTTTTTCTATTTTATAATTTTCTCTATATTATTATTTATAAATTAAAATTGTTTTGGAAAGTTTTTAGTACTATTTATTTTTTTTTAATTTCCATTTCAATTTTAAACTTTTATTTAATCCCTGATTTCGGATATTTTTTAAATTAAAAATATAAAATATTAGAAAAATTCATTAAAAATATAAAAATAGTAAAAAAATTTAAAAACCAAAAACATTTTACTTTCTGTATTCTGACTATTTTAGTAGTATTTATATTTACTTTACCCTATTTTGTGTATATAGTCTATTATATTCCTATATTTCTTATTTAATATAAAAAGGAATACAAAAATCTTAAAAATAAAGGAAAATATAAAATATAAAATTAAAAACATAATATAAAAAATATAAAATAAAATAAATTAAAAAAATTAAAACCCACAAAAAATAGACAAGAAGCACACATCACATTTTTGTGCTTAATTGCCCAATCTATCCTTTTTGCTCCCTGTGTTCGACACTCTACACTTCTTGCACTATACACATATGTTGTAGAGTTAAATAAAATAAATTTTAACTCAACACATTTAATTGCATTGCTTTATATTTTTATGGGTTAATTGTTGATTGAGGTTTTTTGAGTGGTCAATACACCGACTGCAGTTTCGCCTTGTGAAACCGCACGACCCTTGACAAATCTCAATTATCAGGTGCCAAGAAGAAAATTTCATTTCGAGAGAGTGTGTAGAATTAGGATTTTATTTATTCATTTATTTTTGATAATTAATTTGTAATAGTTGCTTGATTTCTAATGTATTATGTTTGGGAACTTACACGTGTATCAGGACTGGAAATTGGACCCTCGTGGTTGTGTGGTTTGATTGTCATAGGATAGACCTGTACTCGCTACTCATAGAGCTTATATAGGTCTTTTATCTACTTGTGCTCGTATAAATTAATACCACACATTACTCTAATAATGCACACCTTATTTTTCTAACTTAGTCCAATTCAAATCAATTCTTCCCGCTAATTAGAACTTTCTTCTAGCTGCAATTTTCTGACTCACATCTTTTTAGTGCTTCAAAATTTTCAATTCAGTTGTGCATCATTCATTAAAGAGAGCTGGAGGTACTATAAGTCATCTTACTCAGGCGTTCATCATCATTTCCATATATTGCATCATTTTTTTCCAATTACCTCTCTTAGTTTTTTTGAACTTAGGAGAAAGAAATTGGGATTGGATGGTAGACATAATTGCTTGTTTTTTATTAATTACAATGAAGACTAATTCCTAAAATTGCGACTGCTAATTGAATTGGACAAAAAAATCAGAATAAAAATTGTTCACTATTTTTGGGAGAGCAACCCCATCCTTTTACGTAGTACACACCTCCAAATAAAGTGGGAGAGGACATACACTTTAAGATTAGAGACAAAATCCCCGGACTTGCACCTAAATTCACCAGGTCTGACTCTTGGGGGCTTGGGAGCTACAAGCATGTGCCTTCAACCTTAGAGAGGTGTTTTGGCATGCTTCTTCTCACTATACTCCTTAGGGGTGTGATATAACCCAACATCCCAGGCAGATCGCCTCTTTGATGGGATATAGTGAGATCATACGCCGGTCGTTAAGAGACTCACCTTATGTGCTTGTATAACAAGATTATTTTATCACTTAACTCAAATCAAAAGATAACGGCCGGACCTTTACGACCATCATAGTGTTAAATTGGTGAAACCAGGGTTTGCTCTTGTGTCTGTTTTTGTGTTTGCCTCTTTGTGTTATCATTCAATGCAATTGTGCATTTTCACCTCAATCAACTCTTGTTTCTTTCTAAAGATACATGCTTATTGATCTCCATACTCAAATTCTGCATATAACTTCTCTTTAGTTGATTATTGAACATCTTCATCATCTCACTTCTTTATTTACTCTCTACCCCATTCCAACTACGAAGTCAGAACTCCGACCGACTTCTCCACTTCTTGGCACTTCTCACCTACCCCATATTCTTACACTCCAAATCCACTTCCATCCTAGGTTGACTCACCATATTTACAAATGCTTGTTGGAATCAAAGAACCATTGGAAGAGCAAGCCACTACTAAGATGGATGACTGGCAGAGTTATTTAGCCCCACAGACCTTATTTTCTCCTCATATGAATGTTGGGACAGGTCAATGATTTACACATACACATCCTGACTTGACCTCAATGTATATCATGGACGAACAAACAAACCGAATGGAGAGGTCTGCACCTTATGAATTTACGGACTTGACTGACCTTAGTAATCAATTTTGCATTGACCAGCCCTTTTATCACCCATTCGAAGATCCCACACATACATGGGATTGGATCCATGAGCTCGATCTATAAGCCCCTTTCTTATTGACTCCGCCATATGAGGCTCCGACAAAATCTGTCATACTGATGGTCTGTACTTGAACCAACATTACATGCTAGAGTCTAGGTATGTTGAGTATGATACCTCAAGTTCTTCACAGTATCATCCAATTGAGCAGACTTCTCCCATGATTTGTCTTGAGAAATTCTAGGAGAATGATATTTCTAGACTTGTCGAGTGATATGAATCATTTGATGACAAGTTGAAAAATATCGATAACATATTGAATACATTTATTTCCAGATCAGAAATGAAAGTGGAAAATGAAATGATTGGATTCAATGTTGAAAATCTAGAGGACACCAAGAAACACACACTCTCTGTACAGTCGGATTCCTTTCTGCCTCCCTCTTCTACTAACCACTTGTCCTCCAATCTAGAGTTTGTACATTCTCCTATTTTTCCTTCACCTATCAAAAAGACGAAAATGAAAATCACAAAAAAATCCAAAATTTTGAAAAACCATGAAATATCATAAAAAATAAAAATGGAAAAGACCTAAAAATTTGACCCTACCCTTAGAGAAGTGATTACTAAGGAATTGATTCTAAAGTTTCCCTTAATAAAGGCCATAGAACACTTTATCAAGCTCAAAAAATTCGTGACAAGTAAATTGATTCCCAAGAGGTCGGGCAATAAGAGAACAAGGACTGAGAGACACCTAGTGTCTATGGCAATCTCCTTAGTGATGGGGAGAAAGACCAAGAGTCACGGAGTAAAGCAGTTGCCTAGGGTTGAATGTGAAATCATAGACACTACCTTCACCCATTCTAGAATTGGTGATTAGTCATCAATAAATATCCTCCCAGCCTCTGTGTTTGACAATCTCAAATTCAGACCAATCAGAAAGTCGAGAGAGATCGTTCAGCTGGTGGATCGATCTATAAAACGATTGAGAGGAACCATTTCAGTCATCATTACTTTCCAAGATGATGTACTTAAGGTAGACTTCATGATCATTGACATTAAGCATCAAGGAGAGTTCACTCAGTCTCTGATCATTCTTGGGAAGTCGTTCTTAACCTTGGCTAAGGCATCTATAGATTGTGAGACTTGAGAGATTGAATTTATAACATTGGGAGCACTCTGACATCACCCATTATTTGAATACACATGATACTATGAGGTAACTCACAAAGTCATAGATAGATGTAACCGTCGAGCGGTAGATAATTCGTGCCCCTCTGCTGCACCTGAGACAATGGTTGTTGAGCAGACCCATGGCTTTGAGACCTCCCTCACCAAAGAGAATACACTTGATGCTTGCTTTACTACCTCAATGAGAGCTCCTGTGATGGACTCACAAGCAGAAGCTTCTCTTGATCCGAATTCCAAGGCTACATTATCACAACCACCTCCTAGAGAGATGGCTAACATCTCACAAAATCACCAAAAAGGAAGTTGTTTCTTCTAGTCAATTTTATAGTGAGAAGACAAAGAGCACCGATTCCTCGAGGCATTACCCCGAACCCCTCGAGGTGCATCACTCTCGTCATCCTCTCCATACTTTAGACTCTAGAAAGTCGAATAGGATGGTCCCCTCTAAGGATTCCTCTTTCGGATTCCAATGATGTGATCATCATAAATGGGTATGGCAAGGATGTCATTCAACCATACTCGAGCACGCAACCATGTGTTGATCCTCATTGGACAATCTGTCCTCCTCTCTACTATTCTTCTGGGGGTGAATCCCACGGTAACACAGATCAACACTTCATCTTCCCTCTATATTCCCACAATAAGGTCTATCGCAAATCTTCTTGATCTTTGTATATTCTCACTCTGCCTAGTATATGTATTCTTTTTCTTCCCTCCCTCCACCGTGATTCAATAACTCGTCCCAGTTCCATATCATTTTTATTTTGTTGCTATACTTAGTATGACTAGATTCTATGTATAGGGGATGAGGGATCTGGTTTGCTCTTTCTCTTCTTTTATTTTCCTTTTTGTATATTCTCTTACAATCTCATCGGTCTCCCAGTCTTGACCACTATTCCATACTTAGCATTACCAGAGCCTAAGTATAGGGGGGTTGATTCCTGTTGTGTATTCTCCACATCCACTTCTTCCTCTTCTCTTCTCATTATCTATTCTTTTTACCCATTTATGCTTAGTACGAGCTATGTCTTTATTTCACTTTGTGCCATTAGGATGTCACACAAGCTAAGTATTGGTGGTATACCTTTTTTATTCATATATACATTAGCCATAGCTCATATTTTTATTTATTTTTAACTTTTTGGGGCTAGGGTAAAATATCTTTTGAACTGATTTGTGTAAAAATATTTTGAAAAAATGATTTGACTTTTTTTGACTATGTGACATTCTCTTCGGAAAAATGTTTAGAGTTGGTTAGAAAAATGGGGATTTTACTTATTTTTAAAACCTTTTGAAAATATTTTGATAATATATATATTATGTGATTAGTTTGGAAAATCTTTTCAAAAATATTTTCAAAATTGAGGGTGTAAATGAGACTAACTTATGTTTGTAAATTATTCTAATAATATTCGAAAAATTAAAAAATTAAAAAAATAGTTTCAATCCTAAAATATAAAAAAAACAACAAATATCTTTTTCTAATAAAATGGATTTTTATTCATTCTTGCATAAAAAATCCAAAAAAATCATTCAAAACCCCGCACTTTATTCATGTCCATTGCATTACATTTTCGCATTTCATTAGATTATCATGCATATGCAAAGTAGAAAGTCAGCGGGTTTGCAATGATTTATGAGTAAAAATTGAGAATAGACATAATTGACCTTAATCTACTTAAAGTTATGAGGAGCTTCGCTGAGAAGTAGGATTTTATAAATTTCAGGTCATAGACTTAATTCTCCAAGTTTACAAGGTAGTGTCTAGACTTTGACTATCAATGTCTAACATGGTCGCTTCATTCTAAGTAGATGCTTGGATAAGGAGCTAATATATAATCTACATCGTACACTCATCTCAACTCAACCGATGTGTTGGAAGATTTGTGTCTTTTCCTTTGGTGGCATAGACATCTAAAGACTGGAGTATCAGGTTGAAATAATGCTTTGGATGAGGGATGGGCTGCCAGCATAATTCATTCTAAGACCCCAAAACATGGGCAGAATAAAAGATTCAATATCCGTCCGTGCACAATAGATTAATGTCGAGCAACCACAATTCTACCAAAAAGAAGCCAATCCCAAAAAAACTATATTTGACCACAATAGTATAAGCTTCAGAAAGCCTACAGATCTGACGGATCCTTGACTACACCATCCAAGATTCACTGGAGAGTAGGATACACTGGTCACTCCCCATTTATTTTCCTCTTCTTCTAGGCTTTTTCCCCTCACTCATTTTAAACTAGCACGTTCCTGAACTTAGAAGGAAATACCTGACTCGTCAAGTACGAGTTACTGGAGGAGGAGATTACAATCTTTGATAGGAAGAGTTAACACCATTCACACACTAGAGACGGTTATTCAGTGTTTATGTGGGATGCTTTGGGAAGGGGTTGATCTAAGAAGGCTTCCGAGTCGGCCCGGGATAATGACTTATATAACTTGGAGATTGTTGTTCTAATAACCATAATTCTTATAAGGAGTTCCGTCACGTTATTAATACAATGGTCAAGTCGATTTCCATTTTTACCTTTTGTTCATGACCTTGGTATGGAACCCAATGTAATTTCACTTATGCATTCATTTGAGCTGCTCGGGGACGAGCAAGGTTTAAGTATAGGGGGATGATGAATCTGTGAATCATTAATCTCTAAGATGAAAATATAGATTTGTTCCCAAGTAGTTAATTATATTTATTCATTTATATTGCATTATTATCATTCATGCATATGTAATTAGTATTCATGTTTTAGCACGCATAATTGCATTTAATAAAAAGCCCAAAAACGTTGTACATTATCACTAATTTAATACCATACTTTCCCTGCTTTTTAATTATTTTTAACTCAATATTAATTAAAATCAACCTTATTGTACACATATTACTAACATTAATCTAGGAAAATATCAAAAAATACTAACTTGTATATTTGCCTAATAACACCTAAACCCTAGTTTGGAGACCAAGAGTTGTAAATGGAAATATATCTCTCATACAGTCTCCTATGAACCCTACTTACTTTTGAATTAATATAAGTTCAATAGTGTACAAAACAAGACCAATTTCAAAAGAATCAGAGTTCATATGTGAAACTTTGGTTTTGGGACCTCATTGTATATTGTACATATTGATTGTTGTTTTGACCTTATTATTTCATGTACAAAAATAACTCTTTTTATTTATTTCTTTTTCATTTATTTGATTATTACTTTAATAAAATGATCACAATTATAAATTGAAATTAAAGTAAACAAAGAAAATAAATCATTACGAGTCTGTATATATGGTATGTAAATAAGGCTCTCTTATTTTATTTTATTTATTTTCTTATTATTAAAAATACAAAAAAAAGATTAATGTGAATATATTTATTCTTTAATATATAATTTTATATTTATCTTTACCTTATTTAAAAATCACAAAAATTCCTAAATACAAAAATACGGTATTTTATATCTATAGAGTACCACCACAAATAAAGTTTTTACAGATGATTTCTTTTGATTTTGTCACAAGAGTTGTAGATCTCATTGAGATAAACAACTTTAATGCAGATCACTTTTTAATTTAACCTCGTTTGCTATTTTTATTGATTTTTTAAATTTATTTTTCGAATATTCTTGGAGCGATACGTGGCAGCTCCTAGAGCAACCACGTGTTGCACCTTTTTTCCCCTTTCTTTTTTTATTTATCTTATTTTTATTACACTGACACATGAAATCACCACGATCGTTCGATCTCGGTCGATTGAACAGTCATGCCTCTTCCCCTTCCTCCACTCACCCCCTCGTGTCACCGACTATTCTGCATTCCTCCACCTTTTGTGATTGTCATTACGACATCACCAACCCGCTTCCCTACTAACCAAAATGACCATCCTACCTGACCTCCTTCAAAAACCCATCACCGGCCACCTTCCTCCATATTCACCATTGAAGGGATTGAGCTCCAGCTATTGGAACCTTCAAGGTGACAGCATGAAGGTGAGACCCAATTGAGGGACGAGCCTCCATCTTCTCCGGTGAGATTTAGAGCTTCGAGGAGCTTTGATGTGGCTTCCTCATTGTGCTTATCAGCTCATCGCATACGTCGATGATTTGAACAGTAATAGGAGAACCATTGTATCCATTCATAAGCACTCAACCTTCACCCAGGTAATTCTCCCCCTTCTTCTCCTTATTTTTCTTCTTTCTCATCTTCCCCCTTTCCCCTGACACTTCACCTCTACATCAAAACCCCACACTGCCTCTCCAACTCATCTCATTGCAGCCCTCCAAGCTCCACAACTACACCAGCACCTTGGAGCCCTAGCTCCTCTTAGAAACCCTGCACATTCGACATGCCCGTTAGCTCCTCTGTCCTTGTCGACAACCATCGCAATAGGGATCGATCCCCCTCCTGGCGTTCGATTATAATCGGATGGCCCCAAGGCTGCCACGTCACTACCGTGAGGTTTGGGTCGACTCGAGCCACCATATCCAACCACCCATAGGCTCGACTAATTAAGCCTCGACCCCAGACCGAGCTTCTTCCCCTTTAGGAAAAATTGCATAGCAACTCCCACACATATTGGAAACTTCAAAGAATACCCCATCGACAACGCACGTATGCAACATGAACGCACATGGGGCAGTTTCAACCATGTGAGGTGAGATGGCATTGGACCTATAAGCAATAGACAATAAAGACATGGGTCTAGTTGCAATTTTTAAATAAATTTTTATAGTGAACTAGTTATTTATAATACTAACTCGTAAATACAAAAAGGTACGAGAGTCCTAAGATATATACCCACTTAAGTCACACAATTGGGCGACTGAGCTTGCTCGACACAACACAATCTACAGCAGAAGGGTGCTTCGTTTCATCTGTTGAATGAACGACATGTATTACATCTAAGCTGCTTTCCATGATCGAACGGTTCTCGGTATGTCAGGAAGAACACCCCAAGAACTTTACTTAGGTGAGCTTTGGTCGCTCGAATCTTTGCCTTCTGGCCGCCAAATGCCACGTCGGCGAGCGCTACACCTTCATGGGACTCGGTCTCTATTGTAGGAGGGTTCAATGTGATCTTGGGTCAATCGGAGGGACCCTAGAGCATGATGCACCTGGAGCTCTTGGTTGAACATCAATAGGGTGCTCTAGGCTCTCCTAGGTCCGATTTCCTCCATAAAAAAATCAGGGAGGACGAGAGGGTCGCTCTCAATCTTCTCCTGAAGCTGGGTACGCAAAAGACAAACCTGCAATAAATCCTCTCAATAAGTCATTTTAATGCGTTGTAGTTGGCCAAATCGAATTCATCAAAGAACCATTTAATTCATATAATCAATTAAATCAAATGGTCGATTTTTTATTTTACTTGGGCAAGCCCAAGGTCAAACTAAGGGACACGAGCCTCTTTCATATTTTTTAGACTCTTATTATTTTGATTAAGTGTCGGATTAAAGAATCACAGGTTAAAGAATGCATGAAGACACGACATAATGCATAAATAAGCATGAGAAATGCAATTTTTTTATTTTAGACATGCGACAAATGCAAGGATAGGCAATGTTAAAATGATGCGAAATATGCCCTAATTATAAAATAGTTGAGCAATTGGTCAGTAGTCAAAATCAGATTCAAATCATTAAGCAAGTCCCATTGATGTAAAAGCAGAAGGCATGAAAGGCATTACATTAAAGACACTTAGATATTAAAATAATACATCAAAATTCATAGTGTTAAATCTGAAATCTAAGCATGTGATCAATAAGACAATGAAACGAGCATCAAAATGAGGCCAAAATCAACTGAAATGGAGATACGATGCTCAAGATATGCATAAAGAAGACAAGGGCATAAATGCAAGAAAACATAAAAGATACATAGCAAACAGGTACCTCGGAGGTACTAAATTGTAAATAAAATAAAGTATGGGACCTTTCCTGTAAATAACCCACCCCCACAGGGGTATTTTTGCAATAATTAAAACTCACGAAGGTGTGAGTGCAAAATACCCCATGCGCATATGGTCTGCACGTGCTTCAGGACTTGTCTGCAATTTGGAGAATGTCTGAGGGCTACCCTACAAATTTCCCAGCCATCATATGACCACATGAGGTCAGGCTCGGGTGTCTATGTAGGGTCTAATGCCGCTTTGGCTAGGCTCGGGTGTTCTATGAAAGCTCGATGCAGGCTCAACAGATCTGAACCTAGAGGTCCGGATAGATGGCTTGGAGGCTGGATTGGACTAACACGTAAGCACCTGTGTTTTGTCAGATCAAGATGATCAGACGTCATTTGTGAGGCATGAAGATGTCGATGTGTCCTCTTCTGGACCGTTGGATGAGCACCGGGATGGATTCATCCAACGGTCACTGTATTCTCTTCTCTGTCATGGTAGTGGTGGCGGAATCTGGCCTCTGGCGTAGCCCTCCTGGCTCCGCCACCTTCTAATACGCTCAATAAAGACCTCTGGCCGATCCTAGATGGATAGATGTCATCCTTGAAGCTCGCGAAGATGACTGAAGTTCCTAGAAGATGTGTCTGGTACTTTCTCACCGGAGATGAAGTTCACAAAGTTAACTCCGATAAAGTTTCCGATCATTGAAGTTCGATTCCTGCACTTGTTAAATCTAGCTGAAGCATAGGAGGGAGGATGCAGAATGGCTAGAACAAGAGCCTATGCGGATGGAGGAGTGAAGGCTCAGTGCATCTCCGCCGTGAACGGCGGAGTAGATGGGTCTATGATGATGGGACTGTGTAAAAGGGAAGGTGGGTCTCTAATCGGTGCATGAAGATGGTGAGGATGCGGTAGAGATTAATGGATAATGGAGAGAAGAGGTTGATGAGCATATGAAGCTAATAATTTAAGCAAAATTTAAAAAAAATACAGAAGGGAGATCGAAGGTGCTTACCTGAGATTGGCAGAGCGGGGCCTGGCTTGAGCCTCTTGGAGAGGCTCAGGGTCTTCACACATCGAGGGCGGCTAATCCTCGATGCTCGAGCGGGGTGGAGCCGTGGCATCACTGCCATGAATGGCAGTGGGTCTCACCGGGGGTGAAGGTCGTCGTCGCTCGATCCTAGCTCCTCTCCCTATCACAAGGAGGAGGAGGAGGGCTGGGGCCTCGCCCCTTCTAAAGGTGGATCGGGAGTGAGATGGGCGGAGGTGGAGTATTTAAGGAGCGAAGGTGGTGGTCCGATGATGGAGGTCGTGACTTGCAGGGAGGAAGTGAAGCGAGAGGAGGGATATCATGGAGATCGTGCGAAGATGGGGAATGACAGGTCTTGGTCGTGGGATGCTCTATTGGTGGAGAGAGTGGCGGAGATGATGAGGAAAATGGGAAGGGCAGAGAGGTTGCGAGAGGTGGAAAATGTGGTGGCAGGAGGAAGACGATGGGGTCATGGCCATTGGATCTTGCAATCCAACAGCCACGAGATTGGCATGAAGAAGCGACTAGGATTAAATCAAGGAGGCGAGATCGAAGGGCGATGGGTGATGCCACGTGGTGAAGGTGGATGTGAGTGCTAGCAGGCGGTCCAGATGAGATCTGGAGGGAGATCTAACGGTGGGAATTAAAGGCAGGACGAGATGGCTAAGATGAAGGCGTCTGCAGGCGATCGTGCGGAGCATGATGAGCCACGTGGCGCGCTGAGGTTAAGGCGGAGACTAACGGTGGAGATGGAATCAGAGATAAGGATCAGAGGGTTGTGGATGGAGCGGGAACTAACGATCGTGATCAGTGGATGAAGGAGGCGATCCGACGGTGGAGAATGTGGTGGGTGGCAGCTGAAGGAACGGGCCACGTGGTGCAACCAGAGGGTGCCACGTGGCCCAATCAAATTATTTGAAGAAAGAAAGTGAATTATGAGGGCAAAGGAGACTGAATTTGGAAAAACTCAAAACATGAAAGTTGTAGATCTCGATGAGATCTACAAGTTTTATGTTGACCAAATTTAGGGAAAGAGGTAAGTAAAGGGAAAAATTTTTTTTGAGAGCATTTTTAAGGTTAAAAACACTACGATTTTCAATAATGCTAATTTTTTGTATTTTAAATTTATTTAATGACTCCGATAATTACAAGGATTACTCTAGTTCTTATTGATAGTTAGACTAAGCTGGGGGGTTAATTTCAGTGAATTAAGAGCATGAAACTGGGTTTCATCAACCACCTATACTTAATCTATGCTCGTCCCTGAGCATCACAAAAAAAATTTGAATGAGTTGGATTAACCCCCTTGTGCACGTGCGTACAGGATCTGATCTGTTCAAGTCCTCTCAATTTTTGAGATCCAAAATTTCAGAGTTCAATCCAACCTTAATCAAGTGGTATCCAATTCCTCTAGTTATTCAGACACTCTCTTGTATACATATAAATTAAGGATATGACATTTAGTGTTGACTGCGTTCACGAGAGTAGAGTCAAAAATGTCACCTAAGGTCCTGGTCCAAGAAATTCTCCTAAGGACCCAATCCTCAACTCTAGAGAATAAACCAATGATGCATCCAATCCACCGTCTCTTTAGTTGTCAGACTTAGAAGTGTAGGCGGCATGCCAGATGATGGAGGGATTTAGGATTGTGTCATTTCTTCTGTCCCTCTCATTGGAACAAGGATTCTCTCTAGTGGCTTATTATGCAACATATATTTTTGGTGTTGATCAGTGCGTCCTTCTAGAGAAGTTGGAGCCGTCTGCACTTGTTTTCTTGGGAATACATCGGGGTGTGCCTTTTTTGAGTACCTATCGTACCTTCTACACCCAGACTTGTAGCATTTACGATGCAGAGACCTTTTTTGGTCAAGACCGACTCCTTATCCTAATTGCGGTGGTCCAAGTTGACAATTTGAAAAATGGTTTGGAGCGCTCGCCTTTGGTGGAAGCTCTTTGATGATTGACTTTGTGGAATGAGAGCTTTATTTTCAACATTGATATTTCTTTGATAATTTTTGGCTAGCTCCACTGCTTTTACCAAGAGTTGGTGCACACTGATCAATAATTTTTTTATTTATTTCATATCCTGGCACTTAGGTTAATATCAAGAGATTAGTATAAGAACCAAGTTCTCATACTTGCTAAAATTGCTGACACTCAGGTTTCATGTAGCCTTCAATGATCTTATCCCATCCTCAAGCATCATTAGATCAAGTCCAGACTCAAATCCCTCATCCCAGTCCCTCAAGTAAAATGTCAACTCATCTCATCGAAACCGCAGTCGTACATGTGATGTGTTGATCATATTCTTATGGTAGGAGACTAAGCATGCAATATAGCATGTAAATCTAGAAACCTATGGAAATGTGGATGATTAAGTCTAAGACCCTAATGGCTAAGGCTGGTTAACCTAAAATCTCAAGATCTCATAAATCGATTGTTCTCGATTATCTCTGATCTTGTGTGGAAGTGAAAATGTAGGATATTTAATCCAACTCCTTCAATAATTTTTGATTTTTTAACTTTAAAAGACATCATGACTGCCTAAACTCAAATGAGTAGATGCATCTACGTTCAACCAGTATAGGTGTAAGTACAAGCCAGAGCCCGTTGCTTGAGGACGGAGTGTTACGCGATGTCCTCTAAACCACCTACTCTGCTAAGGGCGAACCCTCACTGAACGCGACTACTTATTTGGATTTAGTAGTCAATTTGACTCTTAAAGAATTTTTAAATTTTTCATTTTTATGGATTTGTTTGAATAAAGGTTAGAAAACAGGTTAGACTCAACTTTCCTTAAAAGAAAATAATTTTCCAAGCCATGTCACACAAATAAAGTTTTTCTAGACATTTTCAAGAAATTTTTAAAGACAAGAAAAACTCATTTTTCAAATCATTCTCAAAAATATTTTTCTTTGAAAATAGTGTAACATAATATGGATAAACCTTGAAAACATTTGGTTCACTTAGTTCAAGAGATTGTACTTTTAGCCCAAAAGGATTTAAAGTTTTCAATTTTTTTTCAAAATATAGCTAAATTACATATATTGTATATGCAGTATACCACCCTATACTTAAACATTGCTATGTCCTCATAACACTAGATGATACAAGGTCATAGGCCCATTTAAGTCTAGAAGAATATACGGGAACTGAGGTGGGCTCCCCCTGTACTTAGATTAGAAATAACCTAAGTATCGGAGCAAGGAAAGATGAGTAAGAAAATCACAGGGACTCAGGTCCCCCTATACTTTGGTTGAGAGTAGCCTAAGTATAAAGATTGATAACTGATGTTGGGAGATACCTGAGGTGAACGAAGAAGTCGGATGATTATACAAATGAACAGATGAATCTTCTGAGATCGATGGAGTACCTAGGGTCTAGGGGAGGGTGTCGGAGCAACCAAGGCTCAAACAAGCATGTAAAACCCTTTGATTTCACCAACTCAAACGTGAAACCAACAATTGTTGGTTGATTATCTTGTCTGTTTTATTGGTAATTGAAAATATTATAGTTTATGCGGGAATCAAGAAATATGTCAAAGAAAAAAATTCATCCTGCATAAACACGGGTGTTGCTCTCCTAAAATAAGATTTTACTCCATTTTAGGTTGACTTGCAATTATCAATCCCAAATTATTTTGCTTAAGGTTATCACTGATTAAAAGTGAGCACATAAACCAAGCAATCATCGTCTATAGCTCATTCCCATTTTCCATTAGCCTAGGTGATCGATCTAGGAGGGGGAGTCGAGAAAAGCCATGCAGTCGATATAAACCATGATCTAGGCTAAGCGAGAAAACATGCAATGCCTTAGCAAAATGCGTGAAAACTTAGACTGAATTGAAAACCAAAATCATATGTATGCAAGTCGATTGAAACCTGCACCTAACATGCTTCTATTAGCGTGGAAGAATATTTTTAATTTTGCTAAGTGAAGCGATGTTTATGTGCGTCTATTATTAAGGTGTGTCCTACCTACGAGCAAGTACGTGAAATAAAAATGTGAAAGAAGCTCGAAGAGCCACGTGCCTGGTCCTAGGTCGATACTCAAGTGGGTACGATCCCCACACAACCACATATAAGTCGTTTATTTACAAGCGTAAGTCTTTGATCGAAGACCGCTATAAAGACGCTCATTACATGAAAATGGAATAAAATGCAAGACAATTTTTTTTCGTTTTCTCCCCAAAATTGCTTCTACGGCTACTTGCTGCAGGGAAACACTTGCTCCTCGCCTCTTTGAACATCAAGGGCCCTGCCACAAAAGAAAATGTTAGAAATTTATCCAAGAGAATTTTTAATGATGCAAGACAACATGGACAAATTGACCTACGTATAGAAAACACTTATATAAATAAATAAAAATCCAAACAAGACAAAAGATGAGTCGTGTCTCCAGCATCGACGCCATTGACAAACCCACAATTCAGCCTCTTAATAAGTCATTTTAATGTGTTGTAGTTGGCCGAATCGAATTCATCAAAGAACCATTTAATTAATATAATCAATTAAATCAAATGGTCAATTTTTTATTTTACTTAGGCAAGCCCAAGGTCGAACTCAGGGACACGAGCCTCTTTCGTATCATTTAGACTCTTATTATTTGGATTAAGTGTCGGATTAAAGAATCGCAGGTCAAAGAATGCATGAAGACACGATAGAATGCATAAATAAGCTTGAGAAATGCAATTTTTCATTTTGGTTTTAGACATGCGACAAATGCAAGGATAGGCAATGTTAAAATGATGCAAAATATGCCCTAATTATAAAATAGTTGAGCAATTGGTCAGTGGTCGAAATTAGATTTGAATAATTAAGCAAGTCTCATTGATGTAAAAGCATAAGGCATGAAAGGCATTACATTAAATATACTTAGCTATTAAAATAATACATCAAAATTCATAGTGTCAAATCTGAAATCTAAGCATGCCATCAAGAAGACAATGAAAAACGAGACCAAAATCAACTGAAACGGAGATACGATGCTCAAGATATGCATAAAAGAAGACAAGGGCATAAATGCAATAAAATATAAAAGATACATAAAAAACTTGTCCCTTGGAGGGATTAAAATATAAATAAAATAAAGTGCGGGACCTTCCCTGTAAATAACCCACACGTACGGCCGTATTTTTGTAATTTTTAAAACCTGCGAGGGTATGAGTGCAAAATGCCCCAAGCGCATGTGGTCTGCACGTGCTTCGGGACTTGTCTGCAATTTGGAGAATGTCCGAGAGCTGCCCTATAAATTTCCCAGCCATCACTTGACCAAGACACGTGAGGCCAAGCTCGGGTGGCTATGCAGGGTCGGATACTGCTTCGGCTAGGCTCGGGTGTTCCTTGAAGGCTCGATGCATGCTCGGCAGATCCGAACCTAGAGGTCTGGATAGATGACTTGGAGGCTGGCTTGGACTGACACGTGGGCGCCTATGGTCCATCAGATCAAGATGATCAGAAATCATCTGTGAGGTGTGAAGATGTCGACGTGTCCTCTTCTTGACCGTTGGATGAGCACCAGGATGTATTCATCCAACAATCATTGTATTCTCTTCTCCTTTGTGGTAGTGGTGGTGGAATCTGGCCTCTGGCGGATCCCTCCTGGCTCTGCCACCTTCTAATACGCTCGATAAAGACCTCTGACCGCTCTTGGATGGATAGATGTCATCGTTGAAGCTCACGAAGATGGTTGAAGTTCCTGGAAGACATGTCCGGTACTTGCTCGTCGGAGATGAAGTTCACGAAGTTAACTCCGATGAAGTTTCCGATCATTGAAGTTCGATGCATGCACTTGTTAAATCTAACCAAAGCATGCGAGGGAGGATGCAGAATGGATGGAACGAGAGCCTGTGTGTATGGAGGAGTAAAGACTTAGTGCTTCTCCACCGTGAAAGGCGGAGTAGATGTGTCTATGATGACGAGGCTATGTAGAAGGGAAGGTTGGTCTCTAATGGATGCGCAAAGATGGCGAGGATGTGGTGGAGTTGAAGGGATAATAGAGAGAAGAGGTTTATGAGCAGATGAAGCTAATAGTTTAAGAAAAATTAAAGAAAACATACAGAAGGGAGATCGGAGGTGCTTACCTGAGATTGGCGGAGCATGGCCTGGGCTTGAGCCTCATGGAGAGGCTCAGGGTCTTCGCATATCGAGGGCATATAATCCTCGGAGATCGAGCGGGGGGGGGGGGGGGGGGGGGGGGCGGAGCCGCCGCATCATCGCCATGAAAGGCGACGGGTGTCACTGGGGGTGAAGGTCGTCTTCGCTCGATCGTAGCTCCTCCCCCTGTCACAAGGAAGAGGAGGGCTAGGACTCGCCCCTTGTAAAGGTGGACCGGGCGTGAGGTGGGCGGAGGCAGTGTATTTAAGGAGTGAAAGTGGTGGTCCAATGATGCAAGTCGTGACTTGCAGGGAGGATGTGGAGTGAGAAGAGGGATATCATGGAGATCGTGAGCTCGTGCGAAGATGAGGAATGACAGGTCTTGGTCGTGGCATGCTCTGTTGGTGGAGAGAGTGGCGGAGATGACAGGTAAAATGGGAATGGCGGAGACGCTATGAGAGGTTGAGAATGTGGTGGCAGGAGGAAGATGACAGGGTCGTGGTCATTGGATATCGCGATCCAACGGCCACGAGATGGGCATGAAGAAGCGTCTAGGATTAAATCAAGGAGGTGAGATCGAAGAGCGATGGGTGGTGCCACGTGGTGAAGGGGGATGTGAGCGCTAGCGGGCGGTCCAGATGAGATCTGGAGGGAGATCGAACAATGGGAATTAAAGGTGGGACGGGATGGCTGAGATGAAGGCGTCTGGAGGAGATCGTGCGACGCATGATGAGCCACGTGGCGCATTGAGGTTAAGGCAGAGACTAACAGTAGAAATGGAATCAGAGATAAGGATCAGAGGGTTGAGGATGGAGCAGGAATTGGCGTCCGCGATCTGTGGATGAAGGAGGCGATCCGACGATGGAGAATGTGGGCGGGTGGCAGGTGAAGGAACGGGCCATGTGGCACAACCAGAGGGTGCCACATGACCCAATCATATTATTTGAAGAAATAAAGTGAATTATGAGGGTAAAGGAAACTGAATTCGGAAAAACTCAAAACATGAAAGTTGTAGCTCTCAATGAGATCTACAAGTTTCATGTTGACCAAAATAGGAAAAAAGATAAAGTAAAGGGAGAAAATATTTTTGAGAGCGTTTTAAAGGGTAAAAACACTACGATCTTCAATAATGCTATTTTTTTGTATTCATAAATTATTTAAGGACTCTGATAATTACAAGGATTACTCTGGTTCTTATTGACACTTAGTCTAATCTAGGGGGTTAGTTTCAGTGAATTAAGAGCATGAAACTGTGTTTCATCAACAAGGGGGTAGTGAAATGATGGAACTCGAGTGAGAGGCGGAGGGTAGAGCACAACAGCTCAGATTTATGCAAAATCTGAGGTGAACACACACGAGAATTGTGAAGAATGAGAATGCGATCAAATATGATATAGAGATGGGTCAAAATACTGAAGGATCGAGGTGTAATTAGAGTTGGAGCTGAAAGCTCTAGTAAAACTTAATCCTAAAATTAACCTACTCTCGGAATTAGACATTGAAATTAAACACGAATCTATGATGCAGAAATGAAAGGCGATAAGAAAACCTACAGCTATCAGCTCGACAAGTGTACCTGGAGCAGGAAGAAGCTCAACTGAAGGAGCTTTGATGAACCTCAGTCCGTCGTCGATCTAGGCCTTTATCCACAATGACAAGGGTAGAGAACTGCTCTCTGTCACTAGGCAACTCAATCTACTAGGTTGTACATGGGTAATTGGCTAGAAAAGGGGGATCAAAAAGTCAAAAGGTTGGAGGAGGTGCTTTATAGACATGGCGATGGGGTATCTTCGAGGAGAGTTGGCGTTCGAGAGGAAGGAGATTGGTGAGGGCTAAAGGTGTGGTAAGGGTGACAAATGATAGGGTTACAGAATAGGGGTGAGCTCAAGGGAGATGGAGTCCTGGAGGAGGCATGTGGAGAGGGAGAAGACAAGGGATAGGTGGTCTGACACGGGCGGGGGATGTTGCCAAGATAGTTGACATGCCCGATCAACAAAACTAGGGTCCTGGTTGGTCTACATGAACCAATCAGAAAAATTGGATTAAAAAATCCCTTTGTAAAATCGATATTAAATAATAAAGATTATTGTTTTTAGTTTAAAATATAAAAAGGGTTATAGCTTAATGTAATATTTTAATTTTATTTTTATTTATTTTTACAAATTAATTTATTATGTGTTAATATTTACATGAATACACATAGGTATATATACATATATTTGTTATTTTTATTTTATTTTGTATTTTAGATTTTATTATTCTATACATGTATTTATATATTTATATCTAATTTAATTTTTTTACATATAGTTATTTTATTTTTTTGAATTCATTTATCTACTTAGATAATTATGTGCATATATTATATCGATATATTATATATATATAGTTCGTATATATATTAAAGTACATTATTTATTTTAATGTATTTTTAATGGTAATTTATTTTCATTATTTAAATGTGTTTTGAATAATATATATATAAAAAAGCTAAAAATTCAAAGAATAAATATATTTATTATTATATATACATGTATCTTGTGCAATGAGGCCCCAAAAGCCAATTTTGCATCTTAACTCAAAATTACATGAAATGACCTTCACTATATAGATGATTTAATTTTATGTAAAAGGCAAGCTTTGTCAATTTTGGATCTTTATGGAGAAGATATAGGTATGTAAAGATTTCTTTGTAGCTTTTTATTCTATATGTCCCGGGCACATTGTGCATTATTTTTGAATGAATACAATTTTATATTTTTATGTACAATGTTCATGTTCAACGTTTATTGATTTGAGGTATAAGAATAAGAAAGTAAAATAAGCCCCAAAATAGAATTATAAGGCTATAAAATTAGGGTTCTAAGCTGTGTTTTATGTACAATTAGATGCCTTAATCTCCCTACTATATTTATTGTCAACCAAGTCATCATGATGACTTGGACTCAGGGTTAAGGTCATTCAGTATCATAGACACTTCATTCTTTTTCATTTCTTTATTCTTTTATGTTGGAATTAAATATAGTATTTTATACGATATTTATTGATCAATTATTGAGTGTCATTTTGCATAAATTAATGTTATATACATGCATTTAGCTAGGGATTTAAGGCCAAAATGAACGAATAAAGGTGATAAATGGATATTCATTACCCCACTATACTCTCCTTTGCTAGTCCCTAGCAAACACTTTTGATAATAAGTGTAGAAAAAGAAAATAAAGAAAAGAAAAGGAAATAACTTGGATTGATTTTAACATTTAAACTTATCTTCATGAGATCAATGTTTGGAGCTCAGTCGAAACTTTTGGAATTTAGGATTGGTCGGAACCTTATTGGGAAGCGGACTTGAAACTCAACAACCTCTAAGAACTACAAAACTCTGCCCAAGTCTCCTAAAAAATTAGGTCAGATAAGTCTATGTCATACGCAGACCTTATGACTATGAGTCTATCTTGTACAATGTAAGTGATATGTAGCTCCTCTCCGGTGAAGCAGTAAAGAGACAATCTTCTCCAACATCATGACCCTAATTCCCCAATCAAACAAATCTTTCCACGAGAAGCGGGGTATTCCCTTCTATGTTCAAGTGCATCCAGCTCAAGAAGAGGAGGTGGAGAAGAGAATGGACAGTAGCAAGTGTACCTACCTATCCTAGGATGCTTGACCAGTGTAGCCAAGTCGTCCAGATGCAGGCTCACATGAATACTTTGACTTTGAAACATAAGCTTGCTTATTTCATATATACATACTCTGGCGGGAATTGATTTTTCTTTTGTATTTTCCCACCTATTTTTCAGAGTTTTTTATTTTGCATTTTTTAATACTATATACAACAACATTTACATAAGGACTTTTTCCTATTGAACCAATAGACTACCCCTCTTTTCAAAAATTATTTCAATCCACAAGCTTCTGTCCATGGACCTAGTCGGTACGGGATCGGGTTGTGGTACAATGGCCATAGATTGTGACTTTGTATGTTTCTGTTCACTTGTGTCTCATGCTGACAAATCCATCCCTCTACCACTTCAACTGGGTTGAGAAAAGTGTAAGGTGCAAGTGTCGAAGTTAGGCGACTATCGACAAGAGTCATGCATGTGTTTCGAAATATTCTACTTAGGTAGTCGAGATGACATCTGCACCTAGTATTGTGATCTCAAAAAATTAAGTCTAGCAGATTTGAAGTATCTCAAACCAGTTCCTATAAGGTTCCTATGATTAAGTGGATTGAGGTCCAACAAAATTCCAATCTTCATATTTTACTTAGACGTTCAATTGTCATTATCAATCCAAAAAATGCATATGCTATGTAATGAAAATGAAATATTTTTATGAAGTAATTTTCCAATTTTGAAATTTTTATGTTTTTTAAAAGTTTTGCACATTTTTATGCAATTTTTGAAACCATTTTGCGCATTTTAATGGGTTTTAAAGAATTTTGAATTTTTTAGGAGTTTTCAATAATAGTTAGTGAAATAAGTATGAGCAAATATGTACATGGGAGTGCAACAATATTTACAAAGATGAGGTATAGAAATTTCATAGAAGTTAATTATTATAACAGATTTTATTTACAAGGGTTATGTATATTTATCGATATAAAGAATTTATTTGCTAAAATTATGTATAAGGTTCTCAAAATATTTTGAAGAAATCTTCAAAAAAAATTTGAAATCTTATTTTTAAAATAATTTTTACAAATAATTTTGTAAATATTTACAAATTTTGAAAATCATTTTATAGAGATTACAATGGCTTGAAAATATTTCACAAAAGTTTTCCAAACGGTTTTCAAAAAAAAATTCAAGACACTTTCCATCCATTTTTCAAATCAATTTGCAAAATATTTTTAAACAGTTTATTGATTAGAAAGAATTCTTGAAAACTTTTAGACATAATTAAAGTGTATTGTATATTCTAGACCATGTAGTATATTATCAATATTATTGAAAAAAATACAAGTTGTAGCTAAAGTACATAAATCGTATATACGATCCCCCTATACTTAGCTTGAGTTATGTCCTCATAGCGATCAAAGAGAGAAAGGAAGTCATAACTCATGCTGAGTATAGAAAAGTCTAAGTATATACTATAATGAATAAAGAATGATAAGTGGGTCCCCCACATACTTAGGATCAATTAATCCTAAACATAGCAGACTGTATACAAAGGCGGGGAGGGTCAAGAGTGGGAATGAACAAATCTCAAGTCAGTTTGTCTCTCCCTATACTTAGGGTAAAACATCCCTAAGCATAGATAGAATATTTAAAAGTTGAGGACACAGGTGAGGGGACAAATAAACTGATAAAAAGAAAAAAACGATGCATGAATAGACGCATCACTCCCCCTATACTTAGCGTTAGAGGTCCCTAAGTATAGGCAATAACATGAGTGACAAAATAGAACAAAGAAAGAACACTCGACTCATGCCCCTCCCCTATATTTATGATAAAGCATATCCTAAGTAAGGTAAAAATACAGATTGCTATGGATGAGAGAAGCAAAAGATGAAAATATTAAAATCAAAGGGATATGCAAGGAGAGAGGAATATACAAAAATCAAGATGGCAAAAAGCATACCTTCTTACATGACCGTTGAGAAATAGAGCAAACGTGGTGCAAGTCGATATTGGGGTCAACAACTGACAAAATCCGATCAGGATCGACATGGTGAGTATCCTCAATGGTCTCAAAACAGAAAGGCACAGACACATCAGTGGAAGTAGTAAGGTCAGGTTCAGCCTGGGAAGTCTCTCTTAAGTATGACTATCATAGTAACGTGCCTATAGTGTAAATGATGCAGATCTCATCAACACATCTCCACTCATAGGAAGAGGGGACTCCAAGGTCTATGCTTTCTGAGTCTTCCTCCCTGAAGATGAATTCTCGAGTCTCAGTAAACTCCATGGTAAAACAAACATCTCTGATCTCAATGAGTAGGTCATCGTCCTTGGGGTTGGATGACATAGGTATACTCTCATCAATTGTGGGTTTCTAACTGGTAGTTGTTGCAGTGATCATCTCAATGAGAACACTCTTGTTGTGAGAATGAAAGCATATCTCTTCAGATCCATAATCAATAACAGCCTTCACAGTAGCGAGAAAAGGCGTCCCAGAATGATTGGAGTATGCTCTACAGAGGTGGAGGTATCCATGGCAATACAACAAAATCTATAGTGTAGCTCATGCCTTAGATATGTAACACCATTTTCAATAATACCCTTTGGCCTCTTTATTGAGCTATCAACAAATTGACAAATCATCATGGTTTTCTTCAGAGGCCCAAGACCAAGTGTCTCAACAAGTGAGGAGTGTATTATATTAATTGATGTGTTACTATCAAGGAGAGTGTGATCAAAATGTTGGTCCAAATTAAAACATCTAATAAAGGGTGTACTACTGTCCCCTTTCCAATTGGTCAGACGATGGGTAATGGCGTGGACAGTGGACATGGTAAGAATGTGGCACTCGGCTCTGCAACGTCTCTTTTTCTTCTTGGGTGTGGGCACATGCATAAGGTTCATGGCCTTTCGAAGTAGACATCAAAAACATCCAAAATAGCTACCACAACTTCAGGATTGGTTAACATTTTTTATATTTTCTACCTTTTACATATTAGGAAAGAGATCAGAATCATCATGTATACAAGGATTACTAAGAGCAATATGTACATTGTCATCCTTGGGGGATAAGGAGGTGGGAAGGTGGGAACTATGGTGGATGCATGTGTGGGAAATGAATGTGGCATAGGTGCCCTCTCCTCACCAATTGACATGGCTAGGGGTCTCCCACTATTTTCTTTTCAGATTTTTATATTTTACACATTTTTTGTATTATTGGTGATTGCAGTCTCTCATGGCCAACCTCTCGTGAATCCATGGCTTCAAAAGGTGAAGCTCCAATGTGAATAGCATTGTTAGATATATCATTAATCCTTTGTTGTATTTGCTTCACTACAAGGGTCATGTGTTCAAGAGTGGTGTCCATGAGAGGTGAATCCAACAGCTTGGTATCGGGTCGGTGAGATGGTGGGCAATGTGATGGTGGTGGAAAATAATCAAAATCTGATAATTGAAATTGTGGGTGTGGTGGGTATGTAGAAAAAGAAAAAGCAAAGTCCTCATGATAAAAGGGAGGTGTACTGACTAGAGAATAAAAAGCAGGATCTACGAAGTCGAGAAAAAATAGCTCCAGTCTGTCATCTCTGAGATAAAAGATATGGATCGGGAGATCATGATAGTCAAATCAAGATGTGCAAGAAAAAGGCATAGATGTGTAGAGAATATCGAGTATGCATGCAAAACAAATATAAAAATAAAACAAACACATCCCCTCAATTCACCAACTCAACACAGTGAAGATAGTGAAAGTATGGTATTCTATCTTTTCAATTTTTGAGTTAGGTGACAAAGCATAAGTCTACATACTCATAGATGCAATCATCTAGAGTGGTTGTGTTCCAATCGGCATAGCACACCTACTAGAATACCGGACCACTTCATCTAAAGTTTGAGGCAAGTGCTGGCAGCAATAACATGGCCTAAGAGTCGACACAAGCGCTTATGGCACATGTCTAGAGATGGGGGATCTATTCATTATGACTGTGTTCATCACTTGATTTGGAAAGTACCTGTGATAATGAGTGGGATACACTCCGCAAAATAATGATTTTGTCCTTTATGTTTTATATTAGGGTCGAGTAGAATAAACAATCCCGATTTTGTTGGTTATCACCTTTTTTGGTCTTTTTGAGAAAAGAAAACATCTAACGAATTTTATGTTTCCTTTTATTATCTATGTCAACAGAAAAATGGAAGGAACTCGGAAAAAACAATGTACGAGAAATCAAGTGAACTTGCTAGAGAGATGGACACATACCTGACTCCAGTAGTCTACTGATGAACGTCGTTTTCACTGCTTTAATTGTCATCTTTTATCTAAGTATTGGTGGTGAAAATGGTTCAACAAAGACCACATTTTCGAATATGTGGAAATTATTTTACTTGATAAGTATAACAAGGTCAAAATAGGGACACGGGCCTCTTCATCTATTTATCAAATTTCATTGTTTAATTAATGTGTAATTATTTTCTAAGTATTAGGTCTTCATGCAGATGTGCAAAAAAATGCAGATAAAACAATGTAAGAAATGTTGCATGCCATTTTTGTTTGATTTTTAAATGCAATTATAAGATGATGCATGAACATAATGCATGATTAAATGCAAAGGGCATGCATGCGAAATATTAACTACAAATATGACCTATAGAATATCAAATCAATGAGTATAAATCTTAGTTCAATTTTAGAGTCAAAGTGTGCAGCAAAGATGCTTAATGGCATTTAAATGGAAGAACAGGGACATTATCGATCATACAAAAATTATCACCATTAATTATGTGTTAAAACTACAAATAAATAATGCCATTAGAAAGACAATGCAACCATCATCAAAATGAAACTCAAATCATTCAAATTGGACTTAAAATGCTCAAGATATGCTCAAAACAATGCTAGGGGCATAAATGTAAGAAAAAAGCATGGAATTAGAAGATAAATATTGCAAATCGGTCCTGGGAGGGACCCATTTACACATACTAAAACGCAGCAAGGGCTTAGTGTAATTTTTCCATTGCACGTAGGGGGGCATTTTTGCAATTTCTAGAAGTTGTATGGATGTCTTTGTAAAATTCTCCAAGCGCGAACGTGAGGCACGTGTTTGGGGACCTTCTTGTAATTCTGAAGATAACGGAGGGTAGATTTGCAAATAGCCCATGTTGGGAACGTGTGGGGCTAGGCTCGGTCAGGTGGCAACTTCGGCGGGTGACGTGGCGGGCGCTGATGCTTCATCCCGTGGCTTTGGGATCTATGAGCCTACATGTCCGGTGGTGGCTATGTGGCGCCATTTGGGCCGTTGGATGGCCACCGAGAGGCACCATCCAACGGTGCATGTGCTTCTCCTCCTCTAGGGGAGAGGCGGTGTAATTGGAGCTCCGACGACCTCGCCAGAGCACCACCAGGCTCCCCTGTGTTTCCTGATGCTCGCCGAACCACCGTGAGAGTCTGGCGAAGAAGGTTGACCAGAGGAGGAGCATCAAGGTTAGCTATAGAGGGTTGTCAGTGAAGCACCGTAGGAGATGAGGTCAAGAGTAGAGAGGATGAACACGTTTAGACCATTGAAGCACTTGAGTCCTATATGGGTTAATCATGTAGCCGAAGCGTACAAGGTTTGTGCTTGAGTGAAAGTGGGATGGAGTGGAGACCCACGGAGGTGGAGAAGAAGGGGACTGGACCTCATTCTCTAGCGAGGTGAAGAAGGAGATGGGGCGGAGGTGAACAGGATGTGGGGAAAGGAAATGAATGTGTTGAGGGGTCGACGAGGATGAGGGTGGTATGGCGGAGCTTGTAGGAGGGTCATGTGGCATAATGGGTGTGTCTGTGCATCGAATTAAAGTGGGGAAAACACAAAGGGAAGATGGAGGGGTACCTGATCGGAGCAAGGTACTAGGTGGAGGAGGAGTTGGCCTATGTTGAGCTTCTTACGAATCTCGGGGTCATCACCCATCGTGTGCAGCCAGTGCATGGAGCTCAACATGCCTGGGGCCGCTACAACATGGTCGAGTTGACCATGGGTCAACACCAGCCCGAGGCACCATTGTGGCCCCTCATCCGACCTCCATCTGTCGCAGGGAGGCAGAGAGGGGCCAGGTTATTAGACGAGGAATGGTGGACGGGGGCTGTGGTTGGTGGAGATGGATTTATAGGGAGGAGGTCTGACATTACAGGAGGTTAGGCACGATTTTAAAAGTCCAACTTTAAGGGAATGGAGTGATGACTGGTGATGTTGAGGGACCCACAAAGATGTAGGGTCTAACAGATGCATGGGGGTGGCTTTGTATCAGTGAGAATGTCCGAATATAGTGGCAGAAATGGAAAGGGTGCGAGTGAATTTCCAGGTGTAATGCCTGGAGGTCTGGAGGTTGACGATGAGGCTTGGACCATTGGATCATGTGATCTAACGACCCAGATGGAAGCACATGCGGAGGGCTAAGATTCGATCTGATCTTGTGTCTATGAAGAGGGTGGGGTTAACGACGAGGATCTGATCTGGAATCAAATCGATTGGTAGGATGAGGCTTGATGACATGGAGGTTGCGAAGCTCTAGGATGGATTGTTAATCATGTGGCTGAGAAGGAGGCAGAGGCGAAGGCTTTAGATTAGATATGGTAATCTGATCGGAGGGTTGATGGAGCGGTGCTGGAGGATGGTGGAGATGAGTTCTGGGAATCTCATCAATGGTTACTAGAGGATGGCTGACGTGGAGGTTGTGTGACCTTCATATGATGATCCATCCAATAGCCAAGATGGAAGCGGGCGCGGGCGGGTGGATTAGATCAGGGGGCCTGATAAAATGGTGGAGTGGAGAGGCGTGATGAGCTGTGGAGATGGAGGTGGGTTAGGATGATCAGACGGCTAGGAAGGGGGCCTGGTAGCGAGAGGAGGAGCAGGACACATGGGCGACCTAGAGGGCGCCACGTGCCCGCTCCAAAAAATACAAAAAATACAAAAAAGTAAATAAAAATAAAAAGAATTAGTTATAGATTTAATTGGGAAAAAGTCAAAACATGAAAGTTGTAGATCTCAATGAGTTTTGTACGGTCCATGTTGAATAAAAAGCCAAAAGTGGTCATTAGTACAAAAGTTTTTTTAGGAGTCTTTTTAAGAGATAAAAACTATGCCTTTTGTAGTTTTGGTATTTTGGTATTTTTTATTTCTTTTAAAAGCCAATACAATTATAGACAATTAATTAACCTAATTTTTGTGGGATTAATAAAATAGAAAAAATAAATAAAAAGTTAGTAATTAAATACAATAAAAATAGGTTAGCAAATATAGGTTAATTGTAGACAGAATATATACAATATAATACAAGATAATAATAATGAATTATTATTGATTTTTATTGAATTGTTTAACCTTGGGGATTAATAATTGGATTTTATCATTATTTATCTGGGATTCATCATATCCCTATACTTAAACTTTGCTCGTCCTCGAGCATCTAAAGAATGAAGGAGTCGGATTAATTCATGATAGTGCATGTGAAAAATTCAAGGCTCAATTCTTAAAAAACTCTTAATTTAAGTGATCAAAATTATGGGCTTAACCATGCTCTAGTCAATAGGATTCCAACTTCTCTAATTATCAGACTCCTTGTTTATACATAAAATAAAAGGATATGAAATTTAGTGTACTGCAATCATGAGAGTCGAGTCGAGTCATCACCCAAAGTTCCAGTTCAGGAGACTCTCCTCTAAACCTAATCCTCAACACTAGGGAATAAGTCAATTCTTGCTTCAGTCAACCGTCTGATTAGTTCGTCAGACTTGAAAGTGTAGATGAACGGCCAGATGTTGGAGGGCATAGGATTGTGTATAATTTTCTCTTCCTCGCAATGGAACAAGGGGTCTCAAGTGTCTTATTACTTAACACTTGTAATTTTTATTTGTTTTGTTGATAAATGTGTCCGTCAAGAGAATGTAGAGTCATCTGCACCTATTTTTCTGGGAGTACACAGGGGTGTATCTCTTTTGAGTATCTAAGATACGTTCGAAACCTAGACTTGTAGCATTATACGATGCAGAGCCCTTTTATGGTGCCAGCCCGACTCCTTAGTCCTAATTGTGTTTGGTCCAAGTGGACACTTTGAAAATATTTGGGAGTACTCGCCATTGGTGGAAGCTCTTTTGAATTCGACTTTCAAGGATAGAGCTTTTCTTTGAATATATTTTTTCTTTTCTTTTCTTTTTGGCTAGCTCCACTTCTTTTACCAAAAGTTGGCATACAGTGATCAATAATAACATTAGATTTCATCACACCCTGGCACATAGGTTAATATCAAATGATAGCATGCGAAATTGTTCACATACTAGCTAGGGTTTTGCTGACACTCAGGTTTCTTGAAGCCTTCATTAACTTTATTCCATCCTCGAATATCATTAGATCGGGTCCAGACTGAAATCACCAGTCCTAGTTCCTCAAGTGATATATCAACTCATCGCATCAATCATGCCGTTGTGAAAGTGTCGGGTTGATAATATTCTTTAGAAGGTAGAGATGAAGAGTGCAATATAGCGCTCAAATCTTTCAAACTAGGGGAGTGTGGATTATTAAGTTTAAAACCCTGGTGACTAAGGCTGGCTAACTCAAAGTCTCAAGATCTCAGAAATCAAGTGCCCTCAAAACCCTTAAGCCTCGAGTGATAGTGAATGTGTCAGGAATACACCAACTCCTCGGTCAATGATCTTTGTGCTTTTTTTATCTTTTTCCAAATTTTTATGAGTTTTAGTTTTTCAATTTTTTTTTAAAAAAGTCTTTTGAGAGACAATGACTGGCCCAAGCTCGTATGAATAGTTGCATCTACTTCCAGCCAGTATGGGTGCAAGTACAGACCATTAGACAGGCCTGTGTTACTTGAGGACGGAGCCATAAACCATTCTAAACCATCCACTCTGCTAAGGGATACCGAAGTTCCCTCACTGAAGAGTAGCTACTCATTTTTAAGCCTAGTAGTCCTAGTCTTTACCAATGATTTTTTTATTTTCCAGATTTTTATGGAGTTTTTGAAAAAGAGTTAATTTAAATTACAAAAAGTTAATCCCTCAATTTTAAAAAGATATTTACAAAAATCAGTTCACATGCCCAAAAGGTTTTCAAAAAAATGTTAAATACACAAGTTATGGATTAAGTATATATACAGTAATATACGGTATATCCCCCTATACATAACTTTTTCTATGTCCTCATAGCACAAGTGATATGAAGCCATAACATCGGTTAAATACAAGGAGATATAGCAAAACTGATCAGAGGTCCCCCATACTTAGGTCAAAAATGACCTAAGTATAAGAAGACAAGTAGAGGGAGCAATGATTGAGTCGGGTCCCCCTATACTTAGGCTGAAAATAGCCTAAGTATAGGATCTGGTAATTGGGCTGGGTGTTCGAGGTTGTTAGGGTCAGGGGTGTTCATGTACAAATGTCATGGAGATGGGGGAGGGGGGAGGGGTGATTTTTTGCGGGAGAGGTGGTGATTGTGTGTGAATATACAGAATGGTGTGAATTTGTGTGTGTTGTGGGGGGGGCAGGGGTAGATCATCTAGGGATCTAATATCTTTTTTTTGGAACACGCGAGAGCCCTTAAATGAGGACTGCTAAAAATGCACATGATACATTTTTTACAAAATGATGCATGAATGAAATGGTGATTATTGCTCCTTGAATCTCTCTTCATTTTCTTTTGTGACTCCTCGCAACGAGAGCTCCCAACTCCACGCCTCCATGTAGATCAAGCGCCCTTGATCTTCATGGGCTCTGCCACAAAAGAACAATGTTAGAAAAATATCAAGAAAAATAACCAACAAAAATGATGCAAAAACAACAAGATGAGAATACCTGAAATTTTTTTAAATATTCACATCAGGAAAATATTTCAACAAAATTTGACAAATAAATAAAGGTGAGATGTGTCCCTGGAAATGGTTCCATTTGATGAACATCGCTTTCACCGTTTTAATTGTCATCTTTTATCATAGTATAGGTGGTGAAAATGGTTCAGCAAAGACCACATTTTTGAATGTGTGGAAATTATTTTACTTGGTAAGTATACCAAGGTCGAACATAGGGACACGAGCCTCTTTACCTATTTATCAAATTTCATTTTTTAATTAATGTTTGATTATTTTCTAAGTCTTAGGTCTTCATGCAAATACGCAAAATAAAATGCAGATAAAATAATGTAAGAAATGATGCATGATATTTTTGTTTGATTTTTAAATGTAATTTTAAGATGATACATGAACATAATACATGATTAAATGCAATGGTCAGGCATGCGATAGAGTAACTAGAAATATGTCCTACGGAATATCAAAGCAATGAGCATAAATCTTAGTTCAATTTCAGAGTCAAAGTGTGCAGTAAAGATGCTTAATGGCATTAAAATTGAAGAGCAGGGACACTATCGATCATCAAAAAATTAGTACCATTAATTAAGTATCAAATCTACAAATAAATAATGCCATTAGAAAGATAATGAAACCAACATCAAAATGAAATTGAAATGATTCAAATTGGACTTAAAATGCTCAAGATATGCTCAAAACAGTGATAGGGGCAAAAATGTAAGAAAAATGCAAGGAATTCAAAGATAAATATTGTAAATAGGTCCTTGGAGGGACCCATTTGCAAATAACAAAACCTGATAGGGGCCTAGTGTAATTTTTCCATTACGCACAAGGGGACCTTTTTTATAATTTCCAGAAGTCAAACCGATGTCTTTGTGAAATACCTAGGCATGCACGTGAGGCACGCACCATGGGACATTCTTGTAATTCTTAAGATATCTAAGGGTAGATGTACAAATAGCCTACCCGTACGTGCTGGGCAAGTGTAGGGATAGGCTCGGTCTAGTGGCAGCTTCGACGGGTGATGTGGCGGGCGCTGATGCTTCATCCAGTGGCTCGAGATGCATGAGCCTACATGTCCGATGGTGGCTACGTGGCTCCATCTGGATCATTAGATGGCCGCCGAGAGGAGACATCCAAAGGCGCTTGTGCTTCTCCTCTATTGGTAGAGAGGCAGTGTAATTATAGCCCCGACGACCTCGCCAGAGCTCCGTCGGGTTGCCCCGTGTTCCCTGATGCTTGCCGGACCACCATAAGAGTTTGGTGAAGAAGGTTGACTAGAGGAGGAGCATTGAGGATAGCTGTAGATGGATGTCAGTGAAGCACCATCGGAGACAAGGTCGATACTGGAGAGGAGACGCACGTTCCGGCCATTGAAGCACTTGAGTCCTGTAGGGGTTAGTCATGTAACCGAAGCGTGCACGGTGCATGCGTGAGTGAAGTGGGATGGAGTGGAGTCCCGTGTAGGTGGAGGAGCAGGGGACTGGAGCTCCTTCTCCGATGAGGTGAAGAAGGAGATGAGGCGGAGGTGAACATGTTGTCGGGAAGGGAAAAGGATGCGTTGAGGGGTCGAGAGGATGAGGGTGGTATGGCAGAGCTCGTAGGAGGGTCATGTGGCGGAATGGGTGCATGTGTGTGTCCAATTAAAGTGGGGAAAACACAAAGGGAAGACGAAGGGGTACATGATCGAAGCAAGGTGCTAGGTGGCGGAGGAGTTGGCCTATGTTGCACTTCTTGCGAAGCTCGGTGTCATCTCCTATCATGCGTAGCCGGTGCACAGAGCTCAGCAGAGCCAAGGGCCATTGCAACATGGTTGAGTTGACCATGGGTACATTGGCCTAAGGCACCATTATGGCCCCTCATCCGACCTCTGCCTATCACAGAGAGGCAGAGAGGGGCTAGGGTATTAAACGAGGAATGGTGGACAAGGGTTGTGGTCCGTGGTGGAGGTGGATTTATAGGGAGGAGGTCGGACGTTACATGAGGTGAGGAATGATTTGGAACGGCCGATTTTAAAGGAATAGAGTGATGGTTGGTGATGTTTAGGGACCCACGAATATGTAGGGTCTAACGGTTGCATGGGGATGGCTTTAGATCGGTGAGAGTTGTCCGAAGATGGTGACAAAAATGGAAAGGGTGTGAGTGAATTTACATGTGTAACACCTGGAGGTAGGTGAGCTGGAGGTTGATGATGAGGCTTGGACTGTTGGATCATGCGATCCAACAACCCAGATGGAAGCATGGGCGGAGAGCTAAGATCAGATCCTTTGATCTGATCCTATGGCTATGAAGAGGGCGGGGGTTGACGGTGAGGATCTGATTTGGAATTTAATCGATCAGTGGGAATAGGCATGATGATGTGCAGGTCGCGAAGCCCTTGGATGGAGTGTTAATCTTGCTGCTGAGGAGGCGGAGGCGAAGGGTTTAGATCAGATATGGTGATATGATTGGAGGGTTGATGGGGCGATGCTGGTGGATAGTGGAGATGTGTTTTGGGAAGCTCATCAATGGTTACTAGAGGATGGATGACATGGAGGTTGTGTAACCTTCAGATGATGATCCATCCAATTGCCAAGATGGAAGTGGGTGCGAGCAGTTGGGATCAGATCAGGGGGGCATGATCAAAAGGTGGAGAGGAGAGGCATGATGAGCAGTGGAGATGGAGGCAGGTTAGGAAGATCAGACGACCAGAAAGGGGTCCAGGTGGCGAGAGGAGCATGTCATGTGGGCGGACCAGAGGGTGCCACGTGGCCGCTCCAAAAAATCCAGAAAATACAAAAAATTAAGAAAAATAAAAAATAATTAGTTAGATATTGAATTAGGAAAAATTCATAACATTAAAGTTGTAGATCTCGATGTGATCTACAAGTTTCATGTTGAACAAAAGCCAAAAGAGGTCATTTGTACAAAAGTTTATTTTGGAGTCTTTTTAAGAGATAAAAAAACTACCTTTTGTAGTTTTGGTATTTTTTTCGTATTTTTGTTTTCTTTTAAAAGCCAAAGCAATTATAGAAATATAATTAACATAATATTTATGAGCTTTAATAAAATGGAAAAACAAATAAAAAGTTAGTAATTAAATACAATAAAAATATGTTACCAGATATAGGTTAATTAAACACAAAATATAAACAATATAATACAAGATAATAATAATGAATTATTATTGATTTTTATTGAATTGTTTAAGCTTGGTGATTAATAATTGGATTTTAGCATGAATAATTTGATATTCATCATCTACATGTACATGATGTGCACATAAGGAAAATCTGGCCTATATGTGTGCAAGTGAAAATTGGCCTAGCAAGAACTTCAACTCGGGAAGAAGAAGTTTATTATTCTGACTAAGTCCAACGATCTATAAGCACAGAATTCTTTTAGGTGTGTGTACCCAAGTCTACCTGGCTCACCAAATAGAATTCTAAAATATAGGGGATCCAACCACACAAAACCAAAAAAAGAAAACTGAAAAACTCAAAATGCGAGAAACAAAATAAAAACAAGGAGAAAATAGGAGATCAAAAGATATAAGCGAGAAAAATTGTGAAAAAGCGATGTGGGCCCCCAAGTGAACAAACACTTGGTAAAAGAGGCCCGTGAGTGTCCAAAGTCCAGAGAGTCTAGTTATTACAATATTTTATGAAAATGTCTCTCACAAAATGGAGATTTAAATAAAAAGACAAATAATTGCTAAGTTGCTCTTCTCCTTCTCCTCGATCTTCTCTCATGCTCTCTCTTACCGACCTACAAAGAAGGGGCCGGTCTCTACTGTGTTTGGTTGCCTTGGCATTCAAGAAGAATGTCCTCATGTAGCAAGCCCTCTCAAAAAAGTCAACAAAGAGAGATTATTATAATATATAGATAATTATTTGAAATAAAAAAATAAAAGATAGGAAATAGAAATAGATATTATGCACAAAAATAAAATTCCCATCCAACATTGCTCCTCGGCAATGGCACCATTTTAAATAAGAACAGCGAGGATCCTAACAGCTAGTCTTGGAGGTCTTGTTTCCGACAAGTTGGATCATGTCATTGTTGTATCGGTTTCTCTCACAGTACTCTGACCTCAATCAAACAATGCACACAAACAATCAACCCACAATCCATGATAAATCAATGAAAATTATGCAGGGTGAAATGTATCATACCCTATAAATAAATGTGTATAGTAAGCAAGTGCATGGGTCGAACCATTCAGAGCACGTCACGGAAATGGGATTTAATTCCTACTAATAAAAATATACAACAAATGTTTTTGTACTTTTCTTCTTTTTATTTTTATGGGTTTTTATTATATTTAAGTTTTATGGTGTTTTATTCTTTTTATTTTTTTATGTTTTTCAATTTTGTAATTTTTATTTCATTTTTTATTTTTTTCATTTTTATATTCTTTTTATTTTTAAGATATAATAACTATATATCTATATACAATAATATGTATAATATTAATACTATATATGATATATATATATAATAAATATAGAAAATACAAATAACTATAGTTATTTTTTTAAAGGTTTTAAAATAGATTTTAGGCATTTATAAATAATTATATTAATAATAATTATATAATTAAATATAGTACAAATAGTCTATATTTGGTTTTATATTTATAAATATAACTATACATCTTGAAATATATAAAATATAATGTTTTTTGTTTTTATAATTTTTCTCTCTTTTTAAGAATTTTCTTGTAGTTTTTCCTAATTTTTAGGCACTTTTAATTGATTTAAATTTCAAAACAATGATTTATTATAATATGCCAAATTGTCTTAGGTTTTACAAATAGATAGTAAGTTAAAAAATACTCATAACTATTTTTAATATATAATATATAGATTTTTTGCTTATTTGTATATGGTTAGGAAGGTCATTTAATTTTTAGTGTTTTTCTTTTATATTTTTTGTGATTTTCGTCTGGAGTTATAATATATAGTAATATATAATATATACTTTTTTATTTGTAAATTTAGTTTTATAATTTATTATATTTTTAAAGTTAGATAGGGAATAAATAGCTCCTAAATGTTTTTTAATAATTGCAAAAATGCAAGTAAATGCTAAATAAAAATCATAGCATACATGAGAAATATTTTATGCATTCACAATATATTTCCCAATATAAATGAGGCATTAGATATTTAAAAAAAATAAAAAGGAGAATAACTAATTACTTGCCTAGCAGGGGTATTTATTTAATAAAAATGAAGTACATGGGGTTGCGTGCAAAAATACCTAAAAGTTAACACTGTTTTATAATTTTTAAGTAATAAATAGATATTACAAAACCCAAGAGGGTCTCCCTAAAATTTTCCCACCTCAAGTGGGCAGCCACGTGAGGTGAGCCGACATTGGACCTATATGAAATAGACAACAAAGATGGGGTCCACTTACAATTTTTACACATTAATTATTACACTAAACTTGTAATTTACAAGAGAAACTTGTAAATACAAAAAGGAGCATCAGACCTAAGATATTTACCCACTTAAGTCATGCGATCGGGCAGATGAGCTTGTTCTACATGGCGCGATCTATAGTAGAGGGATGCTTCTTTTCACCTAATGAATAAACAACTCAGATTAGATTTAGGTCGCTATCTTTGATTGATCGGTTCTCAAGGTGTCAGGAAGAATACCCTAAGAACTTGATCTAAGCGAGCTTTGATTTCTCGAATCTTCAACTTCAGGCTGCCATACTCCATGCTGGCGGACGCTACATCTTCTTGGGCCTCGGTTGCTTCTACATGTGGGTTCAATCTGGTTCGGAGTCCATCAAAGGGGCCCTGGAACTTGATGCGCCTGAAGCTCCTGGTTTAACCTCGATGGGGAGCTCCAAGCTCTACTAGGCTCAAGCTCCTGCATAGAAATATTGGGGAGGACGAGATGGTGGCTCTCGACCCTATCCTGAAGCTAGGTATGCAATTGGGAAGTGAAGTGATGGAGCTCGGTCGAGAGGCAGAGGGAAGAGCTTGACAGATCAAATTTTTGCAAAATACAAGATGAACACATAGGGGAATTGCGAATAATGCGACTGAGATTAGAGAAGATATGGAGATGGGTTGAAACAACAAAGGAGCAATATTGAATAAGAGTTCGAGCTGAAATCTCCAACAAAACTTAATCCTAAAATTACCCAACTCTAAAAAATAAACACTAAAATTAAACATGAATATACGATCAGAAATGAAAGGCAATAGAAAACCTACAACTATCATCTCAAAGGCTACTTGGATCAGGAAGAAGCTCGGTCGAAGGAACTCCGGTGAAACTCGGACCACTGTCGATCTAGGCCTTTACCACACCAACAAGGGTAGAGAGTTGATCTCTGTTGGGGAACTCAATGTACTGGGTCCTATTGGAATTACAAGCTAAAAAAGGGAGTTCAAAACAACAAAACATTAGTGGAGGAGGTGCTTTATAGACATGGTGATTGGGTATCTTCGAGGAGAGTGGGCGTGTGAGAGAAAGGAGGTTGGTAAAGGTTAGTGGTGCGACGAGGGAGAAAATTGATAGGGTTGCAGAATGGGGGTGAGCTCGAGGGAGATGTAGGCATGGAGGAAGCATGTGAAGAGGGAGAAGATAGGGGGTAGGTGGTCTGACATGGGTGAGGGTTGTTATCAAGGCAATTGACATGCCTGATCAACAAAACTAGGGTCCTAGTTGGTCCATATGGACCAACTAGAGAAATGGGATTAAAAAATACTTTATAAAATCAATATTAAATAATAAATGAATTTATTTTTTTAGGTTAAAATATAAAAAGGTTGTAATTTTATGTATTATTTTATTTTTATTTTTAAATATTTTTACAAACTAATTTACTATGTGTTAATATTTACATGTATATACATAAGTGCATATACATGTATTTGTTATATTTATTTTGTATTTTAGATTTTATTATTTTATACATGTATAATATATAATTATAACATATTTAATTATTTATTTCCATGTTTTTATTTTATTTTTTTGAATTTATTTATTTACATAGATGATTATGTACATATATTATATTGGTATATTATAGATATAGTTCACATACATATATATATTAAAGTACATTTTTTATTTTAACGTACTTTTAATGGTTTTTACTCTTTATTATTTACACGTGTTTTGTATAATATTTACATATATATAAAGAAGCCAAATATTTAAAGAATAAGTGCATTGATTATTATATACAGGTATATTGCACAATGAGGGCCCAAAAGCTAGTTTTTATATCTTAACTCCAAATTACATGAAACGACCTTCATTAAATAGATAATTTAATTTATGAACAATAAAGGTGAGTTTGGTAAATTTTGGATATGTATGGAGAAGATACATGTTTGTAAAGTTTTCTTTGCTGCTTTTTATTCTTTATGTCCTAGGCACATTGTGCATTATTTTTGAGTGAAATCAATTTTGTATTTTTCTTTGTATTTTTATGTACTATGTTCATATTAAATTTATTGATTTGATGTATAAAAATAATAAAATAAAGTAGGTCCCAAAATGAAATTATTGGGCTATAAAATTACGATTTCTGGGCTATGTTTTTTGTACAATTGGTTGCTCTATCTACCCCTACTTAATTTCTTGTCGACCTTATCATCATGATGACCTAGTCTCGAGGTTAGGATCATTCAATGTCATTTGACACTTCATTCTTTTTATTTTCTTCCTTTATTCTTATATTTTAAAATTACATATACTATTATGTTAGCCATGTAAGCTCGAGGCAAACCATTCCTACAATAAATGTTAATGTAATATTTGATATATCAATAAAAGTTATTGATTTATTTCATTCCCTATCTGAGCTTAAATGAAGGAATGCACTGTAAGGTCTCTTAGTATAATTAGGGTTATGTACCATGGTCATCTTAATGATCATACAGTTGTTGATTCAATTTTTGAATCATAGAGGTTGGTGCTTTGATGAATATCAAAAGAGTTAGGTTGAGGACTCTTGATGAAGGAGATGGAAATCCTTCTCTATAGGTTGATATCTAACCGACCTCTTGATGAAGGTCCTATGCATAGGAATAGATATTTAGAGGTGTTAAATAAGTTAGGTCAAAGAGTTTACTTAACGAGATCGAGATAACCAAGTCCAATGTCGTATATTGTCACGATCTAGGCATGCATCCGCTGACAGGAGACAGATGTATTGCAATATGACTGAGTATGTACATTTGGCATATCGATAGGTTGCTGGCCTAATCAAGGTCTATACACTGACAAGCTGATGTGCATACAAGGGCATGTGAGTAATACGATCTATAAAAGGGATCATACAGGTTCACTTATGAGTCAGAAGACCTGAGTTTACTCATGAGGTATTGGGATCTATCAAATTCCATGCATGGCCATCACTCTTTGGAAGCATGACAAGAATTTATAGGTATGATGTATGTTTTTGGATAGCATAAGATCGATACCAACTCCCAATGATTGAATGAGAAACTTAATGATAAAACCCTGAAGATGACATTGTATAATTGATCTATATCTTCGGTTTTATTCTAGGTCTTCCAGTATGCAGGTTGTAAAAGTATTAGGAATATCTGAGGGTGATGTGATCATAAACGATTGTATAACCATGATGCTTCCATTCCGATTGAGTGATGAAACCGGTCTAGATTTTAGTGACTCCACTCAGTAGAGAAGTAATCTGATCTTAGTTCAAATATTGGACATTGATTTGAATGTGATTCGGATGCAATGAGAAGATTATATCTACAACCTTGATTTAATCAAGCATCTATGAAAGGTTCTAGAGATCTGGATTTGAGATATGATCTCAATATCCAAGTCACTATGCATGGAACGTACAATCTCCATGTCCTTATCTCCAAGTATCTGCGGAGAAAACACATTATTCTTGAAAGAATTCAAGAATAATTACATAGATAAAATGTATATCCAAGCATTGAGAAATAGATAATTAAATGTAATTTAACTATCATGAATAATGTGAATTTGATCCATATTATGTTGATGCATGAGAATGATGACCCAATGTAATTAAATCTGATTTAATTATTATGGATATGAATAATGTGGATAGCTCTTTCCATATAAATAATAGATATCATAAATATGATATATAATATGTAAGAGAGAGATATTTTAAAAAGAATTTACAATTTAAATATTGATGAGAATTGGATTCACATTGGACAATTAATTGAAAATGAAATTTATATTTTATTTTGTGTTGTGAATATGATTCACAAATTTCAATGGCATGGATGCAATATTCACAAAATAATTATGAATTACTTGTGTGAATAAATTTATAACAAATGTTGTTGTAAATTATGAAGAAAATCATGGGATACATTATCTCAATAAAAATGAGAAGGAAGCCTCCTTCCCAATTGGGTGGGTGGATGATCACCATAGTCCCAGTTCATGCAGGACCATCCACCCCCTTTTTGGAAAGAGGCTTGCCTCCTTCTTATTTATCATATGCTGATTGCTTTGATTGGATTATTTTATGTTGATAATTATTCAATATATTTGATTTAATTAAATTAATTATTGTAGTGTTTTTAAAACTAAATCATGGTCATTGAAAGAAACACAAATTAATCTCAACCATTGGAATTGTGTTGTCCATGGATTGAGATCCGTGAACTCCCATAATATTATAAAAGAAGAGGAAAACCTAGATCTTCTTCTACATCATATAATTCACAAGATCTCTCTCCTTCTCATCATCCTACACACCCCATCTCTCCCTCTCTAAAGTGGCTGCCCACTTTGTGACCTAGAGAGAATCGTCGTCGTTACATCCTCGTGCGGCCGCTTCGACCGCTCATGGATCTATTTCTTCCTCGATGCTTTCAGTACGTGAAGAAGATCTTGGATTTTGTGTAATAAAATAAGGAATTTTGTCACTTGGATCAACATCTTGGATTGCGAGAAGGACACGTTTCATCAACACCTTTGCAAGTGTCTCCTATGTCGGGTCAGACTTGAAACAGACGATCTCTTCATTTAGAGACATAGATTGCAATCACTTTTCAAGAGGTATTATGATATATATTATGTAATTTAGATTAAATGATCCCAGAAGTTTTCTTGGATCATATGGTTTCATCGCTTAAAATTTTTAAATTCCGATGCTCTGAGTACTAGTGCCACTAGTCGCTCTTTATCGCATATGATGCGATCCTCATGCTTCTGTGATGAGCTTAAGGTTTTTTCGATAAACTTTTAGTGGTATCAGAGATCGATTGAGGTCTTGGATATGATACAAAACCCTAGATGATCAAGTTTCATGTTTCAGATGCACGTGAATCATTATTTTTGCATTGGATGCAAGATTCGAATTGGTTGTTTGCTAAAATAAAAATCAACTATTTGTGCACTATTTGGATGAGTTTTTTATTATAAAAATGTATTTATAATATTTAAATATTTCCAATAAATATTAACCTAATATTGGTACCGAAATTGCATGAATATGATTCGAAGAGTTCCTGCCATGAATTTTTTTTTGCATATATTCACATATCTATAAGAAAACAAATTTTGCTTACTCTTTTCCAATCAATAAATATGAATTATACACCCAGATTAAGTTGATAATAAAACCAACAAACTGCTCAAATTTATTTCATGTGATTTTGACTCTCTTTGCCCTAGATATTCCATATTTAGTAGAGATGGGTCAGAAGATGATTATATCATAAAATCTCTTTGCTTAATGTGTTTATAATACAATGCAAATCATGTAAATTATGAATTTATATTAATAAATCATGATGCCTAATAATTATGAAAATAATTGATTAATAATCATTGGCCATTGAATGAATATTTCATGAAAAACCTAGTTTATCATATAATAGTTGTAGGACAATCTTTACATGCAAAACATGGTTGCTTGATATGCATAAAAAAATAGGATCTCAAACTTTTTTAAGGTGTCTAATATTTTAAAGTGACTATTGTATATTATAATGTTGGTCACCAAAGTTGATCGTTACAATCGCAAGTACATTGGCATTATTTTGTATTGTTCTCAATCGGAATGGTGAAGGTGTCTAGTATGGGTATGTTTGCTTGGTTTACTATTTAACACCTTACATGGTAAGGAAATGCTCCCTCCTAGCATATCTCGAGTGTACTTGCAGGATCTGTTTTTGAGGAAAGAATAATATGAGTAAATCAAGTTGTATCTTAATTATTAAAATACAAAATTAATATGTACTTGTGAGGGAGTATACTATATAGTAATATGAAGCAAACCCTAATTATTTTATTTTTTGATTGAATTGGACTGATAATTAATTTAATTAAATTAATTATATCTAATTAAAATAAACACTCTATTGTGAATATAGATGCATTTTCCTTAGAAGAAATAATTATGTGATATGATTCACAATAATTAATTAATATTTGCATATGATATGGACGATCATATAAGTGACATATGGTCTCCTGTCAAGGAGAAGGTTTCCGTCACCATGGATTATATGTAGGAGACACATGTCCGAAGTGACAGATCATGCATACACGTAGGCATGGATCAGGCTCTTTGTTTCTCAAAAGAGTAAGGTCGTATGCGTAGTAACCCCAATATCAGTTCTTCATATTAGTGGGGTGATATTGGATTGCACATAGTGAGTTCTAATCCTGTTGACGTTTGGTTCAATTAACAAGGGTCAACATCTCCTTAGGGGTGGTCAGTCCGAGTGCTAAAGATTGAATTGGGAAATGCAAGTTGGACATGCAAGGTGAAATGTGTTCCTGCTTCTTTTTATCCAAGTTACAGTTTCTCATATTATTGGAATGCAACAACGGTAGAGGAGATCCCAGATCATGCTAGAGATATAGCAGAAAGTATGTATCTTGTTTTGAAAGTGACTAAGGCAATGAACTTTCAAAGTTGAAAAGGCCAGACTAATTTGATTAGAAATCCTTAATCAAAGAATTTAATATTGAATATATAATTATTTATATGTTCTAATATATTACATTCTTAATTTCATACAATGAAGTCCATGAACCCACTTAATAGGCTCATGGAGGTCAACCACTTGACTATCCTGAATTACTCGAATTGGATCCATAATTTGAATCGTGTCCTTTCTATTTACCGCATATCTTATGTGTTGTCTAAGGAAAAGCATGCAAACCCTAAGACACTGGATGAAATCAAGTACAATGAAAAATATGATGAATATCATTTTATTGGCTAGATGTTATATTCTGGTATCTCTCTCCAATGTGCTTCAGAAGCACCATGTAGAGATGGATAATTGCTAGGTGTCGAATCTAAAAGAGATGTTCAATGATGTCAACTGCACTCAGTGCTATAATGTAATGAAAGAACTGATTCACTGTAAAATGCAAGAAAGGACTTCAGTCCGAAAACATGTGATCAAAATGTTTGGTTACCTCTCAGAGCCGGAGACTCTCGGGGCTGAGGTGGATGTAGATATACAGTCTGACTTCATTCTGATATATCTCCCTAGGTCTTTCACCAATTATGTGGCATCATACCACATGTTTAAATTGACACTAACTAACGCTGAACTCATAGCATCATTAGAGTATGCATAAGACGTAATGAAGAAAGAGAATCTCTCTAGTAGTGAAAAGGTTGCAAAGGCCAAAGGGAAGCGAGGGTCTCAGAAGGGTCTGACCGAGAAGAAGAAGAAGAAATGTCAAGGTGTTGTCTCATCTTCTATTGCCTCCACACTGGTGGCATCGAAGAAAACCAACATCTGCCATCACTGCAAGAAGTATGTCCACTATAAGGTAACTGCCCAGATTACCTTAAATCTGCCGAAAAAGGTAAATCCCCACTAGTTATAAATTCTACTCTCATTATTGAAATCAATTTTGTCATAGGACAACAAGGTAGTTGGATCATCGACTCGGGTGCTTTGTTCATGTATGTAATTTATTACATCTATTTCAGGAAACTAGGAATCTTGATGAAGGGAAGATATTCATCCAGATGGGATGTAATGCAACTATTGCAACCATCGTCGTCGATACCAGTAGACTATCATTATCTAGTGAGACAGTCGTTGTACTTAAAGAATGTCTTTCTGTTCCAGATGTTAGAAGGAACTTAATATATGTATCTAAGCTAGTTAGAAATAGATATTCATTTCTATTCTATACTAAACTTGTCATAAGTCATTATGAAAAAATATATGACGGATGGTGTTCTAACTTTTGGTTGACTCTATGATTTGTGCATTGATGAAAATTTCATGAATGTTACTACCACTGATAAAAACCCTAAAAGAAGAAGATGGAAATCATTCTAACATGATTTGTCATCAAAGGCTTGGCCATTTGTCTATTGATAGGATCAATAGATTGATAAAGGATGGACCCTTAGATTTTCTACAGGTCCAAAATTTACCTATATATGACCATTGTATTCGAGGTTAAAATGACTAGGACACCATTCCATAACAAGGTTACAAGATGAGAGGGTATTCTTGACCTAATACATACTGATGTATGTGGTCCCTTCAGTACCATGACCTGAAATGGATATCGATAGTAATTGTCATTTATTGATGGCCATTCACAATACGAGTTTATTTTTCTAATACGTCATAAATCTGAAACCTCTGAAAAGTTCAAAGAGTTCATGGCTTTGGTAGAGACCCAAACTGATAGGAAGATTAAATGGATTTGATCTGACTGAGGTAGGGAATATCTCTCAGATGAATTCAAGGAATATCTCAAAGAGAGAGGAATTGTCTCCAACCTCACTCCTCCTAGAACTCTCCAACTTAATGGTGTTTCTGAAAGACACAATAGGACCATCATGGACATGATCCGTTCAATGATGAGTAAAGCACATTTACCACATAGTTTCTTGGGATATGCAATAGATACTACAATATACAAGATAATCCATACCTAAAATTCCTCATGAGCTTCGGTATGGAACCAAACCCAGTGTTAGACACATGAGGATTTGGGGTTGCATGGTCCATGCGAAGAACGTAAATGCAAGTAAGCTAGAATCTCTCACTCGTGAGTGCTATTTTTATTGGGTATGTTAAGGATGGTATTGGATATAAGTTTTATGACCCTGAGACTCATATGGTATTCATCTCTGGAGATGTAAAATTTATGGAGGATGACTTACTTAAGAGTCAAGACAAAAATGAAGTAAAGGAAGTCATTAATTCCTCTGAGGATACTAACTTTCCTAAACTAGAAACTAAAGAAGTAAATGAAGACGTAATTCTCGTACCTCTTCGACAGATTTCTAGGGTAGTTACACGACCTGAAAGGTACATATTCCATGTGTCATGTGAAACAGACAATGATCCAGCTTCATTTGATGAAGCACTCGCAGATCATGACAAGGTACGATGGATGCTAGCAATGAAGTCAGAAATTGACTCCATGTAAAAGAATGGTGTATGGATCCTAAAGGATCCACCTAGAGGTGTAAAACCCATTGGGTGTAAATGTATCTTAAAGAGAAAAAGGAGACATGATGGGAAGGAAGAGATCTTCAAACAACGGCCCGTAGCCAAGGGCTACACATAGAGAAAAGGCATCGACTATGATGAGACATTCTCTCCTATGGCTATGCTTAAGTCCATCAGGGCACTGCTAGCTATAGTTGCACATCTTGACTACGACTTATGGTAGATGGACGTTAAGATGACATTCCTCAATGGATACCTCAAAGAGGATATCTATATAGAGCAGCTCTAGGGCTTCATAACTGAGGAAGGCAAAGTATGCAAGCTGAAGAAATCCATCTATTGGCTCAAACAAGCTTCTCGTAGCTGGAACATCAGATTTGATGAAACTATAAAGAGTTATGATTTTGTTCAGAATGCTGATGAACCATGCATATACAAGAAGCTTAGTGGGAGCGTCATTATGTTCATTGTACTTTACGCAGATGACACTGTTATCATTGCGAATGATATGGGAATGATGACAGATTTGGTTGTACCATACCTTCGAGATGAAAGATCTTGCAGAAGCCTCTTATATATTGGTATGAAGTTGTTTAGAAACAGATAAAATAGCATTTTCGGATTGTCATTGCATGGGTGCATTAGGAAGATCTTGGAGCGTTTCCATATGGAGATCTCCAAGAAAGGCTTCCTTCCATTAAGATATGGTATCCACCTATTTAAAGGGTAGGCTCTTCAAAGTGTTGAGAATAAGAAAGCCACGACTGGATTCCCCTACGCATCAGTTGTAGGAATCTTGACGCCATGATGTAAGTAGGACTATGGTGGTCATCCATCCCCCTTATTAGAAAGAGGCTTGCCTTCTTCCTATTTCTCCTATAATGATTGATTTTATTGGATTAATTTATATAGATTATTTTTCAATATATTCGATTTAATTGAATTAATTGTTGTTGTGTTTTTACAACAAAATCATGTCCATTGAAAGAAACACAAATCAATCTCAACCATTGGATTTGTGTTGTCCATAGATTGAGATCCATGGACTCCCATAATATTATAAAAGAAGAGGCAACCATAGCTCTTCTTCTACATCATAAAATTCACAAGCTCTTTCTCCTTCTCATCATCCTGCATGCCCCATCTCTCCCTCTGTAATGTGGTCGTCCACTTTGTGACCTAGAGAGAATCGTTGTCGTCGCTACGCTGTTGTGATGCCACTTCAACCGCTCGTGTATCTTTGTCTTCCTCAGTGTTTCTAGTATGCAAAGAAGACCTTGGATTTTGTGTGACAAAATCATGAGATCCGTCACTTGGATCAACATCTTGGATTGTGAGAAGGATGCATTTCATCGAGCATTCGCAAGTGTCTCCTCCATCATGTCAGACTTGAGACATGCAATCTCTTTGTTTCGAGACTTCGATCGCAACCACGCATCAAGAGGTATTCAAATATCTACATTGTGGTTTAGGTGAAACGATCTGAGAAGTGTCTTAGATCATGTGGTTTCATCATTTAAAATTTTTAAATTATTCTACTCTGAGCAACTAGTGCGACTAATTGCTCTCAAACTCATATGATGAGATCTTCACACTTCCTTGATGCGCTTAAAGTTTTCGCCATAACCTTCATTTTATACATTATTTATTGATCAATTATTGAATGTTATTTTACACAAATTAATATTATATACATGCATTTTGCTAGGTATTTAAAGCCAAAATGAAAGAATAAAGGTTATGAAATTAAGATTCATCATAGTCATCCTTTCATACTAGACTTTATAAGGTATCTTATACATCATTTCTTTTAGTAGAGATCTATTCAATATATAAACTACACTAATTACTATTTCTATCCAACCTTCTTAAAAAGAATTTTTACATCATGGACCCAATAAACTTTGTAAATTACACACTTTCCCTTGCACTTTCTATAATTATTTTAGAAGCCTTAAAAGCATGCTATTTCTTACACCATGACCTCTACCGTTAATTTAACTTTATTTGAATCAATCTTGAGTTATACTACCTTAAGGAAATTCTGACTATGGATTTTCCCCTACCTCTCTCCCATATCTTTCCCTCATCTTTCTCCTATCAATCAACCTAACATGGAAGCTATTCTCATCAATTTATCTCGTCCACAAGCATCATTGAGATGGAATGGTGGAACTAAAGCAACGATAGATTGTGTCATCAACAACGGAGAAATCGAGCATGGAGATAACTTCATAGAATACCTCAAGGACTTCCCTCATCAAGACCACCCAACTCCCTCATCGGAACAATCTATCCCCTTCACCATCTTTGATTTAGCCAGCTACAATTGCTACAACCCTTCATCCCATGTGTTCCATCCACTAATATCCAAGAACCATGACCTCATAGGAGGCCACAAGGAGGACATTCTCCACTGCCCACACCTTGATGACAACTTCACTATCGATCAACAAGGACATCCTTGCATCGTCCTCGATGACCATGATGTCCATGTCATTGAGATTAGAATACCTACATCTTTGGAGAAACACCTTTGTTCGACCCCTCTAAAAACCTTATGAACTACACTCCCCATGTCATGAATGTTGAGGTGCTCTATCTAGTCCAACTCAACCATTTGGGCTGCAACAACGTGGCCATATAGCTCACCACCCAACACCATAGCCGACAGGTTTTCCATCAGTTTCTTCGTCACTACATGGGCCAAGATGTTCTTCGACCATAATGTTATTGATTCTCACATCATGAGTTGGATGCTATGTCAATATTAATGAATCCGCCCACTTGCAAGGTCAAGCATGGTACTATTTAATTCAAAAACAAAGCCGTTAATGTCCCTAAGCTTATCAACATTGTTGTGACTTTGTCATGAATGAGAGTAGAGAATGCATATCTCCTAGACTTTCATAGGAAGGAATACAGTTGTCGAGAATCTAATTATAAATGACGAGAAGAAACAATGCAACACATTCTAGTACATCCTGGCTCATATATGGAATAGGGTAACTCTCATGTAAGGCCTCGATGTCGACCATCACCATATCATGAGTCTCTATTCATATGTAAACTGACAAGAAAAGGTGAAGCCTCATGTTCCTATGAAGTACTTTAGCAACTACATATGTGGAATTTTCCGAACATAAAGATGATGAAGCTTTTGAGCGCCAATTATCATGAAGTTGTACCGATTTGGAACGTAGTGGTTTCCAAGAATGGACAAGTCTAGGGTGATGTTGTTGAGGGGATGTTGTGCTGAGGTCAATGGTAGGAAGGAGAGAGATAGGAGTCTGAAGTAGTACTGGGGAGGGGAGCTAGCAGGGATACTGTAGATGTGGCAATGGGGTCGACATTAAGGGGGAGAGGAGGAGGAGGTCGAGGGTGATGTTGGGGAGGGAAGGTAAAGGCGAGGTAGATGCTAGCGAGGCGAGGAGGTAGTGGGCTTGGAGGTGGAGCAAGAGGAAGAGGGAGGTGGTACGAGATGAAGAGGGTAATGAAACGTGATCCACCTCTTTTAATAATGTTAAATTTTAGTATATGAGGTGGAAAATAATTCAGCAAAAATCACAATATTTGAATGTTGTGGAGTATTTTTTTACTTGGCAAGTCTAACAATGTCGAACGTAGGGAATGGAGATTTTTAGTTGAGTGGTTTTAAATTAATTTAAATAATTAATTAATCACAATGTTAATTTCTATGTCAAAGAATAAATCAAAAATAAAAGAAAAGAAATATGATGAGGAAAATGCAATGCAAAGTAGTAGAGCCCCAAATCTAAGATTTTGTTTAATTTTAATCCAATAAATATAATCAATATATCTAAGAGTTAATCACAGATCAAAAGATATTAAATCCAAAAATATATTCAATCAAATTCTAGATGCAGGAAAGAATGCAAATAGATCTATGAATAATCCTGGAATTAAAGAGATAAAAAATATTCCTCAATGATCTCAAAATTCTCTCTAATTTAATCATCAAGTAAATAGAGTTTAATCTCATAAAATATCGAGAAATACACTTCACCCCAATTATGCCCCTACAAATTTTAGTTACTCGAAGAAAATGATCAAATATCAAAAGAGAATTAATCAAATCAAATTTCTTCTCAATTAAGTCCCCTACAATGATTGAATCCTCAAATAATGATCCACAATAATCAGAAGAGGGTTAATCAAATTAAAACCCTAAATAAAATCCCTATAAAATATATCACAAATTTTCTCAGAAAATTAGTAAAAAAATCTGTTAACCAAAGCCTGCACAGATCATTAGAGATTTTTAATAATGATCATCAATATCAAGCCTCTGATCTATCCACAAAGCATATATTGTGAAAGATCGTTCAATTAGCTTCAAAATTACATATTTGCACTAAAATCATAGTTCAATTGAGAAAGATGAGCAATAAACAAACTTCAGGGACTAAAATATAATAAAATAAATAGTTTCTTTTTAATGAGGTCCTTGGAGGACTTATTTACAAATACTACAAATTGTTTGGTCCTTTTATAATTTTCCCACCACAACACATGCTTCTCACGTGCGACTGGGCGACGGGGACCTGTACGTAATTCTCAGAAAGAGTGGGGGACCATGCATAAATATCCTAAGACCACGTGCGAGAGGCACACAAGTCGTAGGTTTGGATCCAATCGTGAGACTCGGTTTGGCAGAGTAGAGGTCTAGAGCTCCCGAAGCACCACGTGGCAAATGCACATTCTTCGGGACCCCGGATCTGAGGTGTGGACGATTTTGGATGTTTGGGAGGCCTAGTTAAAGCCTCGGTTGACCCGAGCCTTGAGGCACGTGCCGAATCATGAGTTCAATGTTGTGGCAGCACAAAGACCATTAGAACCCCAATCCAATGGTTGGCGGTTGTCGAGGCAAGTAGCGAAGGATGTTTGGAGTGGTTGGGCAGCCGAGACAAAGGGGCTTGAGGGAGGTGTATGTGGTGGAGTGCGTCGCAAATGATGAAGAGGAGCAGCAGTCAATGCGTGGGCCAAAGCAATCTACGGTCCTTATGGTGGAGCTGCATAGCAACAAGGGCGACGGACGAGCGAGGCGAAGGTGGAAATCCATCGGAGGTGGTAGGAGATGTTGGAAGGCATAATACATGATATGAGTAGAAGTGTTGCCGAGGTGGAGTAAAGGCAGTGTAATAGTAGGGCTAGTGGTGGTTGGTGGTCAAACAAAGAGGATGGCTTGTTTGAGAGGAGATCAAGCGGAAGAAGGAAGGGGGAGACATGCTTAAGGTAGGAGTTGCGAGGGCAATCTCTTGGTGATCTCCTCAATCGTGGGTGAAGGCCATGGTGAACCTTACTATTGTCGAGAACGAGCTACTACACAGTGAGGTGCACTGCGGATCGTGCCTGGAGGATGTTGCCATTGAGGAATGGGGTAGTTGTCACCAGCCATATCTCGAGCTCCCTCTCCCTCCCATTTATCATAAGATCGGGCAGATGCGATGGATGGAGGGAAGGTTTGGGATTTGAAGAGGGTAGTGACCGACCGTTACGCGATTAAGGCAGCTATGTGTAATGACAGAGGTCGTGGGCGGTAGTTGCAAGAGGTGGAGCAGGAGGCCATGGGCCTTGAAGGAGGAGAGGGGAACGGGGGAACACATGCTCCTTACATGATGAGAGAAGGAGGAGGGGAGAGGGCAGATCACGTGAAAGGCATGTGACCTGGAGAAGAGGGTGAGGGTGCGGCACGGACGCGCCACATGCTGTGAGAAAGAGGGATGCATGGGCCTAGTCACATGTTGTGTACGTGGTCGAAGAGAGAAGTGAGGTAGAGAGACATGAAGAAAGAAGAGAGTGGGAGATGAAAGAAAAGAAAAAGAAGGGAAATAAAAAACGTTAATTAAAATAAATAAAAATAAATATAATAAAATAAAATAAAAATAAAGGATTAAATAAAAGAAAAATTAAATAAAATAACTTAAAAATAAAATCTAAAAAGAAATATTAGATGAAGTCAAGTTAAAAAGTGGTCAACAAGAAAGTTGCACGTCTCGACAAGATCTACAACTTTCGTGAAGGACCCACAATCAACAAAGGTCAACTATACAAAAAGTATTTTTGGAGCTACCCTATAGATAATAAGATACCGTATTTTTATATTTTGTGTTTTTTTATTTTTAATCTGATTTTATTTAGTGGATTAATTTATAACCAATAAATACATAATTAATCTAATTTTTATGGATTTGTTATATGTAAAATAAAAATGACAAAGATAAAATATGTACAAAGTCTAAGAAGTTAAATTTTGTATTTTCTTATGGTTTTCTGTTTTTTTATGTATTTTGATTCTCTATTCGAATTAGTTAATTAATTAAAGAATAGTTTAGAGAAGGAATCAGATTAAAATAATGATTATTTACACAGAAAATAAAAAGGTCAATCGGGGAAAAATAAGGATATTTATTTACAGTTTTTACCCTTAATTTTAGCACTTAATTGATTTTGAGGGTTTTAATTAGTGAATTATTAATGAGATTTTGTTAAAACATTCATATAGAGTAGATGAATCATGGATTCATCACACCCCTATATTGAGCTCTTTGCTTGTCCCCAAGCAAATTTTGGTGAGTTAGACAGTTGAATTCTTGACTGTGCATGTGTGAATTTCAAGACTTATCTCACTAAGAATATTGGGTTTTTATGGTCCTAAAATTGTAAGCTCAATCAGGCTCCAGTCAAAAGGAATCCAACTTCTCTAATTATGAGACTCTCTGTTTTTAAATATAATATAAGAGATATGACATTTAGTGTACTGCAATCATGAGAGTTGAGTCAAAGCGCCACTTAATGTCATGATCAAGAGACACTCCTCAAGACCTAATCCTCAGCACTAGGGAATAAATCAGTTATTGCATTCAGTCTACCATCTCTTAGTTTGTTCGAGTTGAAAATGTAGATAAAAGTTCATATAATGGAGGTCTTAGGTTTGTGTATTTTCTTCTCTTCCTCGCATTGGAACGAGGATCATCTCTAGTTCCTTATTACTCAACATATATTTTTTCATTTGTTGATCAGTGTGTCCGTCAAGAGTTGCTGAGTCGTCTATACTTATTTTCCTGGGAGTACACTAGGGTGTGTATTCTTCAAATATCTAATATACTTACCCAAACTTTGATCGTTTCTGATTTAGATCCCTTTTTGAGGTACTATCTCAACTAATTGGTCCTAATTAGCTTTGGTCCAAGTAGAAAATTTGAAAATTGTTGGGAGTGCTCGGCTTTGATTGAAACTCCTTGAGATTTTACTTTGTATTGAGAGAGCTTTTTCTTTCAATATTTCTTTCTTTTCTTTTCTTTTTGGCTAGCTTCACTGCTTTTACCAAGAGTTGGTGCACATTGTTCACAAAATATTTAGTTTCATGATACCCTAGCACATAGGTCAATATCAAAAGATAGCATCAGAACTTGTTCACCTACTGGCTAGGGTTTGCTAACACTTAGATTTCACAAATCATTCATCGATTTTATCCCATCCTCGAGTATCATAAAATCAGGTCTAGACTAAAATCTCATGTCCCAGTCCCTCAATTGAAATCTCAACTCATCTCACCATTCATGCAGTTGTGTACGTGATGTACTGCTCATATTTTTAAAGGTCAAGATTAAGCACACAATATGGCACTCATATCTTTCAAACTAGGGAAGTGTGGATTACTAAGTCTCAAACTCTAATGACTAAGGTCGGTTAATTCTGAATCAAAGTATCGTAAAAATCTAAGTTTCTTTCATTCCTCAATTCTTGAGTGATAGTGAAAATATCAGGGATAAAACCTTAGTTTAGTTTTTTATGAAAAAGTTTTTTAATTGATTTTTTTGTTATACCTTCTAAATTTTATAATTTTTTTTGAAAATAGGTATTTTTTACACAAAGAATTTAATATAGTATACATAATATACACAACATATATCCATACCTGATTTTTTATGAAACAATTAGAGTACGAGCTATGGATAAAGTATGTAAAATAAATACACCCCTATGCTTAGATTGTGCTAAGTCATTATGGCACAAAAAATGTATACATAGCTCGTACCAAGTATAGTTGAGTGGAAAGAAAGGGAAGTCGATTCACCCACCTATATTTAGGTTTTTGAGGGCCTAAGCATAGTAGACGAGCAAGAAATAGGGGCAGTTGAGGGTGTGAGGAAAAGAACAGAACTAATCTATACACAATGGTACTGATCCATCTATACTTAGGATCACGTCAGCTTAAGTATGATCGGATAATTACAAGTGGGGGACTGCGTAGATTTACAAATGTAAAAGGACAAGGAGGTTTACGACAAACCTTCTTAAGGGAGTGTGGTGGGAGATGGTATGGTGACGTAGAGGGTAGTGAAGGGCAGGATGAAGAGGTCCACCCATCGTCAAAGTCATCCTCAAAAGAATAATAGTCATATGCAGAGGATCTTCGACTATTATCAACAAGTGGTAAGTTCCCATTGTCCAAAGCTGCACTTATTGCACTTACGTGATGTACCACTTCAGTACCATATGAGAATTCTTCAGAAATCACCTAGTTTATAAGGTAAAAAGTAACTTTCTTGATCAATTTGTTTCTACTAGAAGCATTGGGAGGAAGATAGTCAGAGTTCTTCTCCTTATCATAAGTAATCGGTGTGGCATTTGTGGGTTCCTCATCATATGAATCTCTGTAAAAGTAGATCAATTCTTGTAGGGTCATACAAGGCTTCGTGAGAGGGAGCATGTTTCTGGTGGCTTTGTGAGTGATGGCGGGGGATGTTGATGTCACCTTCTGATATCCATGAGTTTTAGTGACAAAGGAGTTTTCATGGTTCAGCTCCTTGTATGGTTCAGGTATTTCATGAATGATTGCGGACTCAAAGATTGGACCACTCAAATAGTCCTGACGATCATTATAAACATGATCTAATTCTTCATAAGCTCCTAAATAGTGTTTCCTCCTAGGAGCGGTATTAGTGTGGGGGTGAGGTGAGAATCGAAGGTCAATACAACAGTAGGTCAATCGATTGTCCATTGATGGTTGGGTTGTCTCAGGATCGGGCATGTCATTGAGGGCTTGTTCATTGTTGTCCGTATTCGGAACTTGATGTCTTGAGTCTTACAATCGACAATTGTCTTAGCAGAGGCTAAGAATGGCTTTCCTAAAATGATAGGAGACTCAGGCAATTCTCTGTAGTGCTCAATGTCATGGACAATAAAGTCCACTTTGTGCTTCTCACCTCGGAAGTTTACGATTACATAAAAAATTGCTCGCTATCTTTTGGTAGATCGATCTGGCGATTGAATGATCACCCTTGTCCTTTTGAGTACTCCGAGCTTGATTTTATCAAAGAATGTTTTTGGGAGGATGTTTAATGTCTAGACATCTTCTAATTAAACATGAGTGAATAAGAAGTCCTCAATTTCACATGTGATATGAGTCAACTGCTTGACTTTGCGGCTTTTAGTTTTGTGATTCATCACCAAAGAACTAGCCATAGATATGACATGATATTCAGTCCCTGATTGTTTCTTGCCTGACTTTTTAGGGTTCAATCGACTCTTCATAAATCTCTTAAGATCGGACACACATTCTATGGTCTTGATTAATGGATGCTCTAAGATCAGACTCTTGCAAAATGCTTCCATTTCAGAGTTGTCTAATTTTTTTGATTTGATATTTTGCTGTGATGGTTAGTAGGTTGATCAGAGATCAGTGGTGAATGTGTCTGAGTGTACGTCACTTGATGGATTTGTGGTTTACTTTATGGAGTCCTCACTTCTTCATGATTTTTCATTGATTGGATGAGATCATATATTTTTTTAGTCAAAGCATCTTCTCATTGGTTAATCCGAGTTATTTCATCCTCAAACTTCTTGTGACTTGGAAATAATGGTTTAATCCTCAAGTAAATAGAATTGATCAGGGAGAAAATTAATAATGTCAGTTAGTGTGGAATGGATGTGGCACATGCTTAGATCAGGGAGAAAATTAATTATCTTATTTTGATATCGGTTGGATAGAGAAGGAGGAAGAGAATGGTATGGATTGTAAATTTCATAGACAAGAAGGGCAGATATGTCATATTTTTTGACAGATTTCATTTACTTATAACAAAAAATGGGATGGGTAACTTAGCAAGTTTATATGAGTCATAGGATAATTTAAGAATACATGGGAGAGTAGGTAATTGACAACCTTTATGGGATTCTTGATGCAAAATTACCTTTAAAAAATATTCTTCCTTTTATCATGCTTCTTATCATTGATTAATGTTCCACTTTTACTTCTAGTTACAATTATCTTGTTTTTAATTCCTTTATTACTTAAGCAACATAATGGTCTTGAAAATATTTAGATTCTTGATATGATTAAAAAATGTAATCCTCTTAGATTTTTTTTGTAAATAAATGCTTTAAACTTTATATAAATAGAAATGACATGATTTTTTCTCTGGTAAGTAAACCCACATCATTCTACATAATCATTATCATATAATAGAAAGTAGTTGGCTTCATTTAGAGATGAAGTTTAGGTTGTCCATAAATATTTGTGTATACCAATTAAATTATAGAGCTCTTTCTCTCTAAGATGTATTTATGATTGAAAACATATGGATCTATCCATATCTACTGTCATTTTTTTGTTTTTCTAGGTGAATGTATTATCATTAATGAAGTTCTTTTTCTTTAAGAGCATGAGATTTTAAAATTTTAAATGTTTATATATCAATTATATAACAGGGAATCATCTTCATTCGTTACTTATCATGCATAACCTTTTTGTGCGATTTGGTAATGTAAACATTTATTAGAACCAATTTATTTTATACAACTACTCGTCTTCTCCTTTTATTTAACATTTTGTATATTATATTACTAAATGTAAAGAAAACCAATATTTATAGGTTATCTATAATTAGTGGATTCTCAACCTCTATTGAAGGCACTACCTCTATTATTCTCTTGCATTATTGTATATTACTGCATTTCTTGCTTAATCTCTATTCAAGATTTTAAATATGCTCATTTTTTTGAAATAATTGATGTAAAAGTTGAGAAATAACTAGTTATTTCTTTTCTCAAGTTCTTCAATTGAACGAATATATATGAGAAATTTCAAATAAGATTATGATTCATCACCTCCATGGTGAGCCTCCAATCTCATACTTTTATTTCTTATCTTGTGGTTGGAATTAAATGCACATTAATTTTATTTTTTTAAATATTTTAAAATTTATTTTGGTCTTTTTTTCACATTCTAAATATAGAATGTGATAATCTTACTTCCATATACAGGATGGAACCCATTTTTCCAAAATCAAATGACCTTCCTCTTTTTCTCATGCGAAGGGAGCATGGTAGCGACATACCATGCTGACATATGGAACGGTGGAAGACGGTGCCATCAACGGTGAAAGGGTCTCTAGAAGCGACAATGGTCAAGATGTATGAATGCTCAATGACAAGCATTTGCGTCGTGTAAGGCAGCAATGGCGTCATTAGCAGTTGTGTGATTCTGTACGCACAGTGGCAGTGGTGTTCCTAGATGGTCGGGCTTCTCCCTCTTGAAATTCTCCTTTTCATAGGTCACCTACACCGACAAGCTTGTCGCCGAGTACCCAATCGTCCTAACTAAATTTATCGACGGTAGTGACATTTTAACCCTCCTAGAGTGTGGCCATGTCTTCCTAGTCATCTATGTCGACAAGTGGCCCAGCTCCCTCTCTTCTTGCCCTCTTGCTAATCATGAATTGCTACAGTGGCACCTGCGATGAGGTATGAGATGTGTGGAGGGTCCCTAGCGAAGGAGGTGGATAGAATCTCAGATTTTTTAGGATAGTTTTGTGGTTTCACAAATCTCAACATTTTTTCAAATATCAGATTTTTTACAAATCGTACATTAGTTTTTACAAATCATATATTATTCTTTACAGTCTCAAATCATTTTTTTACATGTTATCAATGTTGACTAGTCTACCTATTATTGCAGAACATCACATAAATATTACAAAGTGACCATGAATGTTTGCAAAGGAACGCAAAAAATATAATGGAATGAGAAACAATTACAAAGAGCCATACAAAGTTACATACAATTACTCATAAAGGGAGAACAAATTTTATAAACGATCGCAAAAAAATATAAATATTTATGAAAATTAGAAAATATAATATAATTTTAACAAAATGAAATTATTAATTATACAAAAAATTATTAAATGGGAGTGTAAAAAATGTATCATCTGAATTTTACAAAACTAAATCTAAATTCTACATAATTGTTTTGTGCTTACTAATATCTCCATTAAATTGAAATTCGCTAAGAAAGTTTTTAGAAATTTACAAATAAAGGAACTAACAAAGTTTTAAATTAAAATGAGCCTAAAATGGCAATTGTTGTTGTAACAAATGAAATTCAAATTTTAGTTGAAATAAAATGATGGGAATACCTTTTTGTAATTGTTTAACAGAGATTGACCTAGAGTTCTTAACAAGGCGGGAACCCAAATCGCTTCGACAATCAATCTCCAATCAACAAATAATTAACCCTTAATATGATAAATAAATCAATGTGATGTATATGTGAGTTAAAATTTATTATAACTCTACAATGTATGTGTATAGGCTTAAGTACATGTAGTGGTGAAACTCATGCAGCAAACATAATAGATAGAGAAATTAAAAATTAACTATTGCGAAGTAATTTTAATTTCTTATTTATTTTCTTTTTATGTTTTTTTATTTTTATAATTTCTGTTGGTTTTTAAATTATATTTTATTTTTATGTATTTCTAATTATTTTCATTTTTTTATATTTCTTGTATTTTTTAATGTTTAATTCTTTTTAATTTTGCTTTTTTTTCTTTTTAATTATTAAAATATATTCATATGATTATATAATAATAACAATATAATAGATAATATGAGTAATATATATGGTACATAGTATATCTACGGTATTATATTTTTACATATATCAAATATATCCAAATACATAAAATAAAATATTTTTGTGACTTTTATATTTTTCTCTATTTTTTGTAATTTTTAAATATTTTCTACTAAAATTTAAATTTTTTTGAAGAAAATAATAAGTTGAAATAGTGAACAGATTAGTTATATTGAGTTGTTTTAGGTTTAATAAATATAAATAAGTCCAAAATAAACATAAAATTATACTTAGTATATGATATATATCATATAGAAAATGCACAAATAGAAACTTATATTTTTGTATTTTTTAGTAATTTTTGCTAATTTTTGTAAGGATTTTAAGGTTTTTGTAATATTTAAGTATTATATTTTATTTTTTAGTGATGTTTGGATATGTGGTAGAGTATATAATGGTATAGATAATAAATTTGGGAATTTTTTGGCAATTTTTTTGTAATTTTTTCGTAGATTTTAATATTTGGATAGAATGAAAATGCATATTTTTATTTTTTAAGAAAATATAAAAAATAAATAAAATACTAAATAACATTTAAGCGTGAACAAGCATGATATCAGGCTTCTAACATAATTTTTCTATAATTTTTAGAAGAACAAAGTTATTTAATATGACAGATACACATAAAATAAAAATGCTACAAATACAAGGACCAATTTGTAATTAATACAAACTAAACATTCATTTAGTAATAGGTCCATAAACAACAAGGATATGCTTGCAAATTTTTTAGCATCTCACGTGGCTCAACATTTGATACAGTAGGACCAAAATGTAATAATAAGAAAGTTTAGGGCCCAACTTGTCATTTCTATTAAAAATAGTACACTATTATTAATATTTATAATATTGATATGAAATACAAAGTGTGCAAGGGAATTGGTGATATATACCCAAGAGGTGCTCACACAAACATAGGAAGCAATGGAGTAGACCATGCAAGACATGGAATCAAAGCACAACTACAACTCAACTACTCGGCCAAAATGGATTTTTTGTGAGTTTTAAATTTTTAAAATTTTTTATATTTCTTTGTTTTCTATTTTTGTATTTTGATTTTTAATTTTCTATTTTTATATTATCTTTTTATATTTTGTATTTTTATATTTTCTTTTTCTTTTAAATATATAATGTAGGGATATATATAGTATATATACAATGTGAGCCAATATAGTTATAAATATAACTAAAATTAGTTAAAATAAAGAAATTGAATTATTTTTGGGCTTATAAATCTTTTTTTACTATTTTTGTGAATTTTCATAAATTTTTGATAATTTTAAAATAATTTTAAAGTTAAAATACCCTAAATCAGATATTAAGTAAATATCCGAAATTGAGATGGAAATTAAAAATAGAAAATGGAGTCAAAAATTTTCAAAATCAATTATTATATAATAATAATAACATAGAAAATTAAGAGACATAAAATATTTTTTAAGGCTTTTTAGATATTTTTATATTTTTATAAAGGTTTTATTGATCTTTCAATGTTTAAGAGTTTTCTTTTATAATTTTTATAGATTTTTAGTTTGGAGATGTAAATTACTAAATAAATATAAAATATATTTTTTTGTATTTTTTCAAAAACTTTTCATATATTTCTATAGATTTTATACTGGAGTCAACAACGAAATAGGATATTTTTTATTTTTATAAAATAATAAATGATTCTAAATTGCAAAAATAAAAATATAGGGTGAAGTACAATGCAACAAAAACCTACGCCTATTTTTGTAGATTTTTCGAGCAAAATATCTATATTAAATAAATAGAGAAAACAAAGAGAAACTACATTATTAGCAGGGGCATTATTGTAAATAAAATAAATCTTGAGGGCCTCGCTGCAATTTTACCAAAATTTTAAACAAACTATTTCTAGACTAAAAATAAATACTAAGACCCACAAGGGGTCCTCTGCAAAATGTTTGTTCCTCACGTACATTGGCACTCGAGGTGACGTGGCCAAGGACCTGGATGTAAATACAAGAAGTTTGGGGCTAAGATGCAAATATTACAAATAAATAGAACGGCCAATGAACTTTTGAGTTTTAAATAAATACACAAAATTCTGGGGCTAAACTGCAAAAGTACCCTCAACATAGGCGGGATCGAACGGTGATGCTCCTCCACTTATCCACGTGGCACGACGAAGAGAGTCGGTGACGGTTCAGACTTTAATGGTTGGGATTAAATCCTAAAAGAAGATCTGACGGTTGATGCAGACGCGATCGGACAACAGATGAAGCTTCTGGGGCTGAGGCTTGATCCAACAGTCGTGGACTCCCTAGGATGAACAAGGAAGAACACGACCCTGGTTGAGCTTCAATCGACGATTGCGTGCAGCTCTGACCACCGGAGACGCCCACAGGAGACTCAAAAGATTCCTGCAAAACTCCTCTATCTGCAGGGGGTGTCAAATGCACCAGCATTTGCTGGAGCGCCTCCACATCTTCGAGGAAGAAGTAGTGTCCCAGGTAACTGGTAAGGAATAAAAATCGACCCCTCATGGGGTCTAAAATCTCCAGGACTAGCAAGAGACATTAGCACATACAAAAATAGGATCCAAGGGGTTATGTAGGGTAGAATGGAAGAAGGGGTGCGATGGGCGGCGACCTCTGGTGTACGACGTAGATAGGAGGTCAAGTCTCCATATCCCCAAGGGATCTAGGTGATCTGGGATGACTAGGATGATGAGAAAGTAAGGGGGAGTGAGTGGCGGTGGTCAGCGCAGTGTAGAACATGCAGGAACAACGGAAGGGTTTCACGGAATCTAGCTCCGATGAACGACGATGATGCGATTAGGTAATTAAATGGTGAAATTAAAAGCAATCATAAATACTATGGCTACTTTTAAGCAAAGAAATGCAAGGAAGATGGTGTTCCTCATCAGCCAAGACCAGGAAAAAGAACCTCGACGACTGGTGGACAGAGGTGGTGGCGGAAGCACCCTTGGACTTTGCCAGACCTCGCTCGAGGTGGCTGGCACCTCTCTGATCCTGAGCACAAAGGGATGCCAGAGCTTGGTCAAAACGTGCTCAAAATGAGAAGGGAAATCGGGGGAAGGTTATGTACAGGTTGACGAGGCGCTCCATAGAACAAGGCGAATCAGGCGACATAGTGGTTCTTAGCCCAAGGATTCATATGGGCGTGTATCACTAGTGAACGCAGAACAATACGAAGGGAGTATTCCCAATCGATGCTTGCATCGATGGGAGAAAAAGTGGGAAGATGCGGTCAAATGCGTTTCTGACAACTATAGGATGAGGGGCAGACAGTTGACCGGAGTCAACTGGTGCCCCAACCTGGTTGGTTCACATGGACCAACCAGGAAAAATCATCCTGGAAATGATTTAAAAAACTGAAAATAATTAATAAATTATTTTATTATTTTGAGGTTATAAAAATGTTTATTATTTTCTAAATTATTTTATTATGATTTTTATTTGTTTTTTAGAGGTGTATAAATACAAGTTACTTTTTAGGGTTAAATTCTTGGTATATTTATCTCTGTCTTATGTATTTTATTTTGTATTTTGTATTTTATTATTTTATTTTATTATTTTATATAATTATAATATATTTTTGTATGCGTAAATATATTTTTATTGTATTTTTTTGATATATTATACATTTTTAAATAAATAGGTCTATTTATTATATAAGTATAGATATTGTATATTCATCTATGTATTTTTGTATTTTATTTTATTTTAATATTTTCTTTATTGTTTTATTCTATTTTTAATATGTACATATATTATAAATAATATTTACAAAATTATAAAAATCTAAAATTATAAAAATAATAAATAAAATGAATATTTTAATCGTACCCACTATACAATAGGGGTCCAAAACCTAACTTTCACATCTTAACACCAAAAAATATAAAACCACCTTCATTAAATTTCTTATTAAAAGTATATACAACTGAAGGTGATTTTGATAAATTTGAGTTTTTATTTGAGAGATATGGGTCTGGGAAGTTAGAGTTTTGGATTCTTATTTAGAGCATAACTTTTACTCCGTATATTATTCTTGTATGAAATATTTTTTGTATTTTTCTGTATTTTATTATCTACAACTTTCCTGAACAAAGATTTTTTATTTAAGGTGTAAAAAGTAGAAAATAAAATAAGTCCCAAAATGAGTAATAAATGAATAAATAAAAGGAATTTTTATTATATTCTTTGCCCTTATGTCCCCCTACTTTATTCCTTGTCGACATAGTCATCAAGATGCCTAGGTATGGGGGATTCAGGGTCATAAAATATATTCGATATTTTATTCTTTTCTTTTATTTTCTTTATTCAAAAGTTTTGGCATTAAAAATAGTATTTTATATAATATTTATACAATAAGGGATGAATGCTAATTTGCCTGAATTAGAGGTATTTACATGCATTTACTAGGTTTTTAAGGACAAAATGATAGAATAAAGGTGACGAAATGGAGATTCATCATCCCCTTATACTTGCCTTTGCTAGTCCCTAGCAAACATTTATGCAATAAGTGCAGAAAAAGAAAAATAAAGAAAAGATAAAGAAAGAAAGATGGATTAAGTTTAATTTTCAATATTGTCTTCACAAAATCAAAGTTTGGAGCTTATGTCGGACCTTAAAATTTTAATGCGAGTAGAACCTTATTGGGAACCAGATTTGAAATCCAACAGCCTTCGAGAATCCCAAAACTCTGCTCGAGTCTCCTCAATAGCTAGGTCAGAATACTTCAACTCATACACAAACCCTTATAACTAACAATTTGACTTGTACATTGTATGTGATAGTGGCTCCCCTCAACTGAAATGACAAAAAGACTGACTTCTCTAGAATGACAACCCAGTGATTCCCCAATCTAGCAACTCCTTCCTCGAGGAGCGGGGCATTCTCTTCTAAGTTCAAGTGGCTACCAGCTCAAGAGGATGGGGTAAAGAGAATAATGGACGATTGCCAATGTAGCTACCTATCCTAGGATGCAAGACCAGTGTAGTCAAGTCATCCAGCTGCAGGCTCACAAGATATGACTTTGAAGCTCAAGCTTGCTTACTGACTAAACAAATATATATACTCCGGCAAGAATTTTATTTTCAATCAGGCATGTGCACTTTTTTGGAGTTTTTGCTTTTTGTTTTTTTTTTTTTTGAAATACTATATATAGCAGCATTTACATAAGGAGTTTTTCCTCTAGAGCCAGTAGACTATCCCTCTTTTAAAGCATTATTGCAAACCACACTCCCCTGTCTTTAGACATCTCTACTACTGGACGGGTTGGGTTGCACTTCCCTCCCTAGACGAGGATAAATGTTTCCACTTGTGTGCATCATATACTGACAAATCCAATCCCCTCACCACTCCAACTGAGTTGAGCCAAGTGAAAGGTGCAAGTGTCCAAGTTAGGTCATTATCAACAAGAGCCATGTGTGTGTTCCAAAATACTCTACTTAGGCAATCAAGAATCCATTGAACCAAGTCTCACGATCCTCAAAGAATTAAGCCAACTAGACCTGAAGTACCACAATTTCAGCTCCTATAAGGTTCTTATTATTGGTAGATTTAAGGTCCAGCCAAGCTCCAATCTTCGGATTTTACGTAGACTTGTTCGATTATCAAACTCAATCTGAAAAATGCTATGCAAATGTAGAAAATATTTTTGTGATGCAATTTTCAATTTTGAACTTTTATGAATTTCTGAAAATGATGATGCATATGCAAGTTTTTGATGTTTTCCAAAAAGATTTTGCAATTTTTTTTATTTTTGATTCTGCAAATGTTTTTGGGATTTTTGAAAATAAAAGATTTGGCTAAAAATAGGTACAAATATCTACACGGGGACGCCTCTTATATTTACAAGAATTAAGTTTTAAGAATATACAAGGGGTAAGTGATCATTTTTATGGAAATATATAAAGAGTTTAGTGTGATGAATATATTCCTCAAACTTATTCGAAAATCATTTTACAAACAATTTTGGAAACTATAGTCCAAAATCATTTTTACAAACAATTTTTACAAACATTTGCACATATTTGAAAATCACCTTACAAAAGTTTTTCAAACAATATATATAGATTTTTCAAAGTATTTTTGCAATCATTTTTCAAACCATCTGTAGATAGATTTCAAAACATTTTTATTTCACATAAGAAAATAAATTTCTACAAGCAAAATGTTTTTACAAAGGTTGAAAATAGTGAACAAAACATTTTCCAAATAGTTTTCAAAAGATTTTTCAAAAATATTTTCAAACTATTTTTCAAATGTTTTGCTAAAAATATTTTAACTTGATTTATTAATCAGTAAATAAAAAGATTTTTTTGAGGAATAATACACACATTTTTATTAAGTGTCTTAAATGAATTTTTAAAGTGTATCATATAGTATTTTTAACCATATTTATTATTAAAAATATGAAAGTACGAGATATGTCTAAAGTAAATACGAAGTATATATGACCCCTCTATACTTAACTTGAGCTATGCCCTCATATATCAGAGAGAATAAGAGAAGACATAACTCGTACTGAGTATAGAAAAGTGTAAAGAATAATGAATGAAGGACAAAATGAATCAACGAAAAGTCGACCGTCCCCCCTATACGTAGGATTGAATAATCCTAAGTATAGCAGATTGTACACAACGCAGGGAGGGTCAAGGGTGGGAATGAACAGATCATACTCAAATTGTCTCCCCATATACTTAGGGTAAGATATCCCTAAGTATAAACAAGAAGAAGAGATAGTAGAGAGGATCAAAGAATGAAAAGAACTCGGGGTGCACACCCCCCTATACTTAGGACAAAGTACGTCCTAAGTATAGAAGACTAACAGAAAGGGGTGACACCTTTTTGGTAGAAAAAGAAAAAGGAAAAAGAAAAGAAGAAAATAATAAAAGACAAGTGAAGACAGAATAAGGAATTTGAACAACTCAGAGTGAACATCCCCCTTATACTTAGGACAAAGTATGTCCTAAGTATAGCAATGATGAAGTGGATGACACCTCTTCGGCAGAACAAGAGATGAAAGAAGGAATAGACGAAAAGAAGAAAAGTCATTCAAAAATATTTTGATTCGCTTTGTCTTCGATTGCAGCTTACGAAGTATTCAGCTCGTCATCATAAATCACTTGGATGGAGTCAACAACATACAGGAATGTGTCTTGTTCAAGACAAGGCTTCAGAAGTTGTCCAATGACCACAAATGGCTATGCGTCTGACAAAACAGATATCATTATACTTCTGTTGTCACGCACATGCCTCACTGTAAACAGCCCAGTCCATTTTCTCTTCAGTTTGCTTGGAAAGATCTTTAATTTTGCATCGAACAACCACATCTTCTGACATGGCTCGAAGGATTTGCAACGGATATGCTTGTCGTCCCACTTTTTGACATTCTCCTTGTACATCAGTTTGTTGTCATATGCATAATATCTAAATTAAAATAATCTATTCTGATCTACTATTTGGTTCTTCTCGGCTTTCTCAGAGTCTGAATTATAGATGTTTATGGTGCATAAAGATTTGTGAATCAGTTCAACAAGCAGATGACATGGCTTGCCATAGATAAAGCAGTAGGGAGACATTCCTAAAGGAGACTTGTATGCGGTTTTATATGCCCAAAGAACTGAATTGAGTAGGTGAAACAAGTTCTTACGATCCGGATGCACAAGCTTTTGTAGAATTGTCTTTATCTCCTTTTTTGAACATTCAACTAAGCCATTGGATTGTGGGTGGTATGTGAAGTGACACGATGTTCTATGCAGAATTCTTGTGTTAACTTCTTCACCTCTCTATTTATGAAATGGCTACCCCCATCTGAGATTAGAATTTTGGGAGTCCCGAATCGTACAATGATATGAACTCTCAAGAATCTACAGACAGTCTGATTGTCGGCGTTTCGGGAAAGAATAGCCTCCACCCATTGACTCACATAGTCGACAGCAAGCAGAATATATTCATAACCCTAGCTGTTTAGAAATGGGCCCATAAAGTCAATTCCCCAAACGTCAAAGACGTTTGATATCTGAATGAACTTCCGAGGCATCGTATCTCTCATTCTTATTGTGTCACCCATCTTCTAGCAGTCAGTGCAATGCTTGACATAATCTTCTACATTCTTAAACAATGTGGGCCACAAAAGCCACTCTGAAGAACCTTTGTCATCGTTCCTCCACCTGAATGATGTCCTCCTGATTCTTGATCGTGACATAGTGCAAGGACACTCGAAAATTCCTCCTGAGGAATGCACCTCCTCCAGATGAAATCTGCCCCCTCGCAAAATAGATATGGATCCTCCCACTAGTAGAAATGAATGTTAGACAAGAATTTATCTACTTTCAGCTTTGGTCAGTCTTGTGGGGTTCACTTGGTCACAAGATAATTCACAATATCAGCATACCAAGGGAGTGAGGTAACTGACAAAATTATCTAATCTTGAAAGATCTTAGTGATAGGTTGCAAGTTTGGCTCAGGAGATTCAGGCTCGTGAAGTCGGGATAAGTGGTCGGCCACCACATTCTTAACTCTAGTTTTGTCTCAAATTTCAAGTTCAAACTCCTGGAGGAGAAGGATCCACCGGATGAGACGTGGTTTGGCGTCCTTCTGCTGTAAGTACCGAATGACCGAATGATATGCATATATGATGACCTTGAACCCGAGGAGAATGGATCTGAACTTTTCATAGGCAAATACTATCTCTAGCAGCTCCTTCTCAGTGACTATGTAATTTCTTTGAGCTTCATCGAATATTCGGCTGGCATAGTGAATAGCAAATGGGATGTTATCTTTCCTATGTCCGAGCATGGCATCGATGGCATAATCTGACACATCATTCATTATTTCAAAAGGTTGTGTCCAAATCGGTGGTGGTAAGATAGGGGCCTGAGTGATAAGTTCTTTCAACTGATTAAAGGCAAGGACCACATGGTCATCAATAATGAAATCATTCTCCTTGCCTAACACCTCGATTAACGGTCTAGCCAACTTACTGAAATCTTTGATAAATCGTCGGTAGAAACCGACATGGCCCAAGAATAACCTAACCTTCTTGATGATTGTAGGTGGCTCTAGCTTGGAAATCACCTCCACCTTTGCTGTGTCAACTTTCATGCCACGTTTAGATACAACATGACCCAACACAATAACCCTCGGTCACCATGAAGTTGCTCTTCTCCCACGAGAGCACCGGATTTACTTCACAACACCTTCGTAAGACTCGGTCTAAATAATAAAGGCATTGATCAAAGGAGTCCCCGTAGACCAAGAAATCATCCATAAAGACCTCAAGAAAATTACCCACCATATGAGTCAAAACTGCAAGCATACACCTCTGAAATGTGGATGGGTCATTGCATAGCCCAAATGGCATCCGTCTGAAGGCGTACTTACCAAAGGGACATGTAAGTCTTATCTTGGTCTTCAAGAGCTATAGCAACTTGATTATATCCAGAGTATCCATCAAAGAAACAGAAGTATTCCTTCGCGGTCAGTCTCTCAAGAATCTGGTCGATGAAGGGCAATGGAAAGTGGTCCTCCTTGGTGGTGAAATTGAGTCTTTTATAATCCATGCACACTTGCTAAGAAGTGGGTACTCTGGTCGCGATCTCCTCTCCATTGTCGTTCTTAACAATAGTGATCCTGATTTCTTTGCCGCTACATGCAGAGGGCTCACCCATTTGCTATCAGAGATGGGATATATGAATCCCACATCACACCATTTTTGAATTTCTTTCATGAAAACCTCCTACAGGTTCGGATTTAGTCTTCTGTGAAAATTGCCAGAGGGTTTGTTGTCTTCTTCAAGGAAGATGCGATGCGAGAAAAGGGATAGGATAATCCCATGGGGATCTGAAGTTTTTCAACCAATTGACTTGCGGTTTCGTTCAAGAACCTCCATCAGACGAGATTCCTGATCTTTGATCATATGAACATTGATAATGACCAGGTACATATTAGGTTCACTCGCAATGAAGGCATACTTCATATTGGAGGCAGTTATTTCAGCTCTGGCGGAGTAGGAGCTACTTCAACAGTGACTTCGACTATCATAGTAGGTGGTTGTTCTTTCATTTGTTCGGTATTCACCATGCTCGGTTCTGCCTCTTCATTCAAAATTCACAGAAGTCTTCAATAATTTCTTCTTCATGCAGAAATCGTCCATGATGTGTTCTTGGTCTTGAAGGCATATCATCTCCACAGGAATCTCATCAAGTGTACCAGCAAGAACCTCATATTGGTTGACAAGGGGAAAGTTGATTGCATTCTCCAATCCTTCATCGGGGCAGAAGAATTCATGGATCTCATTATCATCCATAAAGAGGTTGTTGTCTTGAATATCTTCCAAAAAGTCACAGTCTTCAAAATGATTAATCACCCTTGTGCATGTTGTAGAAGTTCCCTCTATAGGTCTTGCGTCAGAAATTGTCTCTATCTTCATTTCACTATTAATGTAGCTAAAGTTGATCTCTACAGTGTCATTATTCACTATTGCATTGATTGTTCACAGGAACGGCCATCCAAGTATGATTGTGGTGAGGAGCAACAGTGTGGAGAAGTCCATATCTAGTACGATAAAATCGGCAGGGAACTGCATCCCCTAAATCGTGACGATCATGTCCTCCAACATGCCCCTATGTTTCTTGACGGATTTGTCTGTGAATTGCGAAATCATCTTTGTGGGTTTGAGCGGTCCTAGCCCGAATTCCATGAGTAGTGTGGATGGCATGAAGTTGACAGAAGATCCGTTGTCGAGCAAAGTGTGTTCGAACTCCTAGTTAAACATCTGACAGCAAATGTGAGGTGCTTCCTTGTCTTCCATTTTGTCTGGGAGATTGCTGATGGTATTATTTATGGCCATTGTGAGAATGTGCTTTGCAGACATGCCACCTTTACTTCTGGCATTGTGAGGATGAGGCATGCGCCTAGTTGTACAGGCATCTTTCAATCCTTTCTTTACAGCTGGCATGTACTCAAGAACTTTCATTAAAGGCATGTCAATGCCAAATTTTGAATACTTTCAATAATGGAAGGATTAGATAAAGTATTTTTTAGAGTTTTCATTTTTTTGGGTTTTTTCATTGCTTCTGGAAAAGGAATATTTACAGAATCTGAAATAGTATTATTCAGAATTTTGTTCATGTCATTATTTGCAGGTAGATGGCAAAAATGTATAAAATCATCTACAAGATGTGGACCAAAAATTGCAGGCTCGACGTCATGTGCTATCTTTGGATCCGTTGCATGTGTCTCCAATGCAGGCTAGTCTCCATCGTGTATGTTATTTTCTTTTTGGATTTTTGCATTTTCTTGATTTTTTTGTGATTTTTCTTCCCGTGGTGCTGCACCAAAAATGTTGTTTGGTCCTTGCGCTGGCTGGACTGACGATTCCTTGTCAGATGCAAGATGATTCCCTTTCACTGTCGTCGATGGCTGGAGTGTCCTAACACTCCTGAGAGTAACATCATTAGATAAAAAATCAATTTAATTCACTTGAATTGGGTTGGACACTACTGGATACCTACTCCTTGCGTCAGAAATTGTTCGGGTTTGCTTTGACCTGAGCTGGAATGACCATTTTCACAGTCGTCAGATCGTCGATCTTCTGGTTCATCTTATCCATATTTTTCATTAACTACTCAAGACAAGCAGGGGTCGGGTTTACCAGCAGAATCTCAAAAGGTTCCCCATGTTGGGGTTTCTGATACTGATATGGTTAGTATGATTGTGGCTGGTATCCTTTGGAAAACTGGTGAGGAGGAGGATGGGAGGAGTATTGTTAGTTCTGAGGAGGATATTGAGCAACCAGTTGCTGATGATACCCTTGATTACGGTACCCAGACTGCTGAAGACCATGCTGATAGTTCTGCCTCCAAGTATTGCCTTGATAAGGAGGATGTTGTTGATAGAAGGACTGGAAGGGTCTTCCACACTGTTGTTGTTGCTGGTGATAGGGCTTATTGCCCATGTTCTGACCCAAAGAATATCCCTGAGGACGGGTCAATTGCACCTCGTTACTCCAAACACCATTGATTTCGTGAACCGGCGGTGGAGGTGAAGAGAATTGCTCGGAATAGGCAGGTTAGGGCTCTAGTTGATATACAACCAACTATGTTTGGGACTACAAGGGGCTGGTCTGGAACCTGCACGTAGTATACGTGCTGAACAGGTTGGGGTTGCGGTGGACTTGACTGAGGCATTTGGTTCGATAAAGGCTCCTTCTTCTCAGCAGACATCTCGGCAGTGGCAGACACAACCTTGCACATATTGGCATTCAACGCTCATATGAGCTGCTCCAACTGCTGGGAAATTAAGTCATGCTTTTCCAAGCCTTGGGTCCTCTTCTCAATTATTGATAGTTTCTCGAGGTCTTGTGACCTCTTCTCGATAATATCTACCTTAGACAAATGGATCTCAATCATGCTAAGGATGGAGCTCTCGTCCCTGTCCTAGGTGTGAATAGTCATGTTAACAAGCTTGCTAATGGTGGCAGGCTTCTTCATGTAAGCATGTGACGAGGATTGAGCGGTTTCTCCTTCATCCATCTACTAAAAAATATTCCAGACAACATCCCCGTCCTTGTTGAAATGGGATCCACCACAAGTTGCATCAATGAGCTTTTGGCTTTCAAGTTTCATCCCACCAAAGAAGTGTGGCACTAGACTATTTTTTGGAATATCGTCATGGGAACACTTTTCCTGCAGATCCTTTAATCTTCCCACACTTCGTGTATCATCTCATGGGGATACTGGCAGAAACTGGAGATGCAGGCACGCATATAGTTCACACGACCTAGGGATAGAATTTGTAGAGAAATGCAGACTTTAACTCCTCTCAGGTTGTGACAACCTTCCCCAAATGATCAACCCAGTACATGGCCTTATCTTGAAAGTTGAAAGGGAAGATGGTCATATTGATCACCCAAGATGTTGGGATAATGGGTGGTGGCACAGATGCGACCAAACTTCTTAAGGTTGATGTATGGTTCCTCTGTAGTATTTCCTTGGAAAGTGGGTAGCAAGAACATAAACTGCAGCTTCAGCTCGAAGTGGGCATGGATTTGTGGAATTTGGATCCATGATGTGATACGACCCGCTCCAGGATTTTATGTCTGCTTCAAAGTGGGCTTCGGCGGCAGTGGTCCTTCCTACCTTCTCTCAAAATAGGGTCCACCCACTGAAACTGCATCTCAAGAACCTCCCCGATTAAACTCATTCTCTAGCTTTGGGTTCATCCTCTCTTCTCCCATATTTTTCGTCAACCCTCCTCCTCAAATCGTTCAGCATATCTTGGAAGGTGGTCTGGGCTAGGGCCTGATTAGTCAGCAGTAGTTTGATTGCCTGAATGGACGTGAGTAGCTAGCTGTTGATCTCATTCTACGTGGTGTATTGCCCTTCCACTGGATTGACTTTTTCTTCTCATTGGGTATGCCATCTGTTTCCTCTTCCACCAGCCATTTCAAATTCTACTTGGATTTCCAGCTCGAGATCGGTTTCTTAGTCTGCACACGAAAGAATACCCCGATCATTCTGAATTACAACACCATATGGAGAGAAGTGTTTTGTGTTAAGGTCAACACAGAACTTTGTTAAGGATGGCGATGTGTAAGGAGTGAAATCAATGGCCATCCAAAACGGGCAAAGTTGGCACAGGAGTGATCCCAGTTTATTGAAAAAGTTAGGGATTCTTGAGATTAGTTCATGGAGTTTGAATCGGGTTCTTAAGAATCGCCCCAAATTATTGGAGAAAGCGAGCATATGGAACCGATGTGGGTATCGACGGAGTCTCGACTCAACTATCCATGCGTCGCCATCTTGGAGATCAAGTGGAAGGTTGATGTGGATGAATGATGTGGAGGTAAACGAGAAACAAAAGGAATGCAAAATAGTAGAATGGCTCAAAGTGAGAAAGGGTCATCACGGAAGGTAGAAAAATTGCGAGTGTGTGATGTTTTTGATCTTGACCTTAATAAAAGCAAATCAATCAAACACAAAGCAATGGGTTCACCAACTTGACTCATGAAGCCATGATGGTTCAGAAATTATCTTTGTAAGTTTTAGATTTGATTTTCAGGCAATTTATCTTTGAACGAGTCCTTAGAGTGCTACGTCTATATGAGAGAGAGTACCACAGGAAAAGTATCACGTACTTGTCCTCCTCCCTTGTAATCTGTAGTCAACCCTTTTTAAGGTCCTTGTAACCCTTCTTGGATCCCTACTCAACCAAAGAAATGGAGAGAGGAAGCCGATAGGAGAAACCACTACTTCAGATCTCGCTCGCAATAGAATCACCAATGAGCATGCAAGAACCTACTCGGACACAAGACGATGAGACAGACACCCACGTGAAGGTGTGGCTTAGGCTCAATACTTTTGATAAGGTCGATTCTCTACACAATAGAGAACATCATTGTTGACCAAGACCTACTCGTCTACGTATGATAGAAGCACCAATACTTCAGAAATCTAGTCAATACACAAGGCAGCCATAAACTGGGTTTTGAGCTCTAATCCGTACGAAGTCGCTCTCTCACTAGGAAGGAGACCTTCCAATGCAACCTAAAAACAAATGAGGGCTTTGCTCACCCAAGGCAATGAGTCCCATTAATTAATTTTATTTAGGTCAAGTATTTTTAGCATCCCTTTTTTTAAATTTTTGTGTGTTAGCATTTGATTTTAGTCAATTCAATACAAGCATCTAACGTTTTTGTATTTTATTTGATTCCTATGTTATCCAAAAATAGAGGGAGATAGTCGGAAAAGGAATGCAAGGCGACACTAAGATGAAAATCTCACCTTAGTGCCAAAATGATGAATGCTCCTTAAAAGACTAACATTGCTTCCCAGCTCTCTCCATGCCATATGCAAAACAAGAATTTTTAAACCTAAACTATATGCTGATATGCACACGGAAATCGTCCTAAGAAAATAATTGCTACTTGTGAAGAATCAAGTGATAAATGCTCAGAATGAAACCTAAGTCTATTATTCGATGTTGATCGGTGCCTGCCACAACGGGTCCTACAAGTGTTGTATACGACCTCTCTCGACACGTGGTTTCAAAGATGAATTTTTAGCAATTAATTATTCTAAGTTCAAACACGAAAACTATAGGTGCATGCAAAATAATTAGGTGTTTGTCCTTAGATTACATGATCAAGAAAACCTAGAAACTAAGAGCTCATTCCACAAAACAAATAGAAAAAGAAGGAGGAAAGCACAAATCGTGGGAAACAAAGTGAAATAAAGCAATGGAAAACTCGGAAAACTGCAATGAGCCCCCAATTGAATAAACACTTAGAACCTGGGCCCGAGTGTCCAAAGTCCAGGATACCTATATTATTACAATTTAATAGTTCAAATTAGCCTCTCTCACAGAAGAAGAATAAAAATACTAAGTTATTGTCCTCTCTCTCTCAAGAGCCTCATGCTCTCTCCTGTCGGCTAGGTCAAAATAGCCAGCTCCTCATCCCAAGGTTGCGTAGAATTACCTTGGCGATCCTCCTCAGTTCACAATCCCTCGCAAGAAGATAAGAGAAGAAATGTCAGACAATTAAAAATTTATAGTCAAATAAAAAGCAATAAATGCAAGAATATCTAAGCGATATAAGAGACAAAATCTACTCTACCTGATGCTCCCTGATAATGATGCCACTTGAAAAGCGAGAAAATAAGAGTTGCTAAATAATGGCCTGACAAATCAGGCTCACTATCGCTGAGGCGACTACTCAAATCTTCCTATTGTTTCACTAATTAAGCCACACAAATAAATACACAATTAAGAGAAAGAGTCAAAATTTATTGTACCCTACTAAGAATGTATAATAGCAAGCAAGTAGGGGCCGAACACAAGAAGCAATGAAGTAGAGCAGGCAAGACAAGGAATCGAAGCACAATTATCACTCAGCTGTTTAGCCATGTTTGTGGGTTTTTAATTTTTAAATTTATGTATGTTTTGTTTATATTTTAGTATTTTGAATTTTGATTTATTTAAAAATTTTTAATAATTTTTTATTTTATATTTTCTTTTTCTATTAAATATATAATACAAGGTCATATAGAATATATAAATAATGTGAGCCAATATATTTATAAATATAACTAAAAATAGTCAAAATAAAGAAAATAAAATATTTTAGGGTTTCTATATATTTTTACTATTTTTGTGATTTTTTATAAAAATTTGCTAATTTTTATATATTTTTAAAGTTAAAAATACTTTAAATCAAGGTTTATTTAAACAACCAGAATTGAGATAGAAATTAAAAATAGAAACTAGAGTCCAAAATTTTCCAAATAAATTTTAATATAATAATATATATAAAATTCAGAGACAGAAAAATATTTTTTAGATTTTTAGTGATTTTTTATATTTTATAAAGGTTTTAGGGGCTTTTAAATGTTTAAGAGTTTTCTTTTATAATTTTTATGGAATTTTGGTCTGGTCATGTAAAATAACTAAATAAATATAAAATATATTTTTTGCAATTTTTCAAAAACTTTTATATTTTGTATAGATTTTATACTAGAGTCAGGGATGAAATAGGTTATTTTTTATTTTTATAAAATAATAAAAAGTTCTAAATTGCATAAATAAAAATATATATGAAAGCACAATATAACAGGATCTTACGCCTATTTTTGTGGATTTTTCGATAAAATTAGATATATTAAATAAATAGAGAAAACAAAGAGAAACTACATTACTTGTAGGGGCATTGTTGTAAATAAATAAAGCTCAAGGGCCTCGTTGTATTTTTACCAAAATTTTACGTCAACAAAAAGTTTATAGACTAAAAACAAATACCAAGACTCGTAGGTGCTCCTCTGCAAAATGCCCGCACCTCACGTGCACAGGCACGTGAGGTGATGCGGCCGAGGACCTTGATGTAAATACGAGAAGTTTGGGGGCTTAGATGCAAATATTAAAAAATAAATAGAACAACCAATGAAATTCTGTGTTTTAAATAATAAATACACAAAATACTTGGTCTAAACTGCAAAATACCCTCAACGTAGGCGAGATCGAATGGTGATGTTCCTACACTTATCCACATAGCGCAACGAGGAGAGCCGACGACGGTTCAGACTTGATTGGCTGGGATTAAATCCCAGTAGAAGATATGACGGTCGATGCACTCGTGATGGGACGGTGGCTGAAGCTTCTGGGGCCGAGGCTTGATTTAACAATCGTGGACTCCACTGGATGAATAGGGAAGAACACAGCCATGGTCGAGCTTCAATCGACGATGGCGTGTGGCTCCAACCACCGGAGACACCCACAGGAGGCTCAAAAGCTTCTTGCAAACCTCCTCTATCCGTGGGGGGTTGTCAAAATGCACCAACATTTGTCAGAGCACCTCCGCAAGGTCGAGGAAGAAGCAGCATCCCAGGTACCTACTAATGCATAAAAATCGACCCCTCACAGGTTCAAAAAACTCCAAGACCAGAAAGAGCCACACAAAAATATGGTCATGGGGTTTTTGTAGGGCGGAATGGAAGAAGGGGTGTGTCGGATGGTGACCTCCGGCGTACGACGGAGATAGGAGGTTGGGTCTCCAGATCCTCAAGGGATCTGGGTAATCTGGGATGACTGGGATGATGATAAAGCGAGGGGGAGTGAGTGGTGGTGGTCGGTGCAACGTAGAACAAGCGGGAACATCGGAAGGGGGTTCGCCAGAGTCTAGATGTGGTTAGTTGATTAAACAACAAGACTAAAAGCAAAAATAAATACTATGGCTACTTTTAAGCTAAGAAATGCAAGGAAGATGGCGTTCCTTATCGGGCGGGACCAAGAAAAAGAACCTCAAAGGTCGGTGGACGGAGGTGGTGGCAGAAGCACCCTTGGACTTCGTCGGACCTCGATCGAGGTGGCTCGAGGAGAGCTGTCTCCTCTCTGGTCTTGAGCACAGCAAAAGGGAGGTCAGATCTTGGTCAAAAGGTATTCAAATGGATAAGGGAAGTCGGGGGTAGGTTATGTACAGGTTGACTAGGTGCTCCATAGAACGAGGCGAATCAGGTGACACAATGATTCTTAACACAAGGATTCATCTGGGTGTGTATCACCAATGAACGAGTGACAAAATATGTGAAGGGAGCATTCCCAATCGATGCTTTCATCGATGGGAGAAAAAGCGAGAATATGTGGTCAAATGCATTTCTGACAACCGTAGGACGATGGGGCAGACAGTTGACCAGAGTCAACTGGTGCCCCAACCTGGAAAATCATCCTGGAAATGATTTAAAAATCGAAAATAATTAATAAATGATTTTAATATTTTATGTTATAAAATAAAAATTGTTAATTATTTTCTAAATTATTATATTATTTTTATTTATTTTTTAGAGGAATATAATTACAAGCTACTTTTTAGGGTAAAATTATAGGTACATTTATCTCTATCTTATGTATATTATTTTTATTTTGTATTTTTGATTTATTATTTTATAGAATTATAACTTATTTTTATATGCATAAATATATTTTTATTGTATTTATCTGATATATTATACATGCAAAATTAAATAGGTCTATTTATTATATAGGTATAGATATTGTATATTCATCTATGTTTTTTTGTATTTTATTTTATTTTAATGTTTTCTTTATTGTTTTATTCTATTTTTAATATGTACATATATTATAAATAATATTTTCAAAATAGTAAAAAAATAAAACTATAAATAATAAATAAAATGAATATTTTCATCATGTCCAATATACAATAGGGGTCCAAAACCTAACTTTCACACCTTAACTCCAAAACATATGAAACCACCTTCATTAAATATCTTAAAAGTTATATACAGCTAAAGATTATTTTGATATATTTTGAGTTTTTATTTGAGAGATATGGGTTTGGGAAGTTGGAGTTTTGGATTCTTATTTAGAGCATAACTTTTACTCTATATATTATTCTTGTATGAAATAAATTTTGTATTCCTTTATATTTTATTTCTACAACTTTCATGCTACAAAGTTACTTTGTTTGAGGTTTAAAAAGTAGAAAATAAAATAGGACCCAAAAATGAATAATAAGTGAATAAATAAAATGAGTTTTTATTGTATTTTTGGCCCTTATCTCCCCCTACTTTATTCCTTGTCCATCTAGTCATCAAGATGTCTAGGTCTCGGGGTTCAAGGTCATAAAATATCTTCGATATTTTATACTTTTTCATTTCTTTTATTTATTCTATAATTTTGGCATTAAAAGTATTATTTTATACAGTATTTATACAATAAGGTATGAATGCTAACTTGCCTAAATTAGAGGTATTTACATGCATTTATTAGGGTTTTTAAGGCCAAAATGATAGAATAAAGGTGATGAAATGGAGATTCATCACACCCCCAAATACTTACCTTTGCTTGTCCCTAGCAAACACTTATTAAATGAATAAGTGTTGCTAAAGAGAAAAATAAGGAAAAGGAAATTAAAAAATAGAATGATAACGATTATTAAACTTTTTACAAGATCAAAGTTTGGAGCTCAGTTAAGACCTTTGGATTGTTAATGTGTTCAGAACCTTATTGGGAATATGATCTAAAACTTAACAGCCCTCGAGTTTTAGAAGTCTTTGTTCAAATCACCTCAGTAGCCAGGTCAGAGTAAGTCTTTTCATACGCAGACCCTTATGACTATGAGTCTTACTTGTACAATATATGTGAATATAGATCTTCTCACCAGAAATATCAAGGATTAGTCTTTCTTAAAAAGATAACCCTAATTCCACAATCTAGCTACTTTTTCCTCGAGTATTGGGGCATTTCCTTCTAAGTTCAAGTGCAACCGGTTCAAGAAGAAGGGGTAGATAGAAGAATGGATTGTGACTAGTGTAGTCACAAATCCTGTGGAGCTTGGACAGTATAGCCAAGTCTCCTACTGCTAACAAACTTGAGATTATTGACTTTGAAGTATAATTCCTTGCTTATTTCATACATACTCTGGTGGAATTTGAATTTTCGTTCTTTTCCCCATATATTATTTTTGGATTTTTTTTATTTTGCACTTTCTTGGTGTTATATACATCAACACTTACATAAGGAATTTTTCCTCTTGAACCAATAGAGAATCCCTCTTTTTAGACATCCACACCACAAGATCAGATTGGGGGCACTGGCCACCTTTTGGGGCTACGTGTGTTTCCACATGTGTGCTTCATCAAGCTAAAGAATCCTACCCTCACCAACTCGTCGTAGTTGAGATAAGTACAGAGCATGGTGTCCAAGTTAGGTCATTATCATCAAGAGTCATGTGTGCGCTTAGAAATACTCTACTTAGGTTGATCAAGATGACATGTGAACATAGTCTTGTATACTTAAAGAATTAAGCCTCATTGACTTGAAAAGTCTTATTTCTAGTTCCTATAAGGTTCCTGTGAAATAAAGTGGATCAAGGTCTACACCAAGATCCAATCTTTATATTTTACTTAGACTTGTACAACTATTAAAATCATTCAGAAAAATGCATGTGCAATGCAAGAAAAATATTTTTGTGCAACCATTTTATGGTTTTGAACTCTTTATAGATTTCTGAAAAAGGTTTTGCAAATTTTTATGTAATTTTGAAATTATATTTCAAATTTTAGTATTTTTTGAATTTTCCATTTGTTTAGATTTGTTTTGAAAAATAAAAGAATTAGTGAATTCATAAGGACTTTAAAAATATCAACAAAGAATTTTACATTGGGTATATACAAGTTTTATACAATATGTACATGTTTTATTTGAAGAATTTTGTGAGGATATTATCTATAGGGTCTTCAAAATAATTTGAAATTCTTTTTGCAGATATTTGGAAAACATTTTAAAAATTTATTTTGCAACTAATTTTACAAAGAATTTTTCAAAGATATTTTTACAAACTTCTACAAAGTGCTTGTTTTTCAAATTCTTAGAAAACATTTTACAAAGATTTTTCAAAATTATTTTTACAAACATTTTTTAAAAAATTCTACAAGCATTACAAAGAGCTTACTTTTCAAATGATTTCAAGAAATTTTACAACCATTTTCAAAATCATTCTGCAAAATAGTTTCAAACCAATTTTACAAATAAATTTACAAAAATGTTTATATATATTAACAAGGATTATTATTTTTATAGTTGAGTTATTATAAACTCTTACCCAATGTAGTATATTAGTCATATTATTCAAAAATATGAAATTACGATTTATGGCTAACATGTTTGTGTGTGTATATATATCGTAGATATAACCCCCCTATACTGAGCTCAAACTATGTCCTCATAGTGATCAAAGAGAAATAAAGGAAGACATAACTCGTACTAAGTATAGAAAAGCCTATATTACAATGACTAAAAATAAAAGAATGAGAAGTCAGTCGTCCCCTCATACTTAGGATCAACTAATCTGAAGTATAGTAGATCGTACACAAAGTGGGGATGAACCGAGGATTCGAATTCACATAAATCAACGGATCGGCTTGTCTCCCCCCTATACTAAGAGTAAAGTATTTCTAAGTATGGAAAATAATTATCAATAAGTTGGAAGACAAGTGAGTGAATAAATGAAGAATAACCCGAATACATTCATCCCCCCATACTTTGGATGAAGTAATCATAAGTATAACACAAATAAATGGGATGAATGAAATAATAAGAAGAATGAAAGAATTGAAAAGGATGAAAAGAGAAAGAATCAATTAAAAAATTTTATGGAGTGATGAATCTCAGATGAATGCTAATTATGCAGAATAATGGATAAAATACAGATGAATTTTGGGGATTTGAGCTTAATAAATGTATTTTAGAGTGATGAATCTGAGATTCATCACTCTAAAATACATTTATTAAGCTCAAATCCCCAAAATTCATCTGTATTTTATCCATTATTCTGCATAATTAGCATTCATGCATGTCTTTATAATAAATGCATTTTATCACTCATTATTGCACAAAATAAGAAGCCAAAAATCCCAGCAATTGACCTGTAAAATAGCCTAACTTCCATGAATTTAAACTGATTCATGCTAACTCCAATTGACCTGAAACCACTTCCATTATGTGCATATTACTAACAAGAATAAATGAAAAATACAAAAAAAATTCACTAACTGAAATAAGTGGACCAGAAACCCAAACCCTAATTGTAGGATTCTCAGACTAAAACCTCTATATCTTCCTCATCCAGTGTCCGATTTGATCTTACTCACTTCTGAACTAATGTACATTCAAATACCTTCAAAACAAGACCAAGTTCAAGTGAATCGGAGCTCATATGTGAAAGTTGGGTTTTTGGCCTCTTTTGTACATTTTGTATTTTAGCTGTTTTCGACCTATTATTTTATGTACATAATTGACTCAATTTATTTTATTTATTTTTCATTTCTTTTCTTTATTGAAAGTTTTATTAAAATATGTAAAAAACAAAAACCAAAATGAGCTTGAAATCAAATAAATTAACTGTCTCAGTCTTCACGAGCAATCTGTACAAAAGTTGTCATTTTCGTATTTTATTTTATTTCTTCTTTTTCAAGTTATTAAAAATCCAAAAAAGTAGATTAATGTGTAAGTATTTATCTTTGATTTTATCATATTTTTCGGATTTTTATCTGGTTTAAAAATAATAAAAAAAATAGAAAACCCAAAAATCAAGGTATTTTATGTACATGGGGTACCCCAAAAAATATCACCTTATGCAAATGGTCGATTTTGGTTTTGATCTCTTCATAAAGTTGTAGAAATTATCGAGACAAACAACTTTCATGAAGAAAAAGTTTTCGATCAAAGGTTGTTTGGTATTTCTTTTTTATTTTTCTTCCTCTTTTATTCTTGATTTTTCTGGTGCTGACTTGTGGTAGCTCCTAGAGCCGCCTCGTGTCACTCAAATTTATACTTTATTTTCGTTTATTTTTATTAAAAATAAAAATAATAAAAAAACAAAATAATTAAAAAAATAAATTGAATGGAGTGCCACGTGGACGCATCAGGGGCATCCGATCTCAATCGATCGGACGACCCCTGTGCATCCCCTTCCTCCGATCCTCTAGCCACATTTCCCTTTCTGGGCGGTGGCACCGCCTCTACGGATTCCGCATGACCACCTACCGCGTCCAATCTTCTCCATCACAATCTTCCGTGTATCCCGCACCGCCGCCGCCCACGAAATCATCCTCCTTCCATCTTGGCAGGCGTCGACAACCACCCCAATTGCCTTCTTCTTCCATATAAGGAGGCCCCTTTCCAAGTTAATCCTCCGTTGCCCTGATCTCAATCGAATCCCCGTCGAATCCTCATTAGAACCACCTACAATCCCCTTCCATTTTCATCGAAACCTCCGCTGCCTGATACGCTATTTAAAACCCAATCGTCACCCCCCTCTGATTCATCCTCCGATTACACATCGAAAGGGAGAACTCCAGTGGTGTTAACCCTGACTTCATCCTCTTGTGACGAGATCCAAAGCTTGGTGCCTCGTCGTAGCACGAGTTCGTCTCTGACTGCTCCTTTCCCTGGCCCCTACCGTTGAGTCAACTACACCGCCTTCATCAACTTCAACCACCGCCATCAACAACATCACCACCTCTGATGACTGGACACCCCTCCTCAGTCGCATCTTCGACAACTCCAAGGTCCGCCATACCATATCCAGGAGCTCGCAGCCTCCTATCCAGGAAGCCATCTGCTTTGATATTGCGCCTCCGCCAATCGCATCTCTGGTGGCTCACACGCCGCTCCATCGCGACCGACGCCTCGCCTGCACCACTGCATCGACTCCAGTTGACCTCCACAGCAACCCCTCAGCTGCCATTTGCCGCTCTGCCATCAGAATCGTTCGTGCGCTGCCGAGCGCAGGCTCGAGACCCTCCCACGTGTTGCGCACGTGAGAAAGGGGACTTCTTGCATTAAAACCCCTGAAGGTCGTCGAATTTCAAAAGCAACCCCAACCCAGAGGTCACGTGCCTCGCACATGACCGACTAGGAAATTTGCAGATACACCCCTGAAAAGATGCATTATTGCCAACCACCCGTCAAGTCACGTTCTTGGCACATGACCCCTTGTGATTCTTGCAGAAACACCCCTTGGGGTCTCTGTATTTACCTTCAGTCCAATCCTGCATTTTTATATTAATTTAAATTATTGTAATTTTACTAACATGTCCCTGAGATCTTGCTATATTTTCAACCTTTTTCTTGCACCATTTTGTTATTTAAAAGGTTGTAGGATGTTTCTCAACTAATTCTCTACAATATGGCATGATTGTGATATTTTTATCCTCTGTGGTTAATTAATAGTTTTTATTCTTGTGGAAATTTATATATTTTGCCCATTTGTGCTTGGAAATTCACAATTAATTAATTAATCCCCAAAAATTGTCAAAAATTCACGAATAAAAGAATTCATTGTATTTAACATCGTTCCCAAAAAGAAATGCATTTACATACATGGTTTGCTCAATAAAAATCATTTTGCAGATTTCAGTATTTAGTTCTTAATATTAAAACAAGTATTTTTGAGGTTTAGGATTTTTCTAAGATCAGCCACCTAGTGATAGATCTCGGATAATTTTATACCTTTAAAATAAACAGTTTTAATATTTATTATAATAAATACGGAAATTCACTTTGTTTGCATTCATAAATTCATTAAATATTTATCTTGCATCTAAAAATCCAAAAAAAATACAATGCCTTCATTTCATCATATTTGACATCTCAGCCAAGTTTCGTAATTTTAGGACATCATTTGATTGAAAATTATATTTTAGTCCCTAAAATTGGCCTTATTTATGTTTGCATCCAAAATTGCATTAAAAATACAAAAAATTACCGTCTCTAAAACCGTGCACTTACTTTGATCGACAAAATTCTAGGTTGTTCCTTTGACTCCTTGAGTCGACCTTGGACTTGTCCAAGTAAAATAAACACAAAACCATGCTGACTAAAAATTGATTAAATTCTTGTGGTTATTTCATTATTGATTCTGAATTCCCTCCTACAATGAAACATTAAATTTAAATACTAACTCACGCAAATTAAGCAGGGCATTTCCAGACTCGTCAGATGGTGCCGTTGCTGGGGAGGCAAACAACTTAGAATTTTTGTCTGAAAATTAGTGCTCTATTTTCCACACAATTGGGTAGTCTGGCCCCAAACTTGCCACTTTACATTTTTCATTTATTTTTTCACATTTATTTTTGTGTTTATTTTTGATTAATTTTTGTGTCACTCTATTACATTGTCTCTCTTATTTTTCCTACGAGGTACAACGTACGTGGTGCGATTTTCGAAAACCGACGCATCTTCACCGACTTCTGAAAAGCTGTATTAAAATTAAGATCGAGTCAAGTCGTGAGAGTGTAGAGTCTAGGAATTATTTTTCTGCAGTTTTAATTTTTGCAATTAATTGCTCATTTATAGCGGTGTCTGTTTGGACTCTCGTGTGTGAAACTAAACCTTGAACTCTTTTTGTGGTGTGTCATGGCATGTTTCACTCTCCAGTGAGGGTGGGGCCCGACTTGAGTGGCTCATAGGTTAGACATGAACATACGGCTATTAGAGCTTATAGAATTTTTTATTGGCTCGTAGAACCTACGACCACACTTCACATTAATTGAGACGCACATTAGATCATTCAACTTAGTCAAATTCAAATCAATTCTTCACGGCTAATAGAACTTTCTGTAGGTGTGGTTTTTGTCATCTTGCATTAATTTAGAATAATCTTTCAATTCTTGTATTGCATGGCACATGGAGATTGCGAGGAATCACTATAAGTCTTCTATCTGAGCATACATCATTGTTTCACGTGCATCGGCTTTTCTCGAATTTCTCCCTCTTGTTTGGTCACATAGTTTTAAAAGAAATTGGGACTGGACGGTAGACGTGTATTTGTGCTCACCTAATTTTTCAGTGATCACCTCAATAAAATTGGGACTACTAAATATAAAAGAATTTAATTAACTCATAAAGTTACTAATTTTTGCGGAAGAGCAATCCCGACATTGGATTCATTTATTTGTCTGAGTGAGTGAGAGACGACACTTAAGGTTAGAGACCAGCTCCATAATCTTCGTTAAGACTATTGATTCTAAAATAATTAGCTACTTCTCAGTGAGGAAATAACGGGTAGTCAGTAAACGATTCGGATTTCCATAGCGGAGTGGGTGGTTTAAAGTACATTGTATAAGGCTCCGTCCTTAAGTAACACTGGTAGTCATTTTACAGTCCGTACTTACACTCATACTGGTTGAAAGTGGATGAAACTAGTCGTAAGAATTTGGGTTAGTCTTTAAGAAAATTTTCGACACCTAACAACTTGCTAATTTTTTTCCAAGATTGAATTTATCACCAAATAAAATTGAAAAGATAATTTGCCGAACTCTTACGGCTTCATTGTGTGAGTTAGTGAACCTGGGGTTTGATTTGTGTTTGTTTTGGTGTGCGTAAACCGATTTCAAAGATAAAAAACCACACACTTGTGCCATCATAAAAAAAATTCTTCTTGTGCATATCTTGTGCACTTGTACCGAGATCAACCATGTTGATTCATCATCAACCTCCTTTGACAAAGACAGGTCAATGGTCTGAGTACCCATCTGATCTATACTATGAAAATGAATTTTTCTCGGTTAGACCAAAATCATTTAAACCCTCTTCTGTCAAAAATTCTCCAACATTCACTAGAAACTTTGACCCTCGGATGAATCAGTCCAATATTCGAATTCCAAACTATTTTACTCGAATCATCCAATCAAGGTCACCACAACATCATATTTTTCATATCCACCGCTTGTGACTGCACATGATCAAGTACCTAATTTGGATGACCCGACCTATGCCAGGTTTTTTTCTAGAACTCAAGAACCATTTGAAGAATAAAACATCACAACAAAAGACTGGCAGCAATATCAACCCCAATCAACTTCATTATTTCCTCACAATTTTGTTGGGATAGGTCAACACTACACAACCACATCTTTCCTTGACCATAGGGAATAATATGGAAACCCGATCACACCAAATGGAGGGTCCCGCACCTAATGATCATAAGTGTTGGGTTAACCGTGATGATCACATCCACATTGACAATTCCGAATACCACTCCTTCGATCATTCTACACATACAGAGGACCAGACTGATGATATCAACACATATGAACCCTGTATGACTCCATTGTTTGGGAATACGATCAATCATGACCATGGAAGTAGACTCTACTCAAACCAGCAGTGCATGCCTGAGTCACGACATGCTGAGTATGAGAGCTACAGATTCCTGCAAAATCCTTCCACTGAGCAAACTCCTTCCATAATTTTTGAGGAGAATTTTTCAGAAAATATCAATCATATATTGGATATTCAAAGAGAATCTTCTCCCAGCTCATACACAAAAATGGAAGAGGAAATAACTAGATCTCAAATTCAAAAACAAGAACAGACACTGACTGCTCCCATGATTGATCATGAAAAGTTTTTGGAGGATGATATTTCAAGGATAAATAAGAAGTATCAATTAATGGAGGATAAATTTATAAAGTTCACCAACCAACTAATTTCATTATATGGTAGCTCGGAGATAAAAATGGATGATGAAATGGTGAGATTCCCGGTTAAAAGCCTTGAGGATATTCAGAAACCCATAGACTATGTTTATCCTAGGGATGACTCTGACAGCGACACTTCTGCATATTACTGCCCTATGGAGACTCTTATTCTGACTCTTACTCGATAAATCAAAACCCCTCATCATCTATAAAAAACACCACATCTGCGCACCACACTGAAAACATCAAAAAAATCGAAAAATCAGAAAAATACATAAAAATTGAAACTAAAGAAGATTTGAAAAATTTGGATCCTGCTCTAAGGGAAGCACTGGAGAAAAGATTGATTTTTGAACTTTCCTTGATATAGGTCATTGAACACTTTCCTGGCCTTAAAGGATTTGTAATGAGAAAATTAATGATGAAAAAGTTGGGCAGGATGAGAACAAAGACTGAAAGACATATCTTGTCAATGGCCACCTCCTTGGTGTTGAGCAGAAAATCAAGAGTCGCATAGTGAAGAGGTTGCCTAGATTTGACTGTGGAATACACAATATTTACCCACGCTCGAATTGATGATGACTCACCAATCAATATCCTCCCAACCAAGGTATTTGACAATCTTAGACTCGGACCTATCAAGAAGATAAGAGAGATCAGTCAACTGGTTGATCGATTTATAAAGTGGTAGAGAGGAACCATTTTAGTCATCGTTACATTCCAAGGTGCTCCGCTCAAAGTGGACTTCACGATCATTGATATCGAGCATCAAGGAGAATTTAACCAGTCTCATATCATTCTCAGAAAGGCATTCTTGGCACTAGCTAAGGCAATTATTGAGTGTGAGACTCAGGAAATCAATTTACAACATTGGGAGCACTTCGATCTCACCCAGTCCTTGAGGAAACACGATATTTCGAGGCAACCCATGAAGCCATCAACGGTCGTAACTATAAAGCGATAGATGAGCCCTACCCCGTTACTACACCTGAGATAACAGTTGTTGAGGAGACTATTGGTTTAGAGACCCTCCCCACTGTTCCATTTCTTGCTTCTCTCACCATGGGAAATGACTTCTCATATGATCCTGAGACATATGTATGGGCGCATCCTGAGTCGGCTGAAATATCCTATGACCACCTTGATCAAATCAACCTGACACAGGAATGCACTAACATCAAGTCAACATGAAATAAAATTGTTGCACCTTCATCTAAAAAGAAAGTCGCCTTTGACATGACGAAAAAGGAATCGTCTAATGATACCTCATCAGGTCCGAAAAAGGTAATCTACATGAGTGAGGTTTGTTCAACAGTTCTAAAACCTTATCTACACAAGGATCCAAATTTCAATTCCCGTTGGACAACTCATGTTCCTCACTATTATTCATCCAAAGACGATTCTCCTAGTCTCATTGAATATACTAGAATAATTCCTTATTAGCTCACTGAAACTGGTGCTTCTGAATATACATCATCCGAGGACGAATCGCTTGATCCCAAGAAGGAACAAATTCTGAGAAAACAACTAAAGCAGCTTAAGAACAAGAATATCCGGAGTGCCTCCACCTTCAAGTATTATTCTTCTGAGGATAACTCTGATGATGGCTGGATATCATTAGATTCAAACGCTTCATCTACTCTCCAACATGATTTTTCTGAGGATAACAATGATGATGGGTTGGGAATCATATGCTTCATCTCCTTCTTATCGTTACGATCTCCCACCACAAGCTCACAAAAAGATCAGCCGAAAATGCCTTAATCATCGGCTACCCTCCTCCCGACCCCATCGGTCTCTAATGAGCGGCCTGAGCGACACAGGTTAGGGATTCAAATAATCAAAGGGTTGTTGCAACCCGGATCACAAGTTCAATGCTCAATCAAGAAAAAGATAGAAACCACTCAGTCAAACAGATAAATTATTCAAAGCACACAAAATGTAAGCGGCCTCCACTATTTATTTTAACATGGTATAGCAACCAGGGTCGAACACAAGGAGCACGAGAAATCCTTCGAAGTAGTCGAAATTCAGAAACTAAAATGCATTTTTTTATTGATTTTTAATTTTGCATTTTTTAGTATTTTTAATTAAGGGAAAAACCAAGCTAGTAAGGAAACTATGCACACAAGCAAGCCTTTTTAATTTTTATTCAGAACAAAATGCTCAAAAATTAGGAATAAAAATATTTTTTGCCTTTTCAAATATTAAGATATTTTTGATGAATTTACGAGATTTTTATTATGTTTTTGGGATTTTATAAAATTCAAACAAAATCTAAAATTGCAAACAGTGCACAACCAGGACAATATTGCAAACTAAAAATAGCTAAAGTACCTTAATGTACTCAGGAGCAATTTTATGATAAAGTAAATAAAAAGGGCTATAAACAGGAACTAAAATAGTATTTTTCTGATTTTTCTAGAATATTTTTCTGTTTTTTAGAAATTTTTCAGTATTTTGTGAATTTTAAGGTTTTTATAAGGGATTTTCAAGCAAAAATGCTATTGAAAGTAAGCACACCAAAACACACACTCATGAATTTTTTTTGGAATTTTTAAAGAGATTTTTCTAATTTTTTGAATTTTCTAAAACAGATAAAACAATTTATGGGTTTTTGATTTTTAGAAAATAAAATAAAATCCAAAATTAACCATAAAAAGTACAATAAATATTACATGTTAGCAGGAGATAACAGTAATATTTATATAGTTTTTGGAACTAATTTGGCATATATTTAATTGAAAACAAGAAACATAGATTGCAGGAACCTTTTTGTAATTATAATAAAGTTCTAAGCCAAATGATAACACAGATGAAAAACTTAGGGCCAAAACTGTAAAATAGCTACAGAATAAACGCATATGCTCATTAAACAACACACAGGGGCATAGATGCAAATATCAAAAAGTTGCCATTCGAATCATAACATATATAAAATCCAAGATAGAACATGAAATAACCCCAAAAAGCACGTGAATATGCACGTAAGTTCACACTCAGAGGACTAAAAGCAACTCTAGAAAATGACAAGGGTCTAACTACAAAATATCCAAACTATTTTAAACTACAACAACTATTTATAGGACTAAATATTAAAAGCAAAATAGATAGGGGCCTAAAAACAATTTACCCCTTATTAAGCATGATCCAACGACCGATGGCGCCACTTTGGGATGGACGGCTGAGATGAGATCCTCAGATGGATCTGACAATTAGGAGCCTCTCGATGGTGAATGATTGTGATTAGAACTGGAGAGGACGTTGATTGAACGGTTGGGACGCTATCTGGATGAACTGGGAAGAACTCATTGGAGACAAGTTTCAATCGGTGATTACGTGCTGGTCCGACGTCCTTGTGAGCTGCTGAGATAAAGGACTCGTCGGCAAAGGTGCTCCGTAGCTACTGGTTGGCTTAGAAGGGCACATGACCACGAGAAGTGTCCTAGAGATGTGTGGACAACCTGGAGTTGTTCTGAGGTATCCTTGACCTCTGGATGAGGTCTGGTCGTGCTCCAACCCTATAGGAGAAGACGTATGCTCGGGGGGTAGTTCCAGCAAGGGTTAGAGCATCACAAGTGTCGAAAATAGAGGTGGAGGGTGAGCGGGGCAGGTCTTCGATTATGCATGAGAATGGACCTGCTAGGAGGCTCCAACCCGATGGCTTGATCCATGTGGGGGGTTGCGGAGCAAATGTAGAAGTGATAGGAAGTTGGAGTGAGACGGAGTAAGGTCGGAAGATGGTGAAACAAGGGATGAAAGATCGTCATCGGAGGTGCTCTGTTTCTCGGAGAAAAAAGATCGAATCAATGGAAGATGAAGGTTATAGTGAGTACCTAAGGATGGAGGAAGTACGCCTGGCGACGTAGACGTCGTACATGGGGGAAGTGGCCTCGATAGCCAATGCAGCTAGAGGATGGGCTCCTCACAATGGAGTTGAGGAAGAACCTCGCTGGACCTGGGGCTCTCACGCTCCAGAAATCTTCATCGCCCTCTCCCACTCACGTTTTCACTCTGGAAAAGGAGGAGCAGGTGTGCAAAAGGTGGTGGCGCAGCCAACAACGGAGGAAAAGGATGAGGGGGTGCAGGATATATAGGTGTGCAGGTACGACAAGGAGGAGGCGTGGCCTGCGAACCGAGGCACAGATCGAGGAGGAAAAGATCTAGCATGGATTAGGGATCCGTGCCTCGCATTCAGAGCCTGGAATCGGGGAAGAAGGAGCTACGGTCGGGTCGTGAGAAATCGAGGACAATCAGGAGAAACCCAATTCGGCCAAAGAGAAGAGGGGGGGATCAGTTGACCTCGGTCAACAATCTGATGTGGCCCAATCAGAAGGGGTCGTGGATAAAGACAAAAGATGCTACAGGACAAAATAAGTGTAAAAATAAAGATAATTAAATTAAAAAATAATAAATGAATTTAAATTAAAAAATGGAGAAAATGAAAAATATTTATTATTTTTCAAGGATTTTTTTTATTTTTAATTATTTTTATGAAAAATAAATTAGTGTATATACAATATATAGCATTATATACAGGTATAATATACCTATGTAATATGTACAAGTTTTTTTATTTTTACACAGATACCATTATTTTGTATTTTATTTATTTACAACATATATTTAGAAATAAAAAAATATTTTTTTATTTATTTTTATGAATTATTTATAAGTATAGAATAAATAGTGAATGTGATGTACATACATGTGTTTTTGTACAATGAATGGGGGATCTTATTTTTATTTTTATTTACTTTTTCTGATTTTTATTTATTTTTATTTTATTTCTAAAAATATATACAAGGAGGTAAAAAAATTAGTTTGATTTTATCAAAAATAATTATTTACACATATAGGTAATATGTACAACACAAAGTAGACACTATCTCTCTCTATTTATTTTATTTTGTGATCAGGTCAAGATTTGACATTCTCTTGGGATTTGGGTCACTCTGTATTTATTATAAATACCTCCTTCCTTTTTCTTTTCCTTTATTCTTTTATTTTTGCACAAAAACATGCTCATTATGCTCCATTAACAAATGCATGTTGAATGCTATGTTATTGTATTTACACATATTTATATGATGATTTGCTAAGATAAATAGCTAAAATAAAAGAATAAAGAGTGAGAATCAGGGATTCATCAGTCTCATTATACATCTTCTTCCTCTACTTAGGCCAAGGCCTAAGTATAGGGGGGACCGACGCCACCTGTCTATACCATTCTCCTCACCCCATTTCCAACCTTCTTCCGTACTTAGGCTGACCAGAGCCTAAGTATAGTGGGAACCGATGCCCATATGTATATACTCTCCTCATTCTCATGTCCCGACTGCCTCATTTCCGCTCTTCTTCCATACTTAGATTGTTCACAGCCTAAGTATAAGGGGGTGAGCTGATCTATCTTTTTCTTTTTCCTTTTCCTTTTCACTCTCTTACGCTTAGCCCGAGCTATGTCTTCTCTATGCTTCTTGTGCTCTGAGGACACAACACTCGCTAAGTATAGGGGATTGTCTATATATATTGTGTATATATTTTACCCATAGCTCGTACTTTCAGTAAGTCTATATGTATTTATGGGGTGGGTAACTAACTTGAAAAAAACAAATCAGAAATAAAACAAAAAAACAAAAACAAAAACAAAAAAACAAAAACAAAAACAAAAACAAAAAAAGAAGTTTTGCTACTAACACTGACTGTGTCCAACCAAAAATTTTGAAAAAATGCCTTTTTATTCATTTTTGCATAAAAAATTTCCTTCCAAAAAAATTTCACAAAAATCACAAAGAAAAAAAGTGTGCCTACATTTCACACACCTGAACTTCATCCAGCATTACATGCATTTGCATTTGTAAAAACCCTTGGTTTCTGAATCGAGTTATGTGCAGAAACCAAGAGTGATCTGGACTAGACCTTAATCCACCTAATTTTCAGAGGAACTTCACCGAGAAAAATGATTTTAGAAACTTCATGTCTATGACTTAATTCTTTGAGTTCCACATGACAGTGTGCAGCGTTTAACTCTTATTCTCTAACCAGGTCTCTTCATTCTGGGTACAACTCTGGAATAGGGAATTAATTTGTACTCTCGCACTATGCACTTAGCTCAACTCAGATGGGGTGTTGGAAGACTGTGTGAATTTTTTTTCTGGTAGCATGGACATCTAAAGACTGGAGTATGGGTTGAAATAAAGCTTCGGAAAAGGGATGGACGGTTGGGCATACTTTTTTCTAAAACCATAAAACATGTACGGAAAAAAAAGATTCCATATCCGTAGGGGCACAACAAGATCCTCACAGAACTACCAAAAATCCAAATATAAAGAAGCCTTCTATCAAATAATCATTTTACCAAAAAGATCCAAGATTCAAGAAAACGTGCAGATCTTGGTGAAGACTTCGCTAAACTGGCCAGCTTCACAAAGGAGAGATGACTACACTGGTCACCCTCCAGTTCTTTTCTCCTTCTTCTAATTTCTCCCTCTATTTGATTGTGAACACAGCGCAAAGACTCCTCAAGGATGAGTTACTGGAGAGGAGTTTTGCTTGGTAGTCCAGCATTCTGGATGGGAAGAGCTAAAACCTTTCACACACATGACTCCATTGTTCAATGTTCATGGGTATGCTTTGGGAAGGGGATTGATCAAAGATGACTTTTGAACTGAAACTGTAGCAATGATGTGTAGAAATTGGAGGTTGTTGATTTTAATATCCAAAGTCTCACAAAAGTTCCGCCAAATTAATAATCCAAAGGTCAGGTCTAGTTCAATTTTCACCTTCTACTCATGGTCTTGGTATGGAACCCAATCTCATTTTCACCTCATTGCATTTCTTTTTATGCTCAAGGACGAGCATGGTTTAAGTATAGGGGGGTGATGAATCTCAAATTCATCACTCTAAAATACATTAATTAAGCCCAAATTCTTCGAAATTCATATGCATTTTATCCATTATTCTGCATAATTAGCATTCATGCATGTCTTAAAAATAATTGCATTTTATCACTCATTATTGCACAAAATAAGAAGCCAAAAATCACAGCATAATTAACATGTAAAATAGCCAAACTTCACTGATTTTTAACTAATTCATGCTAACTCCAATTGACCTAAAACCATTCCATTGTGTACATACTACTAACAAGAATAAATGAAAAATACAAAAAAATCACTAACTGGAATAAGTGGACCAAAAACCCAAACCCTAATTATAGGATTCTCAGACTAAAACCTCAATATCTTCCTCATCTAGTGTCTGATTTATCCTCTCACTTCTGAACTAATTTGCATTCAAATACCTTCAAAAGAAGACCAAGTTCAAGTAAATCAGAACTCATGTGTGAAAGTTTGGTTTTGGGCCTCTTTTGTACATTTTGTATTTTAGTGATTTTTGACCTATTATTTTATGTACATAATTTACTCATTTTATTTTATGTCTTTTTCATTTCTTTTTTCGACGAAAGTTCTATTAAAATGCACAAAAATCCAAATCCAAAATGGGCTTAAAATCAAAGAAATTAACTGAGTCTGAGTCTTCACTAACAATCTGTACAAAAGTTGTTGTTTTTGTTTTTTATTTTATTTCTTATTTTTTCTAATTAATAAAAATTCAAAATAACTAGATTAATGTGTAAATATTTATCTTTTATTTATCATATTTTTTTCCAGATTGTTATCTTGATTAAAAATAAAAAAATAGAAAACCCCAAAATCAAGGTATTCTATGTACATAGAGTGCCCCAAAAATATCACTTTGTGCAAATGGCCAATTTTGGTTTTTATCCCTTCATTAACATTATAGATCTTGTTGAGATGAACAACTTTCATGAAGAAAATTTTCGATCTAAGGTTGTTTGCTATTTCTTTTTTATTTTTCTTTCTCTTTTGTTCTTGATTTTTCTGGTGGTGTCACTCAAAATTAGAATTTATTTTCGCTTATTTTTATTAAAAAGTTATAAATAATAATAATTAAAAAATTATAATTAATTGAGTGCCATGTGGACGCATCAGGGGCGTCCTATCTCAACCGATCGGATGGCCCCTTGTGCATCCCCTTCCTCCAATCCTCCAGCCACCTTTCCCCTTATGGGCGACGGTGCCGCCTCCGCGAATTCCGCGCGACCGCCTCCCTCATCCAATCCCCTCCATCACAATCTTCTATGTAACCCGCGCTGCCGCCGCCCACAAAATCATCCTCCTTCTATCTTGGCTGGTGTCAACAACCACCCCAATCGTCTTCTTCTTCCATATCTGGAGGCCCCTTTCGAAGTTTATCCTCCATCGCCCCAATCTCAATCGAATCCTCATCAAATCCTCATAAGAACCACCAGCGTTCCCCTTCCATCTTCGTCGAAACCTCCGCCACCTGATACGCTATTTAATCCCCGATAGTCACCCACCTCCAATTCATCCGCCGATTGCACATCAAAAGGGGAGAACTCTGGTGGTGACAGCCTCTTCATCCTCTCGCGACGAGATCCGAGGCCTGGTGCCTCGTAGCTGTGCGTCTTCGTCTCTGACTGCTCCTCACTCCGACCCTTGCCGTTGAGCCAACGACATTGCCTTCATCAACTTCAACCCCCGCTATCGACAACACCATCACCTCTGACGACTGGACGTTGCTCCGCAGCCGCATCTTTGGCAACTCCAAGATCCACCATCTCCCTATCCAGGAGCTTGCAGCCTCCTATCCAGGAAGCCCTCTGCTTCGTTACCGCTCCTTCGCCAATCGCATCTCCGGTGGCTCACACGCCGCTCCATCACGACCGACACCTCTCTTGCACCACTACATTGACTCCAGCCGTCCTCCACAGCAACCCCTCACCCGCCCTCTGTCGCTCCACCATCAGGATCATTCGTGCATTGTCGAGGGCAGTCCCGAGACCCTCCCATCTGCTGCACACGTGAGTGAGGGGACTTCTTACATTGAAACCCCAAAAGGCCGTCGATTTCCAAAAGCAGCCCCAGCCCAGAGGTCATGTGCCTTGCACGTGACCTAATGGGACCTACTAGGAATTTTGCAGATACGCCCCTGAAGAGCTGCATTATTACCAATCACCCCCTAGGTCACGTTCTTGGCACGTGACCCCCCTCGAGGTCTTAGTATTCACCTTCAGTCTATTCCTGCATTTTTATATGTTTTTAATTATTGTAATTTTGCGAACAGATCCATGAGTTCTTATTATATTTTGAACCTTTTTCTTGCACCATTTTATTATTTAAAAAATTATAGGATGTTTCTCAACTAATTCTCTATAATATGGCATGCTTGTGATATATTTATCCTCTATGGTTAATTAATAATTATTTTTTGGAAATTTATATATTTTGCCCATCTGTGCTTGGAAATTCAAAGTTAATTAATCGTAGCCCCAAAAATTGCCAAAAATTTACGAATAAGAGAATTAATTGTATTCACCCAAAAAGAATTGCATTTGCTTGCATGGTTTGCTCTATAAAAATTATTATTCATGTTGCAATCTTTAGTTCTTAGTAGGTATTAAAACTTGTATTTTTGAGGTTTAGGATTTTTTTTAGATCAATCACCTAGTGATAGATCTTGGATAATTTTATCCATTGAAATCAAATAATTTTAATATATATTATAACTAATTATTGAAATTCACTTTGTTTACGTTTATAAATTCATAAAATATTTTCTTGCATCCAAAAATTCCAAAAAAACATACAATGCTTCCATTTCATCATATTTGACATCTCATCCATGTTTCGTAATTTTAGGACATCATTTGATTGAAAATTGCATTTTACTCCCTAAAATTGGTCGTATTTACATTTGCATCCCAAAATTGCATTAAAAATACAAAAAAAAATCGTCTCGAAAATCATGCAAAAACTTTGGTAGACAAAATTCTAGGTTGTTCCTTTGCCTCCTTAAGTTCAACCTTGGGACTTGCTCAAGTAAAATAAACATAAAACCAAGCTGATTAAAAATTGAATAAATTCTTGTGGTTATTTCTTGACTGATTCTGAATTCTCACCTACAACAAAATGTCAAATTTAAATGATTATTCATGCAAATTAAGCAAGGCATTTCCGAACTCGTCATGGAGGCATCGTCCAAATCTTCTAATGCTACGAGTAGGAGATTTTCATCGAATATCACATTTATCGAATGGACAATGAACAGTAATGCATCATGATCTAAATACAGCTTCACCAACTATCCATTGATTACAAAGGGTTGTGCACCAGTTGATAATTCTGATATGAGAATGCTTCCACTATCACACATAGTTCTCACAAGGTAGGGCCTTGTCCATTTTCTCGTGAGTTTGCTTGGGGAAATCTTTAACTTCACATCAAATAACCATGAATTTTTTCCAAGTCGAAAGTCTTTCATCTGTTGTTCTTGTTATGCCAACATTTGACTTACTCCTCATATATAAGGTTGTCATCGTATGTGGAGTCTCAAAATTCCAAGAGTTTGTTTAGATATGTCTTATAGTTCTGACCACTAGTCTATAAGTCCATATTGTAGATGTTCGCTGGCCGTAAAGATTTGTGGATTAATTCACTAATGGATGGCATGGATTTCCATAAACCAGACGATAGCGAGACATACTGAGTAGAGACTTATAGACGGTCCAATAAGCCCATAGAACTAAGTCCAACAACTAAGACCAGATCTTCATATATGGCCTAACAAGTTTCTGTAAGATTATCTTGATCTCCCTATTGGATAACTCGACCAAGCCATTCGAATGTGGGTTGTAAGGAGATGTGATATGAGGATCGTTGACATAATCCTTCACAAATTTCTTAACTTCTTTATTAACAAAGTGGCTACCCATTTCTGAAATTAAAATATTTTTAATCCTTGAACACTAAATAATGTTGTCCTTGAGAAAGATACAAACGGTACGACTATGAGTCGATCAAGAGGGAATAGTCTCCACCCAATAACTCACATAGTCAACGGCGAGTAGGATGTACTCGAATCCTTGACTATTATGAAATGGTCTGATAAAGTCAATGCCCCAAGCATTAAAAACATTTGATATCTGAATAAATTTGAGGGGCATCAAATCTTTGGAATTGAGGGTTCCTCCCATTTTCTGAGAATCGATGCAGCCTTTCACATAAGCTATGACATCCTTGAATAGTGTGGGCTACTAGAGTCCACACTATAATACTTTCATTGACGTTCTACTTCCTGAATGGGGTCCTCCATATTTGAGCTTATGCCAATGCTCGAGGAAGTTGGTGTACTCATCCTAAGGAATGCACCGATGCCAAATGTAATATGCACCTTCATTGAAAAGGTATGGATCTTCCCACCGGTAGAAATTAATATTGGACATAAATTTATCCTTTACTCTTGTCCAATATTGTGTAACTTTTTCATAAACGAGATAGTTCATAATATCATCATACCATGGGAGAGAAGCAACATTGAGAATATATTCTTTAAGAAAGGTCTCTTTATTTGGCACATTTCTTAAGGGAATATCTATGCATTCAATTCTAAATAGGTAGTCTTCTACCACATTCTTAACTCCAAATTTATCTCTAATCTCCAAATCAAATTCCTTGAGGAGAAGGATCCATTTGAGCAAACGTGACTTGGCATCCTTCTTCTAATGTAGGTACCGGATAGAAGAGTGGTCATTATAAATAATAACCTTTGAACCGAGGAGATGGGATATGAACTTCTCTATGGAGAAAACAACTGACAACAATTCTTCCTCTATAACTGTATAGTTCTTCTATACATCATCAAGTGTTATGCTATCATAATGGATACTATAGGGTAAATTATCTCTTCTTTTACTAATATAACCCCAATGGTGAATAAGAAGTGTCTGTCATAATCTCGAATGGTAGAGACCAATCAGGTAGATGTAGGATGGGTGCCTGAGTGACAAGTTCTTTCAGCTTAGTAAAGGCTTGGAGAATCTTATAATCGACAACAAAATTGGTCTGCTTGCCCAGAAGCTCTGTGAGAGGTCGGGAAATCTTACTGAAGTCCTTGATAAATCTTCTATAAAATCCAACATGCCCTGGAAATGACCTCACATTCACTATATGAGGTGGCTCAAGTTTTGCAATGACATCCACCTTCGCTAGCTCAACCTCCATGCCTTGCTTGTAGAGGACATGGTCCAACACTATTCCTTCTCTTAGCATGAAGTGGCTCTTTTCCCATGATAGAAGTAAATTGACTTCACTGCATCTCATATTCACTCGGTCTATGTGCACAAGACAAGCATCGAAACTATCACTATAGATCGAGAAATCATCCGTAAAAATCTTAAGAAAACTACCCACCATGTCAATAAAAACAACCAACATGCACTTCTGGAATGTAGAGAGCATGTTACATAATCCAAAGGGCATCCAATCGAAAGCATAGGTGCCGAAAAGACAGATGAAAGTGGTTTTCTCTTGATCTTCAGGAGCGATTGCCACTTGGTTGTACCCAGAGTACTGATGATTGTCATCCTGAGTGGGTATATTAGGTACTCGTTGTAGCACAACACTTGGCCAATTAGTTAGAACCGAGAAAAGATCTTCGCGAAGAGTGTCTCAGCTTAAATTTATAACCTGGGCAAGTCCGAGGTCGAATACAGAGAGGCAAAGGAACAACTTTAGGTTAATTCAGAACACTTAGGTCTAGGTTTCCAATTCGGATTTTTTTTGTATTTCTTATATGCAAAAATAAATGTGAATGTAAAATGCGGTTGAATTGAGTTAATAAGAAAACACACAACTTGGCCAAATTAATTTTAATGTGAAATAATTCAATTTATCCTAATTATATTTTTCTTAAAATCCTAATCCAGTGATGAATGCAAAAAACATTTTTTTGGAAATTTAAGGGTTAAAATGCAATAATGAAAATCCACACTTTTACGGATTTTTATGTAATTTTTCATACAAAAAGAATGCAAAAATTATGAAAATTTTACTGAAACTTAAACATGATTAAATGAGTCTACAGTAATTGTTTTGGAATATTGTGACAATATATGATTTTTTTGTCATTTTTTAATAAAATCAGTCTGACTGCAAGTATTTAATTCCTAATAAATCCATAATGTCAATTTATCCAAAGAGAAATTATCTTAAAAGGTATTTATATGAGCAATCCAGGTGAGGTGGAATTTCACAAAATAATGTCTGCATTTAAATAAAAATCATTTACTAAAATCACTATATAATTTATTTATGGCACAGGACAACTCCACTTAGAAGAAATTTGGGCAGTAACTAAATCATATCCAAATGCATTATTTTTATTTTTTCAGAGCAACTGTGAATGAAATATGGATTTAAGACCACAAATTGGGTAAAATATGCAATTTATCACTAAATCAATTTTAGTTAATTACTCGATGCTCACAAAAATCCAAATAAATAGCCAAACGATAGAGAATTAGTTGCTCAACAACAGGACATTTTCATTAAAATAAATGATGCAAGAACGATGTCCAAATTAATAAGCAAACATAGGGGTATCCGTGCAATTCTAGAAAACAAAAGCTTAAAACAAATTATGTACTGGGATGTTTTTGCAATAACGAAAACTTAAATAAAAATAGTGTAATTTTTACAAAAGTAAAAAAAATAAGAAAAGGACCTTCTTCATGGTTAGGGCATGATGATAGGGAGAATGGCTGTAGCGGGCAATGGGGCACCACACGATGGGTGGCAGTGGCGGTTGGTTGGACGAGCGATGGAGGAAGGGCATCGTGAGGGAGGCACTGGAGAGAGGACCTGCAGGTAGAGGATCTTGTGTGTGGCTAGCCTTGGCAGAGGAAGTGCGGCAGGCGCATGACGAAATATCGCTAGAGGAGTGTCGGGAGTAGTCCTTGCGGTGACGCAGATGATCGCAGGCGATGAGGAAGGTCGAAGAAAGGGGCGACAGGTCGGCAGTGGTGGGCGGAGGTCAGGGGGTGGGGGTGTAAACCGCTACAAGTGCTGGAGGTGGTGGTCGTAGTTGGAGTATTTTTATTTTTTTGAATTTTTTCGTTGTTGTGATTTTAACTTTTTAATTTGATTTTTTTTATTTTTTTAGTTTTCTTAAATAGGGAATTAAAAATATGAAAATATGATAGTGTGGAGTAGAACAAATGAAGGTGTAGTAGAGCTGATGTGATGGAGGTGGAGTATAACAAAAGGTGTAGTAGAGCTGATGTGATGTGATAAAAATGAGGAAATTAACAACAATGTCGAATGATAAAAATGGAACTTACCTACTGTGGAAACGAGATCATGTGGTGTGCTCACTAGAAGCACGGTCTTCGGTCGAATCACCGGCAAGCATGAGCCCGAGGAGCGTGCGGAGGCGGCTGCAATGTTGGCCGAAATGCCAACGGATCTCACCGGAGAGGAGGTGGTCATTGCTCTACTTTGTCGTTCACTGTCACCGAGGCGGGTGGTCAGATCTGTCGATTCTCTTTCGCATAAAGGTGGATCAAAGGCAAAAATGAGGAGAATGAGATGTATAAAAAGAGAAGAAAAATGGATGTTAGAAAAGATGGTGGAATGCTGGAGTTGAATTAGAGGTTAGATGAAGATTTGGTGGTTAATGGAAGAAGATAGAAGTTAGTGTAGAGAATGGAAATTATATAAAGAAAAGAAAAGAAACTAAAATAGGCTACTAAATAGAAAAGGATAAAATAAAAGAAAATGGGAAAATCGCAAACAAACTAACAGAGAAAAAGCAAGGAACAAAACAGATCATATGTACATCATTTTTTACTTTTCAAATTGTATTTTTTTGCATTTTCAATGAGAGATATTTACAAAAGAAAAAATAAAAAAAACTAGAAATAAAATAAAACACAAACATTTTTTTTGGATTTTCTAAGAAATGAGAAAAAGTAAATAAAAATGAGAAAAGAAAACTAGGTACATTATATAAAAAGTCACTTTACCTTATTTTGAATAATGAAACATTTTTTTGAGATTTTTAAAATTATATAATTTATTAGAATATAAAATAAAAATTTTAATAAAAAAATAAAGAAATAAATAAGGGTTAGATTTATATAAGAAAAAAACAAATTCACATTTATTGCATTATGCAAAATAATGCAATAAATGTGAATTTGTTTTTTTCTAACTTAAAGGCCTCAAAAATTAAATTTTGCAAATGAGATTCAATTTTAATGAAATCACTTTCATTGGATAGATAATTTTCTAACTCAAAAGGTGAATTTGGAGTTCATACAGAGCGGGAAGTCGGTCGGGAAATTAGACTTTACTGCTCTTTCTTTTTGGGATCTAGGAATATTTATTTGAGGTGAAAATTATTTTGTATTTTTGTATTTTTATATTCATTTTTATAAACAAGTCAGAGAAAGAACTAACTGAAAAGGAGTTGAAATGAAATTATTAAAAATACATGAAGTTTTGATTATTTACATGTGAAAAACTCCTTTATTTACGACTTTTTATTATTAATTTTTTTGTACAACATAATATATAATAATTAGTGTATTTGATTTACAAGATTTATTTTATTAATTTATTGATTTTATGGATATTTATTTGAGATTTTACTCAGAGATTTTTCTAAGATCAATATATTGAGATGATTAATCATAGATTCATCACCCTTCTATACTTAAACTTTGCTAGTCCTCGAGTAAAAAAAGAATGAATAAGTTGGATTAACCCCTGACTGTGCATATGAATACAAGACTTAATCTGTTGAAGAACTCTCGGTTTTAGTGAATCTAAAATTCTAAGCTGAACCAAGCTCTAGTCAAAAGGTATCTAATTTCCCTAATCATCAAACTCTCTATGTATACATATATAATAGGGATATGACTTTAAATGTGGAGTGCAGTCACATCAGTAGATTCATAACATCACCCAAGGTTCTAGTCTAAGAGACTCTCTGAAGAACTTGATCATCAACAATAGGGAATAAACCTATTCTTACATCCAATCAACTATTTCTTCAGATTTAAACATATAAGTGTAGATGGAAGGCCAGTTGATGGAGGGCATAGGATTGTGTCATTTCTTATCTCCCTCTCATTGGAACAAGGATCCTCTTGAGTGCCTTATTAAATCAACACGTGTATTTGTTTGGATGTTGATCAGTGTGTTCGTCAAGAGAAGTTGGAGTCGTCTCACTTGTTTTCTTGGGAGTACACCGGGATGTGCCTTTTTGAGTATCTAATATACTTTCTACACCCATACTTGTAGCATTTACGATGCAGAGCCCTTTTTGGGTGCTAGCTCGACTCCTAGTAATAATAGAAGTGGTCCAAGTGGAGCTTTGAAATGGTTGGGAGCGTTGACTTGGTGGAAGCTCTTTGATATTTGACTTTGTATGGTGAAATCTTTTCTTTGAACATTTCTTTCTTTCTTTTCTTTGATTTTTGCTAGCTCCACTGCTTTTACCAAGATTTGGCGCACACTAATCAACAATTTTTTTAGATTTCGTCACACCCTAGTACATAGGTAAATGTCAAGAGATAGTACAAGAACCATGTTCTCATATTGGCTAAAGGTGTTGACACTCAGGTTTCATGAAGCCTTCATTGATTTTATCCCATCCTCGAGCATCATAAAATCAGGTCCAAACTCAAATCCCTCATCCCAATTCCTCAAGTGAAATTTCAACTCATCCCATCACAACTGCAGTCGTGTATGTGAGGTGTTGATCATATTCTTAAGGTAGAGACTAAGAGTGCAATATAGCACACATATCTTTTAAACTAGGGAAATGTGAATAATTAAGTCAACGACTCTAATGACTAAGTATGGTTAACTCAAAATATCAAGACCTCATAAACCAAGTGTTCTTGAACTTCACTAGTCTTGTGTGACGGTGTAAGTATCAGGAACTAGACCAACTAATTAGTTAGGTTTTTTTGTAATTTTGATTTTGTGATTTTTTTTTGAAAAAGAAAGGAAAAGAAGAAAGACAATTTTTTTTGTTTTTTGGAAAAGTTTTTTAATGGATTTTTATGATTTTTTTATTTTTTTCATTTAATCCACCCGTAATTATTGTATAATATATACAAAAATACATGAAAGTACGGGCTATGGGTAAAGTATATATGTAATATATGCACGCCTCCTATACTTAGCATGTGTTATGTCCTCATAGCACAAGAAGCGAGGAAAATACATAGCTCGTGTTAAGCGTAGAAGAGCTAAAATAACAAGAATTATAGAAGTCGATCTACCCCCTATAAATAGGCTCTGGTCAACCTAAGTGTAGAAGAAGAGCAAAAATGGGGCAGACGAGGTCAAGAGGAGAAATGGATGAGTATATACACATCGTGGAGATCGGTCCCCCATATACTTAGGCTAGAACAGGAGTAAGTGTGAAAACTGATGTGATTGGAGAATATACAAAGGAGGGAGAATGTACAGGAGTGGATGAATCCTCTAAGATACTGAATCTTGATATTGCATCTTCATGAAGAGTAATATGATGTATCTGCTCTGTGCTCATTTTACATGAAGTTGATGACCTCGACTTGGACTAACTGCTCTTTAGAATCTACAAAATGCTTCAAAAGTTCACCATTCACCGCATGGGATTGTGCACCATCTGTGAGATCAGATATCTCTACACTTCCATTCCCATGCACTTTCTTAACAACAAAGGGACCTATCCACTTAGATTTGAGCTTTCCATGGAACATCTTCAACTTGGCATTAAACAACCATACCTTTTGCCTAGGGACAAAGTATTTGCACCTAATGTGTTGATCATGCCATCTATTTACTTTGTCCTTATAAATCAAACTGCTGTCATATGCCCTGCACGAGCTCATTCAAGTTCAAGTCTCAACAAAGCTTTCCTAGGTGACAACTCTAATTAATCCACTTAATTGCCCATTCGAATTTGTGAATCAGCTTTGCGGGCAAATGGCATGGCTTCCCATAGATTATTCTGAATGGTGAAGTGCCCAATGGTGTCTTGTAGGTTGTCCTATAGGCCCACAAAATTTGGTCCAAGAGCTAGAACCAGTTCTTCCTATCTAGACGAACCAACTTCTACAAAATACACTTCACCTCTCTGTTCGAAACCTCTACCATGCCATTGGTCTGTGGGTGGTAAGGACTAGTAACTCTATGCTCAAATCCGTAGTCCTTAGCTAAAGATCTCACATATCGGTTCACAAAGTAGCTACCCCCATCAGATATCAGAATATTTGGCATCCTGAACCTGGCAATAATATGGTGTCTCACAAACTTGTAGATAGTCTTGTTGTCTACGGTTTGGGTTGGGATAGCCTCCACCCATCTAGACAAATAGTCAATCGCCAACAAGATGTACTAGTGTCCTTGGTTGTTGGGAAAATAACCCGTAAAATCTATGCCCCATGCCATTATTTGGCAGATCGAGCATGACTGTACAAAATCAATAGCATCTCAAAATAGGGTCGCCCAAGAAAATCCACATTGAAGTACCTTATGGCTGGTTCTCTTCCTCGAATGGTGTCCTCTAGCCCTAAGTGAATGACAATATGTGAGGACACTATGGTACTCCTCCTGAGGAATACACCTTCTCCAAAAACAATCCGACCTTCGAAGAAAAGGAAAGGATCGTCCTAGTGGTATCTCCTCGAATCTGACTTCAGTCGGTCAATGCTGCTCCTAGTCCAACCATGGGGAACCTACTTGGAGACATGAAAGTTCACCATGCTGGCATACTAAGGGAATGAGTTAATAACATAGATTGACTCGTTTGGGAAGGTCTCTATAATCTGCTCATAATCAGGAGAATTCTTAAGCTCAATCCGAGAAAGGTGATCAGCCACAACATTCTTCACTCCAAGTTTATCTTTTATCTTTAAATCAAACTCTTGGAGGAGTAAAATCCACCTAAGAAGTCGTGCCTTCACGTCCTTATTTTCCATTAAGTATCGAATAGTTGTGTGATTAGTGTAGATTATCACCTTAGAGCCCAAAATATATGACTTGAACTTCTTGAGGGCTCATACTACAGCGAGCATTTCCTTTTCAGTCACAGTGTAATTCTTCTATGTAGGGTCTAACACTTTGCTCACGTAGTGGATCACAAATAGGATCCGCTCTCGTCTTTGTCCTAACACATCTCCTATAGCGAAATCTGAAGCATCAATCATGATCTCAAAGGGCATAGACCAGTCAGAAGCTTGTAGGATAGGCGAGGCACAAATTTTTACCTTCAAGAGCTCAAAGGCCTCCAGACACATGTGATCTACAATGAACTCTGTGTCTTTCCCTAAGAGCTCAGTCAGTGGGCGGGCAATCTTTAAAAAATATTAAATAAATCTCCTATAAAATCCAACATACCCTAGAAACGACCGCACTGACTTTACATTGGTAGGTGATCGAGTTTCTTGATCACCTCCACCTTGGTAAGGTCAACCTTCATTCCCTTTCTAAATATGACATGCCCCAACATGATACCCTCTGTCACCATAAAGTGTCTCTTTCTCCCAGGAGAGTACTAGATTCACCTCTCTACACCTCTTGAGGAATCTGTCCAAGTGCGCTAAACATGTATCAAAGGAATCACCATGGACAGAGAAGTCATCCATGAACACTTCCAGGAAATCTCCCACCATCTCGGCAAATATGGCAATCATGCACCATTGAAAAGTGCATGGGGCATTACAGAGATCGAATGGCATGCTCCTGAACGCGTAAGTGCTAAACGGACATATGAATGTTGTCTTTTCTTGGTCCTTAGGGGCTATAGATACCTTGTTGTAGCTTGAGTACCCGTCAAGAAAATAGAAGAACTCTTTCCATGCGAGTCTCTTCTAAATCTAATCAATAAATGGCAAGGGAAAGTGTTCTTTCTTGGTCGTGGCATTCAAGCACCTGTAGTCGACACAGACGCACCATGTTGTGGGTACTCGTGTCATGATCTCTACCTCTCCTCATTGGTGACCATCTAAATTCCCGCCTTCTTCGGGACAACATGAATCGGGCCACCCACTTAGAGTCAGAAATTGGGTATATAAACCCTGCTTTAAACCATTTCTCTATCTCATTCTTCACTACTTCCCGTAGATTGGGATTGTCTCCTCTGGAGCTCCCGGAAACGTCTCACATTATCCTCAGTAAAAATGTGGTACGAGTAGAGAGCAGGGATGATCCCCACAAGATCCAACACTGTCCATCCTATTTCTTTGCAGTTCCTATCTAAGACCTCTAACAAACCTAGACTCTAGTTCTAAAGTCAAGTCTGAGCTAATGATAATAGGATATCTCTCTTTGGGTCCTGCAAGAATGGCGTACTTGAGTGTAGGAGGTAGTGAGTTTAAATCCGGAAATGCGGTATCATCAAGCAAATCTGGCTGAACTAAATCTGAATTTGGTTCTATGTTACATGAAGGTGGGCTCAACTATGTAGTACCCGCCACCAACTCAGAAATATTTGGAGTTGGAACGCCAAAGAAACGTGCTAATACGGCCAAAGATGCATCCTACTCGTCATCTATGTCCCATGATCGTTCCGCAGGGGATGGAACTAACGGATCCTGATGGATATCTATGACATCATGGGAATAGGTAGATTCATCTCTAACAAGATCAGGCAACACCTGGAAAATTGCATCATGCACTATGCCCTTTCCAGATCAAAGGGTCTCGCTCTATCCTGAAGGAACCTGTCTCCAAATCCTAATGGTGCTAATCATTCTGCAATCTACCTCTGAAGATGAGTACTCTGTGCTACTCTATGAATCGGGTTGCTGACACTTGGTTTGCTTCATCTCAAGGTTCACATCTCCACTTGGAGAACGGAACTTTATCATTCTCGTACCATAATCGAAAGTTGCACCAGTGGTCCTAAGGAAGGGTCGTCCGAGAATGATTCGACATTCTCTCCAATGATTGGGGGTCTCCATTTCCAAGACTGTGAATCAACCTGATAATTCTGCCCCTCAATCGAGATAACGATGTTCTTCACTTCTCCCTTAGGTCTCTTAATTGAAAGATCTATGAATTGGAGTAAAGCTCTAGATCTACGAAGTGGTTTCAACTCCAATTTATGATATAAGACTAAGGGAAGTAAGTTGATTGAACGACCATTATCCAAGAGTGTGCATGCAAATGCGATGTTGTTTATACAACTCTCCACGTAGTGAACACCCATGTCTCTCTTTTTCTTTGGCAATGTCTGATTCTTGAGACAATAGGTTGTGGGTATTGACAAGACGTGTTTCTTCACATTTTGGTTCTCTTTCTTCCTGCAAACCCTAGTAGGTGTGCATCTCACCATAAGGTATTTTTGAAATGCAGGATAGTTAGACACATACTCATTAAATGGCACCTTTATAGTGATATTTTTCTTTACAAAATCGTGCCTTATCGGGGTCATCTTTCTGAATCTTTTTGATGCGTTTTCCTATTGTAATAGCATGGGGGAAGGGGATTGAAGCTAGGGAAATAGAAGATGAAGAATCTGAATCATGAAATGAAAGATTGTTCTTGGTATTAACGGAAATAGAGTTCTTCATACATGAATCTTTTTGTTGCAACATGGAATCGAAATCATAACTATCTACTATAGGTTATGGAAAAGAAGCTGAAGTGGTATCCGCCACACCAGAGGTGCAAGGTCCTCTATAGAGTCAGAAGTATATCCATGCTACTAATGTTTCATACGTGATCTCCTTCTCTTCTCGGATCCATGAGTAGATATCCTCAAATGGTGTGTATGGGGCTCCGGAATATGTTGCCTCTCCTCCTCTTCCTCTGAAAACTCCTCAAGTAGAGATGCAGGGATGCCTCTCCTCATGTCCCTTGTCTGGACAGGTACGGTCACGGTCCTTCCGCTCCTGAGTGACATGTGATTAATCTCATCACACGACAGAATCTCATGTTCAGATCTAGAAGATGTTGAATAGTATACCTGACCAAAGTGCTGCTGAGAACCAGATCGGTTCAGGCTATTGGGGTTAACCTGGACTTGGGTTGGGATCAAGGTAGAGGGTGAAGTCTTCTCATCTCACCATCTGGACAGGCGGTTGACATCCACCTTTAAGTCATGAATTTTGTTCCTATAGGAACGAAGCTCATCGAGTATCTACTATTGTATGTCCAGGTGCCAGATGAAAAAGGAAGGGGATTAAAATGTGAAGCAAAATGGGAAGACTGACCATGATGACCAGGGTAGTGCCTCTGCTAATACTGGTGCTGGGGTGTATACTGAAATTGCGGGCCATGCTGGCCCGCCTGGTAATGGCCATGTCGGCCATACTACTGGTACTGCTGCCACTGTTGCTGGGGTGTCTAAAATCCAAGGCTCTAGTGTGAAGGAGGTGGTGCAGAGGTGAATGCAGTGTTTTGAAAGGTCGAGGGACGTTAGTAGGTCTGTCAGTCTCTTGTACTTTCCTACCTGATAGGGTCCTGAGTATACCATACTCCATTCACCTCCCAAACCGGTGGAGGCTCCTCCTGAACTGTCTCTGTTGATGGAGGAGGCTGCTGGAAAGAATTTGCGTAGGACTGTTCGTGCTCCAACGGTTGGAGTTTCCCTCACACCAACTACTGCTGAACATGGTGAACTCGGTATAGATCAGCGAGTGCAGTCATGGTAGTTATCTTTATCTTAGATACCTTCTCAGTCAACTCCTCCATTTGTTTTGAAATTTTAGAGACGCTCCGGTCTAACTCATCAATTCACCTGTCAATCCTCTCGACTACTATAAGCTTGTCCGTAAGGACTCCCGTGTTAGGGATCACATCTTGAGAGTGATCAGTGAACTGGGGGACGACGTATAGGCCTTGTTGTCCATCTGTGAGTGGTTGGTCTCAGCCAGCTCGAATACCTTCCAAATGATATCCAATCCTCGTGATGTATAGCTTCCTCCACAGGAAGCGCTCACTAAACCCTGCATCTCAGAGTTGAGATCAGTGAATATATGATTGGAACAAGATGTTGTCATCTAGTCCATGACAAGGACACTTCTGCAGGATGTCCTTGAACCTTTCCCAAGCAGCACAGAAGACTTCATGGGGTAGCTGAGAAAAGCTCATAGTGCACGTCCTCATCATGTTAGTCCTACTCAGGGGGTAGAACTTCTTTAGAAAATGGTCCTTGAACTTGGCATATGTAGTGACTGTAACTCCCAAGTTCTTTACCCAGTAGTCAGCTTTGCCACCCAAGGCAAATGGAAGGGCAGTGAGCCTAATATAAAACCTGGCTAACCCTAGGATATCTAAGATTAGCATAGATGAGCTCGAAATCCCTTAGGAATGTGTATGGCTCCTCAGAAGTATTCCCATAAAAGTGTGGCAACAAGTTCAAAAACTGCAGCTTCAACTCAAAATCAACTTCGGGTTCGACCGGACTCAAATAGTTCCGAATTCCGTACTGTCCGAGATTGTACGCCGCATTCATTGGTGGTTTGACCCCAACATTGAGTTGTCCTAATGAAGATTTGAGTAATGCGTGTTGATGCTTTGATGCAGCTAATCTGGCCAGTACCATTCTCATCGGGTCCTCGGGGTGTTCTTGCCAACATTTCAGCATTTGATCAATAAAGGGTAGAGGAAATCGATCCTTCTTGGTCGCTAAATTCAAGTGTTTGTAATCAATACAGACGTTCCACGAAGTAGCTGCTCGGGTAGAAATCTCCTTTCCTTGGTCATTGGTAACCACCATAATTCTGAATTTCTTCGGAACTACGTGCAATGGGTTATCCCATTTTGAATCAAAGATAGAATAAATAAATCCAGCTTCACACCATTTCATTATCTCTTTCATGACAATGTCCCAAAGGTTAGGGTTTAACCTTCTCTGAAATTTACGGGATGGCTTACAATCATCCTCTAAATAGAGATGGTGTGAACACAAGGTTAGATTTATCCTTGAGAGATCAGAAACATTCCAACCAAGCTCCTTATGTTTTTTCTCTAGACTCTATAGCAAGCGAGATTCTTAATCCATCGTCAATATGCTATTGATGATTATCAGATACATATCCTGCTCCTCCATAAGGAAATCATACTTAAGATCTATTGAAAGGTACTTTAATTCAAGTAAATTATCTGTCAGCTTCTCAGACACTTTCGAGACTAAACCGGTTGGTAAATGATATGTTTATAATAAAGAGGTGTTGTCCACCTCCATCACTCTTGGTGTAGACAATAAAGTACTGAACATATTTGCAATGATCTCTTCTTGTTCAGTTTGGCATGAATCTTCTTCAACTAGCTCGATCAGTACTTCTGAATCATGCTCCCTATTTGCAAAGGAGCAGAAGTAGACTGTGTTGCCTAGGTCCTCCTCTGATAAGAGGATTTCCTGTGTCTCAATATCATCCAGTGATAAGATTGGTTCTTTCATCGACTCAATAATATCACAGTCTTCTGTAGAAGGCTCTGGATGTCTTCTTTCAGATGTGCTCTCTATGGACTTTGGATCCGTGATCATATCCATGGTGACCTTTTCACTACGTGAGTGGAATATGATCTTTCTAAACCCATAATCAACTACAGCTTCAATTGTTCGAAGGAATGGCTGACCAAGAATAAACAAGGTCTGGAGTAATGATATACGGGAATCCATGCCCAGGACAATGAAATCCACTGGGAATCTCATGTCTTATATTGTTACTATAACGACATTCAACAAACCTCTAGACCACTTAATGGATCGATCAGCAAATTGAAGAATCATGAATGTGAGTTTAAGCAGACCGAGCCAACTTCTTGAAGCATTGAGGAGGGCAGGAGGTTTATAAAAGAACCACTATCAAGCAGAGTTCGTGTTGACTCGAGGAATCTCGGAGACAGAAATTAATGGTAAAAAGGTTGTCATCGTTACTATCCCCAAAAATCTCGTGACAAACAAAAAAATATTTTTTTTATTTATGCTACTTATTAATCTGTATAGCGGACATGGTCGAACTCAGGGAGGCTACAAATCCCGAGGGTTATTCAATTAATCAAGAATTAATTAAGAGAAAACAAGAATCTCAAAGGACAACTATCCTTGGTTTTTGTGATTTTTTATCTTTTTATTTTTTTATTTTTTTAAATTTTTTTATTGTTTTATTTTAAATTTTTTAGTGATTTTGATTTTGCAATTTTTTTATTTTAAAAAATAACATTAATGCAATATTCACAAGATTAAAAATATGCTCACCAACTATTTTTCTAATTTTTCAATTAATAAAAAATGCTCAGAAAAATCCAAAGAAAATATTTTTGGGTTTTAAAAGTTTTGAAATATTTTTGAGAATTTTTGTGGAATTTTCAGATGTTTTTGTATTTTTTCTAAAAATCAAACAGTGAGAAAATACGAAAATGTGCACAGCCTGGAGTAATTTGCAACTTAAAAATAACTTAATTACCTAAAACTCCTGACAGTTATTTTTAAACAAACTAGAAGCAATTATCTACAAACCAGAATTGAAATCACTATTTTTGGATTTTTGTAGACTTTTCTATGATTTTTAGAAGATTTTTGATATTTTTCAATTTTTTGGGGATTTATAAGTAATTAATGCGTGAAAATTGGTTAAAAATTAAAATACAATGAAATACAACTACTCTAATTTTTTTTTGAAATTTTTGGAATAATATTTGAATTTTTATGAATTTTGGAATTTCAAATAGAGAAAATGACATGTTTTTTATTTTTAATAATAATAAATGAAGGCAAAATGCAATGAAAATTTTATACTAAGAAGATAATCACATCAGGAGCATCGCATAATTTTTGCAAGATTTTTAGATCACAAATAACCTTTATTTCATCCGAATAGAGCAAGCAAATTATTATCCTGCAGTTCAGGGACTAAATATAATTTCGAAAAGTTTTGCACTAAAAATAAAAATAGAAATCAATCACAGGGGAGAATGCGCAATTTACCACTATATCATGTGCTTGAGGCTCTAGCAGGGACTTCTTTGAAATTTTCGAAAACTTTGGGACCATTGTTGCAAATTTCCAAATAAATTACTCAAAAATAACCCTCCAACCCTAGGGAGGTTCCTTCGTTCTTGAATTACAGGGGCGCTGCCCCTTGCTTCTTCTTTCTGCCCAAGTCAGATGAGCGGCGGTGGGGGCTAGTCAGGGCGTCGCCCTTCAAGCAGGAGGATCGAGGGGGCGCGGGCCGCAACAGCAGCAGCGCCATGGTGGCACGGCGGAGAAGGCGCCTACTGGGGCGGAGATGCGCGGGCATGCACTAGGAGGTGCTGGTTCACAGGCGGCGTCAGAGGGGCGGCTGAGGGGTCGGCGCTGCCTCGCGACGGTGGAGGCGGAGCAAGGATCGCGCGGCCAGACGCTGCGGAGGATGGAGGATGTATGGTGCTCGGCCGCGCCTCAGCCGACACACGGCCGAGGTCGGTTGTGGCATGGAGAGCGGCTGGGACTCTGGACGACGGGGAATCGGCAGTCAGGCGGTGGAGATGCGAGGACCAGCGTGCGGAGGGCGCAGGCAGCGGACTAAAGGTTGTGGTCAGCGCGACCTTGGAGGAGGGACGACGACGCCTGGGGGTCCGCGGGCGGCGGTTGTCATGACCCGCCTGACATGCTGCGTATTTTTTATTTTATTTTATTTTTGTAATTTTTTTACTGTTTGTAATGTAAACAGTGAATAATAAAAAAAACTTTTTTTATTATTTTTTTGTAAATCCTAAAATAGGAATAAAAAAGTCTATAGAAAATTTTTTTTCATTTTTTTCATTTTTTTATTTTTTATATAAGTGATCCTGCAAAACAAACGTTAGAGAAAATGAAACAAAATTTATTTTATTTATTTACAAATAGGAAAAATGAACGAGGATCCGGCGGACATGAGAGATTCGAATCCGATCTCCGGCCACCGTACACAGCCGGAGTTGAGAGATCGTGGACGATAGAAATAGAATGCGGGGAGATCGACAGAATGAGATGAAAACTCGAAATCGGAGATGGATCAAAAACATGACGGATTTTAAGATCTAGATAAAGAAAATGACAACGAGATAAAAAAACGAGAAATAAACTACGATTAACCTAGATAAAAATAAGAAAAATGTGGATCTCAGCTTAGGAGCGAAAATGGAGCGTGATCGCCTTGACAAGGCCAACTTGCTGTCACCAGACGGCTTGGAGACTAGGCAACTTCCTTGGCGAAATTTTCTCTCGGAGATCGGGCTCCTCTCTCTAAAGATTGATCAAGTTGAAATGAGGGAGAAGGTGCCATATAAATAGAAAAGATAGAATGAAATTTGAATTTTGGCATTTTTTGGTGGAAGAGATAAAAGAGATGAAAATTGAAATGATTTTTTGATTTTTTTTATGGAGAAAATAAGAGAGATGAAATGAGATAACATAAAAGGGATAAACATATATACAAAATTATCTAATTTTTTTGAATTTTCGTCACTTTATTTATTTGAATTAAAAAATGTTATTTTTTTTATGGTGGTTAATTAAAAATAGCAACTATATACATATACTATATACATATATGACATTATATACAAGGGTAAATGAGGAAATTAGCTTCTTTTTTTAAGAATTTTATTTTTTTTATTTTTACATAATTAGTAAGAATAATTTACAAATATATACAAATACAATATGCACAAAATACATGGGAAATTTGCACAAACCACCCCAGAAAACCGACTTTTCAATCGTAACTCCAAAAATTATGAAAATACAGTCATTTTAAAGTTGATTTAATTTCGAATCCAATAGGAGTGGGATTGATTCAATTTGAGCTCATATGGAGCTGGGATTTGTCTTTCAATTAGTGCTTAGTGGCTTTTTCCAAGTGTGGCTACTTTTATTCTGTACATGATTTAATTGTGCAATTATTTTTATTAATTAGATCACATTTTTATTTATAAGTTTGGTTTTGAACGTTATTTGATTTGAGGTCAATTAAGGCACAAATAAATTAGTGTCAGTTTTACACAGATATATACAAAACAAGTGAGAAGTATTTACAACAACACACACATTTTTTTGGATTTTCTGCTTAAGGACCCTATCTCCCCATACTTTATTCCTAGTCGATCAGGTCAAGTCTTGACCTTCTCTCGGGGTTCGGGTCAGCCTATATCTATTACATATATACAGTCTTCCATTTTTGTTATTTTCTTTTCTTTATTATTCCTTTCTTTCTTTATTTATTTATTTTAGGTTAAAATTAGTAAGAAGTGTACAATATTTTACACATAGATGCAAGTTAGTAAGAATATGGAGTTAGTGTTTTATGTAGGTGTTTCATAAGGGATTTTAAGCTAAAATAAATGAATAAAGATGACGAATCGCATATTCCTCATCCCCCTATGTTTTACCTTTTGCTAGTCCCTTAGCAAACACTTATTTGAACGAATAAGTGAAGAAAAAGAAAAAGAAAAAGAAAAGAAAAATAAAGAAAGTAGGACAATATTGAGTATTAAACTTATCTTCATAAATTTGTAGTTTGGAGCTCTGTCAGACCTTTGGATTATTAGTCTGTCGGAACTTCTGCGAGACTTAGAATTATAAAATCGACAGCCTTCAAGTTCTACACATCATTGTCACAGTTTTGGCTCAGAAGTCATCTTAGATCAATCCTCTTCCCAAAGTATACCCTATGAACATTGAACAATCGACTCTTATGTGTGAAAGGTTTTAGCTCTTCCCATCCAGAATGCCGGACTACCGTGCAAATCTCCTCTCCAGTAACTCGTCCTCGGGAAGTCAGGTATTTCCTTCTAAGGTCTGTCGCGCTATGTTCACCATCGAATTGGGGGGGGAAGTTAGAAGAAGGAGAAAAGAATTGGAAGGTGGCCAGTGTAGTCACCTCTCCTTGTGGAGCTGGCCAGTGTAGCCGAGTTTCCACCAAGATCTGCAGGTTTCTTGATGCTTGGACCTTTTGGTCAGATATTTATTTAGTAGTGGCTTCTTTGTATTTGGATTTTTGGTGGTTCTGCTTGGATCTTGTTGTGCCCCTACGGATATAGAATCTTTTTGTTTCCGTACATTTTTTGGGGTCTTAGAAAAAATTGTGCCCAGTCGTCCATCCCTTTTCCGAAGCTTTATTTCAACCTGTACTCCGATCTTTAGATTTCTACACTACCAGAAAAGAAACTCACACAGTATTCCAACATCCCGTCTGAGTTGAGCTAAGTGCATAGTACGAGAGTACGAATTATATCCCTATTCCAGAGTTGTACCCAAAATGAAGAGACCAGGTTAGACACTAAGAGTCAAACATTGCACATTGTCATGTGGAACTCCAAGAATTAAGTCAAAGACCTGAAGCTTCTAAAATCCTATTTATCGGTGAAGTTCCTCTGACAATTAGGTGGATTAAGGTCCAACTAAGCTCTATTCTTCAATTTTATTCCATACATAGTTTAAATGCAAATACTATCCTGAAAAATGCACATGCAAATGCAAAATATGAACAATGCAAAGAGGTTTTTTAAAAGGAATGATGCACATGTGAAAAGAACATTTTTTAAATAATTTTCTAATTTTGAACTTTTTATGGATTTTTGGAGTAAAAATGCAGATGTGAAAGAAAGGTTTTTTCTGATTATGCAAATTTTTATAGATTTTTTGTTTTGTAGTTTTTTTAAAAGAAAACGGGTTAGTAATATATATACAAGTATATACATGATTTTTTTGTTTTTGTTTGTTTTTTTGTTTGTTTTTTTTGGTTTTTTTTTGTTTTTTTTTTGTTTTTTTTTTGTTTTTTTGTTGTGTTTGTTTTTTTGTGTTTTTATTGTTTTTTATTTTTTTTACACATGTGGATTTTACAAATTAAACACATAACCCCCCAAATAAATGTATTTAAAAGTACGAGTTATGTCTAAAGTATATATACAATATATACGACACCCCCTATACTTAGCTCGAACTATGTCCTCATAGTGATCAGAGAACGAAAAAGGAAGACATAACTCGTGCTATGTATAGAAAAGTGAAAAGAACTCCTATGCTACAACGACTCAAAGAAAAGATAAAAAGAAGAGAAGTTGGTGATCCCCCCTCCCCATACTTAGGATAAAGTAATCCTAAGTATAGTGGAGTGTACAAAAGAAGAAAACCGATGAAGAAAATGTACATACTCAAAAATAAATAAAAAAAACACGATATGAACAACATCGCCCCACATACTTAGGGTAGAGTATCTCTAAGTATAGACAACAACAAGAGTGATGAACAGGACGAATATGAACAACACAAATCATTCACCCCCCTATACTTAGGATAAAGTACATCCTAAGTATAGCATATATACACACACGAAAAAGGGGTGAAAGATAAAACGGGAGAAGAAAGAGTAAAACGAAAGGATATACAAGAGAAGTGGATGATCATGTATCAGACGCTGAAGATGGAATCAAAAGATCATCATCTGATACCACAGATATCGAATCAACAACGGACAGGAATGTATCATGATGAAGATATGGCTCCAGCAACTATCCGTTCACAACAAATGGTTGTGCATCAGATGACAAACCAGATATGACAATACTCCCATTGTCACGCACAGCTCTCACGATGAACGATCCTGACCACTTGCTTTTCAATTTTCTTGGAAACAACTTTAACTTAGCATCAAATAACCAAACTTTCTGATCAGGGAAGAAAATCTTTCTTCGAATGTGTTTATCATGCCAGCGCTTGACTTTCGCCTTATACATAAGTGAGTTATCATATGCAAAGTCTCGGAATTCCAGTAACTTGTTCAAATCCAACTTCTTGTTCTTTCCTGCCTTCTCATAATCTAAATTGCATACACGGAGTGCCCATAAAGATTTGTGAATTAATTCTACTGGCAGGTGGCAAGGCTTTCTACATACCAATCTATAGGGAGACATACCCAAAGGAGACTTGTACGTCGTCCGATAAGCCCATAGAACTAAATCAAGCATCTGGGACCAGTTCTTCCTATCTGGACGTACAAGTTTCTACAATATCATCTTGATCTCCCTATTTGAAATTTCTGCCAAACCATTAGTCTGAGGGTGGTAAGAAGACGCAACTCTGTGCTCAATGGCGTACTCCTTCACAAGCTTCTTTACTTCTCTGTTAATGAAATGGCTTCCCTCATCTGAAATCGGTATTTTGGGAATATCGAACTGCGCAATAATATGGTCCTCGAGAAAGGAACACACGGTACGACTATCTGCGACTCAGGTGGGGATAGCCTCCACCCATCGACTAACATAATCCATGGCGAGCAGGATGTACTGAAATCCCTAATTGACAGGAAATGAGCCCATGAAGTCTATGCCCCAAGCATCAAAAACATCAGAAATCTGTATATATCTTAGGGGCATGGTATCTTTGGAACCAACAGTTCCTCCCATATTCTGACAATCAGTACAACCTCGAACATACTCTGTAGCATCTTTAAACAATGTGGGCCACATAGGCCACTCTGTAAAACCTTTGCTACCGTGCGTTTCCCCGAATGATGCCCACCAGATTCTAGTTTGTCACAGTGCTCAAGTACACTGGTGTGTTCCTCCTGAGGAATGCACCTTCTCCAGATACAATCCGTACCCTCGCAAAATAGGTACGGATCCTCCCACTAGTAATAATGAATTTCTTACAGAAATCTGTCTACCTTGTACTTCGGCAAATCTTGTGGAACTTTCTTGGAGACAAGATAGTTCACAATATCAACATACCATGGGAGTGAGTCCACAGACAAAATGGCAACATCTAGAAAGGTTTCAGAAATAGGAATCATGTTCTGCTCAGAGGTCTCTGTGTCTGTGATACGGGAAAGGTGATCTGCCACAACGTTTTTTACTCCAGGTTTATCTCGAATCTCTAAATAAAATTCGTGGAGAAGAAGGAGCCATCTGATAAGGCATGGTTTGGCATCCTACTTTGCCTGTAAGTATCGTATGGCAATGTGATCCGTGTACACAATAATGTGTGAACTGATGAGGTAAAATCTGAACTTTTCTAGCCCAAACACGATTGCTAACATTTCCTTCTCTGTCACTGTATAATTCCATTGTCCTTCATCCAGAGTCTTGCTAGCATAGTGTATAGCAAATGGTACCCCATCCCTTCTCTGTCCTAAAATCGATCCAACTGCGAAATCTGATGCATCCGTCATGATCTCAAAGGGAAGAGACCAATCAGGTGGCTGTAAGACAGGGGCACTAGTAACCATTTCTTTCATCTGATTGAATGCAAGGAGAACTTTCTTATCGACAACAAAATCAGTCTCCTTACACAGAAGCTCAGTCAAAGGTCTGGCGAATGTGCGGAAGTCCTTTATTAATCACCTATAGAATCCTACGTGCCCCAAAAATGACCTCAACTGCTTCAAATTCTGCAGTGGCTCTAACTTGGAAATCACATCAATCTTAGTCGGGTCACCCTCCATACCATGTTTGGAGATGACATGGCCCAATACAATCCCATTAGTCACCATAAAGTGACTCTTCTCCCACGAGAGAACTAGGTTTACCTCACAGCAACGTTGAAGAACTTGGTCTAAATAAGCAAGACATGTGTCAAAACTATCCCCGTAGACTGAGAAATCGTCCGTGAAGACTTCAAGAAAATTACCCACCATGTCGGCAAAAACGGCCAACATACACCTTTGAAATGTAGCGGGGGTGATACATAATCCAAAGGGCATCCGTCTAATGGAGTAAGTGCCAAACGGACAAGTGAAAGTAGTTTACTCCTGATCCTCAAGAGTGATAGCAACTTGGTTGTATTCCGAGTACCCATCCAAGAAGCAAAGAACTCTTTCCCTGCTAACCTCTCAATAATCTGATCAATAAAGGGCAGTGGAAAGTGATCCTTCTTGCTGAGTTCATACGTCGTTAATCTACATGGACACGCCATGAAGTAGGTACCCGGGTCAGAATCTCCCCACCGTGGTCATTCTTTACGATCGTAATCCCATATTTCTTTGGGACCACATGTAAAGGGCTGACCCATTTGGTATCTAAAATGGGATATATAAAGCCAGCATCACACCATTTCTTGATCTCCTTCATGACAACCTCCCTTAGGTTTGGATTTAGACGGCGCTAACATTCACGGGAGGGTTTACAGTCATCCTCTAGGTAGATATGATGCGAGCACAACACTAGATTGATCCCACAGAGGTTCGAGATATTCCATCCTATGGCCTTGCGGTTTCTCTCAAGAACCTCTAGCACGCGAGATTCTTATTCAGTGGTCAACTGCGAGCTAAGGATGACCGGAAACATTTGAGGGGGACCCGCAAGGAAGGCATATTTCAACGTTGATGTTAAAACCTTGATCTCAGGTGGGGTCTGAATCGGCTCTGGGATAACCTCTGCTATTGTACATAGACGGTATGTGATCTGTGCTCTGTAGACTATCCATCTTGGTTATTGACGGCTCAGCAAGTAGATATCTGATAGATCTGTAAGGAATGATCTCTGCTCAGAAAGGAATGGCTCATCAGGATGTTCAATACTCTTATCAATGAACGGCTCAGATATCTCAACAATAATCTCAGAAAGATGTCTCTCATCTGTGCATAAATTAGGAAGTTCAACAATTGGCTCAGATATCTGGATCTCAGAACTCTGCTCAAGATGCTCATCGGAAACTGTCTCAATTGGATCACCAAGGGAACTCATGTCGACTGTGCTTTCTACAGAGTCCTTTTGGGAAAGGAACCCCTAGGTATCTATAAAATCCGTGAAAAGATCTGTCTCTCTGAATTCAGCAAGAAAATCACAGTCATCTGGCTCGGATATAACTTTCTCTGTATCATCTGCTGCTGGTGGCGGTGATGGTCTAGGATCAGAGATCATCTCAATTTTCACCTTATCACTACGAGAGTGAAAGATGATCTCTCCAGTACCATAATCAACTACTGCTTCGGCCGTTCGGAGGAACGGTCAACCTAGTATGATCGGGGAGTGGAGTAACGGTGAAGGTGTGTCCATATCCATGACAACAAATACAACAGGGAATTTCATTCCCTGCACCGTTATAATAACGTCCTCTAAAATACCTCTTGGCATCTTAATCGATCTATCAGCAAACTAGGATCATGCTAGTTGTTTTAAGAGGCCCTAACTGGAACTCAGTTAATAGAGAGGAATGCATGATATTAATGGAGGAACCACTATCGAGAAAAGTACGATCAAATTCTTGATCAAAGATATGGCAACGAATGTGAGGTGCGCCCTTGTCTTTCTTTTTCAGCGGAAGATTGTTGATGGCATGAACTGTGGCCATGGTCAAGATGTGTTTCTCTGTTTCCTTTCGTTTGTTCTTCCTTGGTTGACGCTTTTGAGTACATGCCTCTTTCATTCCCTTTTTTACCGTAGGCATGTATTCCATGGCCTTAAGGAGTGGCATATTTAAAAAGATGTTCTCTAAGATCTCAACCACCCCAGGATCAGATAGTGTTGTTTTTAATTTTTTTTATTTTTTTAGCTTTGAGAGCAGAAGGAAATGGCACAGAATCAAAATAAACATGCAAACATTCATTTCCTTTATTCAAAGTGGAATCATCATGTACAAGAGGACAACTAGAATCAGTCTGTATAGTGTTGTCCAATCTAGGTGAAGGAAACACAGAATCTAAAACAGAACAGGATGATGTTGCTGGTAAAGAGGAAGAATCTGCGACTGGTTTATTCTCCCTTGCTGATGGTGATCTGCATCTGCCTGGTGAAGGTGGTGGCGAAGGCGGTGAAACTCCAGATATGGGTGCTGCTATACTGGGCCTCTCGACTGCTGGTGAAGGAGATGATGTAGAAGATGATGCTCTCTTAGTGGATCGATCTCCCAACCCCAACTACTGCGTAGGCAGCTGCAATCTCCTACCACTCCTGAGATGAATGGTGTCAAATAAACATGTAAAATCAAGGGACATACCTGTCTCAGGCGAGGGTGGGACATTGGCTACCTGCTCCTTGCGTCTGAAGTTGTTTGGGTTGGCTTCAACCTGTGCTGGAATTAGTGTCTTGGTGGTGGTCAGGTCGTCAATCCGCTTAGTCAGTTCATTCATGTTCTTCATAAGCAGTGTAAGTTGGTCTGATGGTGGATTGACTGAAGGGGCCTCAGGTTACTCATTGACTGGATGTCGCTGAGGCTGATAGTACGGAGGTTGTTGATACCCACACGGATTCTGATAATAAGGAGGAGGAGGAGTATACTGCCCATAATATGCAGTCTGCTGCTGGTTAGGATGAGGAAAATACATAGACTGTTGCTGAGGCTGGCCTTGTCTCCAGTTTTGGAACTGAGGTGGAGACTGATACTGAGGCTGGAACTGCTGGTGCTGGTACTGGTACTGTTGCTGTCTGACTCCCTGAAACTGGTGGGCGAGTCTTTGACCTTGTTGTGAACCCAACTGGCCTTGTCCTGACGGACGGGGCTGGTTTCGCTCACAGTCGAACCAGATACCATTCACCTCCTGAATACCAGGTGGAGGTAGAGACTGTTAGAATGTAGGAAACTTCTTGTTGATACGGAACTATCTGATGTGAATGCTGCTAAACCTGATCAGGTGTCTGCACGTAGTAGACATGCTGAACTGTGGATGGTCCTCTGCTACTCTGCTTGGTGGAAGAAGTCTGCTCCCTAGTAGAGGTATTGGTTGCTGCATTCGTACTATGGACTGCGTTGATCGAATTGACAAGAAGTTCCATATGCTTTGTTATCTCATCCAGCTTATCCAGGTTCTTTGTCTTCTGCTCGATCACATGAAGCTTATCAAGTTCATGGGATCGCTTTTCAATAATGTTCACTTTGGATAGGTGGTTTCCAATGATGGCCAGGTCAGTGCTATCCACCTTATCCACTGCTTTTGTTACCGTCATATTGACATCCTTGTGTGGTACTGCAGGGCTGGTGACAGGATGCTTTTGAAAAGCACGTGAAGAAGAAAGAGCTGCTGAATTTTCCGCCATCTCCTCAAAAATTTGGTACAGGACATCCTCGTCCTTATTTAAGTGACTTCCCCCACAAGTGGCATCTACCAGCTTCTGATTCTTAGCGCTTAATCCCCCAAAGAAATTTTGTACCAGGCTGGTCTTTGGAATATCATGATGGGGGTATTTCTCTGTCAGATCTTTGAATTGTTCTTATGCCTCGTGAATAGGCTCTTGGGGCATCTGGGAGAAATTAGCAATTAAGGATTGCATTTGGTTGAGTCGTCCAAGTGGATAATACTTGTTCAGAAATGCAGACCTCAACTCTTCCCAAGTAGTGACAACCTTCCCCAAGTGATTTAGCCAATACAACGCTTTGCCCATCAGACTGAATGGAAAGACGGTCATCTGTACTACCTCTAATGGGACATTCGGGTACTGTATTGTTCCACCAATGCGATCAAACTGCTGGAGGTGTATATAAGGTTCTTCACTAATATTTCCATGGAATATTAGGAGAAGAGGCAAAATAGTAGGCTTAAGCTCAAAATGCCCATGAATCGCAGGGATTTGTATCCAAGAATTTATCTGTCCTGCCCCTGGATTATAAGCATCTTTTAGTGTAGGCTTAGGTTCTGTATGAGGTTCCTCTCCATTCCCACTTCCAGGGTTTCCGTTATCCCCCTCTCTCCTATCTTCTCTTTCCTGTCTCAGCTCGAGAATCATGCCTCTCAATGCGTTCTGAAAGTTAGTCTGCTCTGCTATCTGGGCTTGAATTCTCTGGATGGAGGCTAACATGGTGTTGTTGATCTCGCTTTGCTCCGACATGGTTAACTTTCCCTTTGGTGGCATCAAGTGTTCAGTGTATGACCCTGAAAATGTGCAAGATACTCGATTAGTACTCAGAATTGATGGAGCCTCAAAAAGTGGATTGATGGATGTTGTGAATGGCGAAGTGGAGGAAGAGGAATATTCATGATGTGAGTCTCTCCGAATAGAAGGTGAACGGCTCGGAGTGTAGAATGAGTTCGCAGAGTCTGAACAAGAAATACTCCGGTTCGACATCTTCGAAATCAATAGGCAGGATGCGAGAAGATGAGGGTCTATGCAAGAGTGAAAGAGAATGAAGGTGCAAATTGCGTAGAAGGATCTTTACTGCTAGCAAGCAAAAACATTACAAACCCCCAATTCACCAACTCAACTCAATGTGAAGATCATGAAGGTTCGGTCAATTATCTTGTCAATTTTAGAGTTTGGTGACAATACAATCTATCAGAGCGGTTAAAGCGATCTGTTAGGAACCCAATGCTCTCAGGAGATTGGCCTAATCCCAAAGTGAGATCTTTCCCAGCTAGTATGTATTGCGAACCGTTTACTGGCTACCCGATCAATTCAATCTGTTAAGGATGTCACGGGCCGCTTTACCGACTACCGGAGAGATCCTCACTGGAGAACGACTAACCCAAGATAGTAGTCTGAAAAGAGTTCGGGCGTGGCTCTATCCTAGTGTACGGGTCGCTCTCTCGCTCAAGCAAACCAAACAATGAGGGAATTACTCTCCCCAAAATAATGACTTTTCCTTGTATTTTTCTAGGGTCGAATTTTCTTTAGCATTCCTGGTTTTAGCAGTTATCACTTTGTTAGAATATTTTCAAAGAATCGCCTACCGAGTGTCCAATTTCCTTTTTAACTTATGTGAGTGAAAACAAGGAAGGAGATCAGAAATGCCAATGCGCGATTAAAAACAATGATGCATGCAGGGGTTAGAGATGCATACCTTATCGCCAACACTCTATATGCAAGTGATCCGCGCAGAATTTAAATAACTATCCTATATGCAAATGCAAGTGAGCCATCGTAGATGATAACTTCATTAACCGGCAAGAACAAGTTAATTTGACTAAGTCCAAATTAGCCCTACTCTATAGGCACAGAAAATTCTTGTTTAGGGTGTTTGGATCTAATTAATTACATGGCTCAAGCAAATTAATTAAAGCAATCAAGAGGTAGCTCACAAAATATGCGGGAAACAAAGAAAAATAAGGTGATGAAAACAAAATCGGTGACGTCCCCCAAGTGCACCGGCACTTGGGGAAACAGACCCCGCAATAAATGAATGTCCTTTTACAGAGTTCAAATGGAAAAGAAAAAATCTCTCTCTTTTTTTCTTTTTCTCTCTTTTTTTTAAAATTTTTTTATTTATTCTCCTCTTCTCACGCTATCATGCGACTTGGTGAAGAATCAAGCCGCCTCCACGTCGATTGGGTGCTTCAGCTCTCCTAGGATCGCCTCCTTCGCTCTGCTGGCCCTCACAAGAAAAAGAAAAGAGAATGTGTAAGAAATACAATTATCAAATATGAGAAAAAAATGAAACAAATGCAGTGATATGAACAATGAAGTGAATGGCAAAAATGTAAACAGATATTTACAACCAAGAATAGCAGGTCAAAAGGAAAACCTAACTACCCTCGTCGTGCCTCCCCGACAACGGTGCCATTTTGTTGACTTCGAGAAATTGGGGTTTTTGAATTTTTTATTTTATATCCCCGGCAACGACGACATTTTGTTATTCGCGAAATTTCGGAGACGGAAATTAATGGTAAAAAGGTTTTCGCCGTTGCTCTCCCCAAAAATCCTGTAACAAACAAAAAAATATTTTTTTGCTACTTATTAACCTGTATAACAGACAGGGTCGAACTCAGCGAGGCTACAAATCCCGAGGGTTATTCAATTAATCAAGAATTAATTAAGAGAAAATAAGAATCTCAAAGGACAATTATCCTTATTTTTTGTGATTTTTTATCTTTTTATTTTTTTTATTTTTTTTTTATTTTTTGATTTTTAAATTTTTAGTGATTTTGATTTTGCAATTTTTTATTTTTAAAAATAATACTAATGCAATATTCACAAGATTAAAAATATGCACACCAACTCTTTTTGTAATTTTTAAATTAATAAAAAATGCTCAGAAAAATCCAAAGAAAATATTTTTGGGTTTTAAAGTTTTGAAATATTTTTGAGAATTTTTGTGGAATTTTCAGATGTTTTTATATTTTTCTAAAAATCAAATAGTGAGAAAATATGAAAATGTGCAAAGCCTGGAGTAATTTGCAACTTAAAAATATTTTAATGCCCAAAACTCCTGACAATTATTTTTAAGACAAACTAGAAGCAATTATCTACAAACCGGAACTGAAATCACTATTTTTAGATTTTTTATAGAATTTTCTATGATTTTTAAAAGTTTTTTTTTATTTTTTTCAATTTTTTTTGGTTTCATAAGTAATTAATGATAAAAATTGGTCAAAAATTAAAAGGCAATGAAATACAACTACTCTAATTTTTTTTGAAATTTTTGGAATAATATTTGAATTTTTATGAATTTTGGAATTTCAAAGAGGGAAAAATGACATGTTTTTTTTTAATAATAATAAATGAAGGCAAAATGCAATGAAAATTTTATGCTAAGAAGATAATCACATCAAGAGCATGGCCTAATTTTTGCAAGATTTTTAGATCACAAATAATCTTTATTTCATTAAAAGAGAGCAAGCACATTATTTTTCTGCAGTTCAGGGACTAAAATATAATTTCAAAAAGTTTTGCACTGAAAAAAATTAGAAATCAATCACATGGGAGAATGCACAGTTTACCACTTTATCATGTGCTTGAGGCTCTAGCAGCGACTTTTTTTAAATTTCCGAAAACTTTAGGACCAATGTTGCAAATTTCCCAATAAATTACTCAAAAATAACCCTCCAACCCTAGCGAGGTTCCTTCGTTCTTGAATTACAGGGGAGGCAACAGGGGCGACGCCCCTTGCTTCTTCTTTCCGCCCAAGTCAGACGAGCGGCGGCGGGGGCTAGTCAGGGTGTCGCCCTTCAAGTAGGAGGATCGAGGGGGCGCGTGCCGCAGCGGCAGCAGCGATGTGGTGGCGTGGCAGAGAAGGCGCCAGCTGGGGCAGAGACACACAGGCACGCGTTGGGAGGTGCTGGTTCATGGGCGGTGTCAGAGGGGAGGCCGAGGGGTCAACGCCGCCTTGCGACAGTGGAGGCAGAGCAAGGATCGCTCGGCCGGATGCCGTGGAGGCTGGAGGACATGCAGCGCTGGGCCGCCCCTCAGCCGACACATGGCTGAGGGCGGTTGTGGCGCGGAGGGCGGCTGTGACTCTAGATGGGGAATCGGCAGTCAGGCGGTGGAGATGCGGGGACCAACGCACGGAGGGCGCGGGCGGCGGACTGGAGGCTATGGTCGGCGAGGCCTTGGAGGAGGGGCGGCGGCACCTAGGGGTCCGCGGGCGGCGGGGGTGATGACCCGCCTAACCTGTTACGCTTTTTTTGTTTTATTTTTTTGTATTTTTTATTATTTATAATGTAAATAGTGAATGATAAAAAAACTTTTTTTATTATTTTTTTTGTAAATTTGAAAATAGGAATAAAAAATATGCTATAGAAATTCTTTTTTTTATTTTTTTTATTTTTTTATATTAGTGATCTTGCAAAACAAACGTTAGAGAAAACGAAACAAAATTTTCTTTATTTATTTACAAATTGGAAAAATGAATGAGGATCCGACGGACATGAGAGATTCGAATCCGATCTCCGACCACCGTACGCGGTAGGAATTGAGAGATCGTGGACGATAGAAATAGAATGCGGGGAGATCGAGAGAATGAGATGAAAACTCGAAATCGGAGATGGATCAAAAATGTGATGGATTTTAAGATCTAGATAAAGAAAATGGCAATGAGATAAAAAAATATGAGAAATAAACTATGATTAACCTAGATAAAAATAAGAAAAATGTGGAACTCACCTTTAGAGTGGAAATGGACCGTGATCGCCTCGACAAGGCCGACTCGCTGTCATCGGACGGCTTGGAGACTAGGCAACTTCCTCGACGAAATTTTCTCATAGAGATCGGGCTCCTCTCTCTAAAGATTGATCAAGTTGAAATGAGGGAGAAGGAGCCATATAAATAGAAAAGATAGAATGAAATTTAAATTTTTGCATTTTTTGGTGGAAGAGGTAAAAGAGATGAAAATTGAAATGAATTTTTGATTTTTTTGGTGGAAGAGATAAGAGAGATGAAATGAGATAACATAAATAAGATAAACATATTTACAAAATTATCTATTTTTTTGAATTTTTCGTCACTTTATTTATTTGAATTAAAAAAAGTTATTTTTTTATTTTTTTATGGTGGTTAATTAAAAATAGCAACTATATACATATAATATATACATATATGACATTATATACAAGGGTAAATGAGGAAATTAGCTTCTTTTTTAAGAATTTTTTTTTTTTTTACATAATTATTAAGAACAATTTACAATCATATACAAATACAATATACACAAAATACATTGGAAAATTGCACAAACGACCCTAGAAAACTGACTTTTCAACCGTTACTCCAAAAATTATGAAAATACATTCATTTTAAAGATAATTTAATTTCGAATCCAATGGGAGTGAGATTGATTCAATTTGATCTCATATGGAGTCAGAATTGGTCTTTCAATTAATGCTTAGTGGCTTATTCCAAGTGTAGCTACTTTTATTCTGTACATGATTTAATTGTGCAATTATTTTTATTAATTAGATTACATTTTTATTTACAACTTTGGTTTTGAATGTTATTTGATTTGAGGTCAATTAAGGCAAAAATAAATTAGTGCCAGTTTTACACAGATATACACAAAATAAGTTAGAAGTATTTACAACAACACACACATTTTTTTGGATTTTCTTCTTAAGGACCTTATCTCCCCCTACTTTATTCATGGTCGATCAGGTCAAGTCTTGACCTTCTCTCGGGGTTCGGGTCAGCCTGTATCTATTACATATATACAGTCTTCTATTTTTGTTATTTCTTTTCTTTATTTTTCCTTTCTTTCTTTATTTATTTATTTTAGATTATAATTAGTAAGAAGTGTACAATATTTACACACAGATGCAAGTTAGTAAGAATATGGAGTTAGTAATTTTTGCAGGTGTTTTATAAGGGATTTTAAGCTAAAATAAATGAATAAAGATGACAAATCGCAAATTCATCAGTTCACTCAAAATCTTATCAAATATCTCACATCTAGTTAAAAGTACTCCCTTATCTTTCTTCTTTTTTGGGAGGTCATTGATCGCATTAACTGAAGCCATGGTCAGAATGTGTTTCTCTAATCCGGTGCAGATGTTTTTACAGGTTGATGCTTTGATGTACATGCCTGTTTTAGTCCTTTCTTTACATAAGGCATGTATTCCATGGCTTTCAACAATGGCATCTCAAGAAAAATATTTTGAAGAAACTCCACGATGGTGGGATCAACCAATGCATTTCTATTTTTTAAATTTTTTGGAATTTTTCATTGCACCGGAAAAAGGAATATTTACAAATTGAAAATAATTATTCTTATTTACAATTGAATCATTATTTTACAAATGACTGATTAAAGGGTATGCAATCATTCAAAATAGGGGGGAATTAAAAGAAATGGGAGCTTCGGCTTCTTCGAATTGTTGTTGTTGTTGTTTTCTTCTTGGTTGGATCGGTTCTGAATTGGATCTTATTTTGTTTTTGGTCTTTTTTTCTTTTTATTCATTTTTTGGCTTTTTGGATAATCTGGTGCAACTCCTCCTTCTTCATCACATAGCCCTACTGCATGATCGGCTGATTCAAAAAATGATGATTCACTAGTGAATGCTTCATTCTTCCCCTTGGATGTGGCAGACGACTGTAAGGTCCTGTCGCTCTTGAGAGTCACGTTATATAAAATAATATCATCTTTGATACCTGACTCATCAAGATTGGTGGACACATCACAAACTAATTGATCTTTATGCTTGAAGTTTTTGGGGTTGGCCTCAACATGTGTTGGTATTATCGTTTTGGTGGTGGTGAGGTCATCAAGTTTCTATATCATCTCAGACAGGCTCTTCACCAACTGAACCAAACAGTGGAGGGCTAGGTTCACGGACCCGACCTCAAAAGATTCAGTGTGTTGACCACACTGAGACTGATAGTTAATTTGTATAGTCTATAACTGATTATTCGGTGAATAATAGTGAGGAGGATACTACTCTTGATAATAGTGAGGTGGAGGGGGATAATAGCTCTGATATTGAGCAGACAAGTATGGTGATACGACTGCTAATGGCGGTATGCTGGCTACTAATATTACTGTCTCCAAGTGTGTGATTGTGGTGGAGACTAATGTCAATCAGGTTGACAATGGACAAACTTCCCACTTTGGGACTGGTAGTATGGTCGAAGGGTGTTAGACTGACCCTTCTAATGTCCGCCAAGATGGGTCAGTTGTGCTTCATTGCTCCATACGTCGTTTACCTCCTAAATTTGGGGCGTAGGTGGAAACAACGGCTCTACAAAAAATGTATAGGGCTCAGGGTGGTACACAATCATCTTCTACAACTACGGTGATGGTGGAGGCTGGTCAAGCACCTACACATAATACACATGCTGGGCAGATAACGATTTCCCTGGACTCGGCGATGATGGTGATTCCTTCAGCTGAGTAGAAATCGTGGTGGATGCACTCACAGACTAGTAGGAATTGATGGTGCTTACCAAGAGCTCCAACTGCTTGGTGATCTGGTCTAGTTTGTCTAGGTTCTTTGTTCTCTGTTCGATTACAACTAACTTCTTGAGGTCATGTGATCATTTCTCGATAATGTCCACTTTAGACTGGTGGCTTCTTTTAATACTCAAGTTGGAGCTCTCGTCCATGACTTCATCATGAGATGTCACCATGTTGATGGGCTTGTGGTGGATCTGGGGTTTCTTCTAGTACATACAGGATGAAGACAAAGGCCTCTCCTTCAGCCATTACTTCAAATATCTGCCATACTATGTCTTCATCCTTATTGAAATGAGATCTGCCACATATTGCATCAATCATCATTTGGATTTCCTGGTTGAGTCCCCCAAAGAAGTGTTGGACCAAGCCGATCCTCAAAATGCCATGGTGGGGGAACTTCTCTTGTAGATCCCCGAACCTCTCCAAAGCTTTATGAATGGACTCATGTGGCCCTTGGGAGAAATTCGAGATGCAAGCACGCATCTAGTTTAGATGATCGAGAGGGTAATACTTGTGTAGGAATGCTAATTTGAGCTCCTCTGAGGTCATCACAACCTTCCCTAAATGATTGATCCAATATAAGTCCTTGACTTGAACGCTAAAGGGAAAGGCGGTCATCTTGAACACCTAATGGGATGTTAGGGAAGTGAGTAGTGCACAGATGCAACCAAACTACTAGACATGGATGTAGGGTTCCTCATTGGTGTTCTCATGGAATGATGGAAGAAGAGACCAGAGCTGCAGCTTTAGCTCAAAATGTTTATAGATCGGGGGAATTTGGATCCACTCGGTCATCTTTCCAGTGCTAGGATTACAAGTCTCTTTCAGTATAGTCTTGGGAGCCTCTCTTCTTTCCTCTTCTTCCCCTCCATGGGGTCCATATGCTCATGCTTCTTCTCCTCCTCTTATGTTCTCTCTATCTCTCCTCAGTTCCAATAACATATACTAGAAGGCAATCTGACCTTCAATCTATGAAGTCGGTTGTGTATGGATTGCATGTATAGAGGCAACCATCTGAGCATTGAATTCATTCTGCTCGACTTGGTGTGCCTTCTCTTTCTATGGAGTTATCTCTGAATCAGACTTAGAGGCAATGGAATCCAGGTCAGGCTGTAGATCTATATGATGAAAGGAATGAAAGGAATCCTGATCAGACTTGAATCTTGCACTACATGTAGTATTCAGAATTGTGGTCAATTTCAAATTTTATTGAAGTAGACAATGTGCATGGAGACAAGTTGTCAATTTCAAATTTTATTGAAGTAGACAATGTGCATGGAGACAAGTTGTTCTTCATCCACAAAGGAGGAAAGTTAGGATAAGATTAATCCAGGTTTATTTGAGTTAAAGAAGATGATGAGTCTTGAGAGTGGTTTGTAAGATCCGAACCAATCTCTCTGGAATTGCCCTGAATTATTGGAGAGGTCAGAGTCGAGGAATTGATGTGGTCGTCTGTGGAGTACAGAATAATCCATCCACGACCTCATCTTGAAGAAGAAAAAGGAATGAGATGAGGAATAAGGAACATGGTTATTCACAAGGAAATAAAAGGGGAAGACAAAAGGCTCAAAAGTGAGCGAGTTTGAAAAGAAAGATAGGAAAGAAGAGGGGATGAAGGGTGCAAAGGCACGATATTTTTCATCTTGATCAAGTTAAAACTAATCAACTAAACCTCAAAACAAGGGTAGGTTCACCAACACAGAATGTGCAGCCGTTAGAGTTCAGATATTATCTTGGTAGTTTATATTGTTTTTTATTCATGTAATCTTGTAACAAGTCCTTATCGGTTAACCCTTAAGGAGAGTGAGTACTACTAGACAAGTGTCATGTGCTTCCCACTTTTTTTATAGCTTGTAGCCTGTACTTTTTTAAGGGTCCTTGTTATTGGATCTGGGTAGTGATCCACTACTCAACCAAAGAAGTAGAGGAAGGAAGCTAGTAGATGAATCAAATATATACCCCGGGCGGGATACTCGAACGTGGCACGATGAGACAGGGACCTGCCATCGCAGTTCCCCTATGCTCAGTACTTCAGACCGAGTCTACTAGAGGGCTCAACCCTACTCGCCCATGTACCGATAGAAGTGTCAATACTTCATGAATCTAGTTAATAAACAAGGCAGTGCCCAGGCTGGGATTTTGACTCTAAAATCTAGGGTCGTGCCTAACTCTGTCTGGAAAGTACAGAAATAATTTGGCCATTATGAACCCAATCCAATGGAGTCCACTAATCAATTTTAAGTTTTGCTCAAGATTTTCTTAGCAGAATCTTTTTTAATTTTTTGGGTTATCACTTGTTTTAGATAAAATTCATGCATATGCCTAACAAATTTTTCTGTTCTCAATTACTCTAAGTCCAAGAAAACATAGGGAGAAGTCAGAAAAGTGATGGGTGAGAAAACTGTGAATGTGAATGCAAAGTCAGAAACGCGTACCTTGCTCCAACACTCTACATGTAAAGTGATTTGCACATATATTTAAGCTAATTTATATGCAATGCATGCGTTGAAATCGCACTATGTAGAAGAATTGCTATTAGAGTGAAGAACCATTTCAATTTGACTAAGTCCAAGTGCAATGAACTATAGGTGCATGGAATATAATTAGGCTTTGGACCTAAGTATCGAACAAGCAACTCTAAGTGTCTAAGGACTCATTCAGCGACGACGTAAAATAGAAAAAAGATAAAAAGCATAAATCACGAGAAAGAATTTGCTATTAGAGTGAAGAACCATTTCAATTTGACTAAGTCCAAGTGCAATGGACTATAGGTGCATGGAATATAATTAAGCTTTGGACCTAAGTATCGAACAAGCAACTCTAAGTGTCTAAGGACTCATTCAGCGATGACGTAAAATAGAAAAAGATAAAAAGCATAAATCACGAGAAAGAAAATAAAACCATGAGAAAATTAGGGAGGACAAAAGGGTAGAATGCGAGAAAATCGGGAGAAAATTGATTGGATCTCCCAGGTGAACAAACAACTAATGAATTGGGTCAAGAGAATTCAAGTGTCTAGTGTCTTGTCCCATATTATTACAACATATAAAATAGAGTCTCTCTCACCAAAATAAAATAAGTAAAATCTTCATTTACGCTGCACTACTTTGCTTCTACTCCTCTCGATTCCTACTGGCTTTAATGATCTCTCCTATCGGCTCGTGAAGAAGGAGCCGATGTCCACATCATTTGGGTGCTCCGTCTCTCTTAAGAAAGACACCCTAGCTCCACAAGCCCTCGCAACAAAGTAAGAAAAGACAGTGATTGGAACAAATAAAATAATTATTAAAAATAAAAGGCAAATATAAGAGAAAATAAACATGTTTTATACACAAACTATACTATGCATTGCTCCCCGACAACGGTGCCATTTGATGAACGGATATCGACCAAGAGTTCCTAACAAGGTCATAACCCTAATCACTATAGCGATCAATCTCCAATAAAACAACAATTAACCCTCAATATGATGCATAAACCAATGCAACGTAGATGTGAGTTAAAATTTATTATAACTCCACAATGTATATGTATAGGCATAAGTACGTGTAGACGTCGAACTCATGGAGCAAACATGATAGATTGAGAAATTACAGAATAATTATTGCTAATTAATTTCAATTTCTTATTTATTATCTTTTTATACTTTTTATTTTATACCTTTTTTGGGTTTTTAATTATATTTATATTTTTATATATTTTTAATTATTTATATTTTATCTTTTTTCACCTTTTAAATTTTTATTTTCTTTTCAATTTACAAATTTTTAATTTATTTTTAATATTTAAATTAAAATATATGATTATATAATAATAATGATATTAAAGATAATATAAGTAATATATAAGGTATATTAATATATGGGGTATTATATTTTACATATATCAAAATAAACTTAAATTAAATAAAATAAATTATTTTTTACTTATATTTCCTTTATTTTTGTTAATTTATATATGATTTTTTGCTAAATTTTAGGTATTTTAAAGTAATTAATAAGCCAAAATAGTGGATAGATTAATTGTTTGAGATTATTTTAGGTTTAATAAATAAAAATAATTCTAAAATTGACCTAAAACAATTTTTAGTATATATTATATATAATATAGAAACTCACAAATAGAAGCATGTGTTTTTATATTTTCAGTAATTTTGCTAATTTTTAAAAGTTTTTAGGGTTGCATAATTTTTAAGTTTTATACTTATATTTTTTAATGATTTTTGGTTATGTGGTAGAATATATAATAATATAGATAATAAAATTTTCCAGGAATTTTAGACAAAGTTTTTCTAATTTTTATGGGTTTCTATATTTAAATAGAATGAACATGAATATTTTATATTTTTAGGAAATAACAAAATTACTTAAAATGCCAAATAAAACTTAAGCGTGAACAAGCATGATATCAGGCATCTAACATAATTTTCTTAATTATTGGAGTAATAAATATACTTAATATGACAAATATACACAAAACAAAATGCTATAGATACAGTAACCTATTTGCAATTAATACAAACTAAACATTCATTTAATAATAGTTTCAAAAACTATAAAGATATGGCTGTAATTTTTATAGCATCTCACATGTCGCAACATGTGAGGCGAGAGGACCAAAATGTAACGACAAGAAAGTCTAGGGTCTTATTTACAATTTTACTAAAAATATTACACAAGTTTAAAATTTACAATACTGGTATGAAATATAAAATGTGTGGGGCATTGATGAAATATACCCAAGAGGCGCTTATGCGACATGGGTGCTATCAAATATAAATGACTCAATGGCTTCCACATGGATTCATTTAAGTCTGACAGTTGAGGCGTGGCATTGTTTCATTAAAATTAGACAACCTAGATTAGATCTGGGTCGTGAGAATGATCTAGCGGTCTTGAGGCAAGGATGAATAACAGGGAAGAATGGGTTCTTCCCTGAACTTCAATCCTTGATTCTTCCTCCTCTAGCGGTCTCCTAAGCTTCTGAGCAGCCCTTTAGATGGCTAGAAATATGTCGCACCTGCAGGCATCTCAAATGGAGTCCAGACCTTGCTAAGAAGAGGTCTGGAAGGTTGTTTGCTCGGGCGACCTGGGGACTAAGTTCTTCATCAAATTCCACTCCCATGTGCCTCTTCAGAGCTAGTTTCATCAATAAAAAGGAGTATTGGGCTCGAGGGGTATCTCCTCGACCAGAAGATGAAGTAGCACGCACATAGTATGGATGGGGTGATGATCTCCGATGGTAGGTTGCAGAAGTAGATCTGGAAGCTTGAATCTTATAGATTCAAGAGGGTCTGATGGATCAATTGCGTGGATAAATGAAGGAGGGAGATGGTGAGATGGTTCGTGGGTTGGCATAAGGGGTGACATGATGAAGAATGGTAGTCGTAGCACTAGCTCCGACGAACTATGGGTTGATTGAATTGCTTTAAATAACAAGGAATGACATGAAATAAATCTAATTCTAAGTAAAGATGAAAAATACAATCTAAAACACCTAAACTTATTAGAACATCAGGGATTAACTGGAGTAGAAAGAAGCCTCATTGGAGCAAGCTCGGCGATGACTAGATCAAGCTCTCCTCCGCCTTATCATCGCCAACAGGATTGGGAAACTCTTGTTGTCACCAAGGGCTTCAACACAGATGGTTCCTTTAGAGTTATGGTGGAAGAAGAGAGATCAAAATTGTAAAAATGGTGGAGAAGGGCTATTTATAGACATGGGTGATCAACATCTTGTGAAGACGATGGCATGAAGGAGAAGTGGAGATGGTAGCACAAGGCGAGTGAAAGTCTTGAGGGAGATGGGGGCATGGAGGAAGATGAAGAAATTGGAGAAGAGGAGTACCTCGTGAGCTTTGACAAAGTCAAAGCTGAGGAGAGGACAGTTGATCGGGTGAAAACTAAAGTCGAGTCCTAATTGATCCACATGGACCAAGTCAGGAAAAAACAAGAAGTAAATACCTTATTAATTAAATAAAAATAGTAAATAATTTATTAAGTATAACTCAAAATATAAAAAATGTTTCTTACTTTTAAAATTGTTTTATGGTGACTTTTATTTATTTTTTATAACCTTATTTGTTGGATGTTAATATTTACATGTATAGATATATGTATATTTACTTGTATTTTGGGTACTTTGTTTTTTATTTTGTATTTTCACACTTATTATCATATTTACATACTTTATATATTTATAATATAATTATATACATTTTTACACATTCTTATTTTTTTTTCTGATTTTATTTACATGCATAAATAATTGTGTGTGTATACATTATAGGTATAGTATACATATATACTTTAATGTATTATTTTTTAATATATTTTTAATTTTTTTATTTTATATCTATAATTTATTTTGTTTTAAATACATTTAAAATTATTTAAAATATAATATTAGTAAAAATGTAAAGAATGAAATATGTGAATAAAATATACAAGTGCATGGTACAATGGAACTCTAGAAAGCTGGCTTTCTTATCTTAACTCCATTTTATTGAAACCACTTTCATTAAATAGGTAATTTAATTTAGAATACAATGGCGGTGAGTTTGGTGAATTTTGCATTCATATGGAGAAAATATTGATCTGTGAAGTTCGATTTGTGGCTTTTTCATATGTGTTAATCAATTGAACTGTGTATTATTTTTATAGGCAGTCATTTTTATAATTATCTATATATATATATATATATATTTGTGTACAAGTTTCATGTTAAAAATTTTATTATTTGGAGCATGTAAAATAAAGAATAAAATGGTGTAAAAATGACTATTTTTGGAGCATGAAATTAGGGTTTTATAAAAAGTCTTTCGCCCTTATCTCCCCCTACTTTATTCCTTATTGATCCAGTCAATATTGACTCGGTCTCGGAGTTTAAGGTCATTCAATATGTTTTATATTTCATTTATTTTTCTTTTCTTTATCCTTTTATTTTGGGTTTAAATACAAGGATTTGTACAATATTTAAAGTTTAATTACAAAAGAATAGTGAATGCTAATTTCTACAAGTTAAATGTATTTACAGGTGTTTTGATAGGGATTTAAAGATAAAATGGAAGAATAAAAGTAGATGAATGGCTATTGATTAACAACACCTATTCGATCGATATCCAATGAATCTCATTAATGGCTCACCATAAAATGGTGAGCAACAATCTCATTTGAAGGGTTCATATACATAAGGTTTGGGGAGACTACACCCATGTCTAGGTAACTTTCCTACACCCACCCCTCTTCCCTCATGTTTTTGATTTTTTTGAATGGATCCTTAGGAGTTTTATTTATAATATTAAATGGAATATGTGTTTCAAATTTTCTGTAAAATAGACATTCCTAACATGTCCATAGGAAAGGGATTGACTTCATCAAATCTGAGACTGTTAAAATTTAACTATCTTGATGGATAAGTTAGAAGTCTCGAAATAAATTGAAATTTGATTGATGCCACAGTGAAATATTGTGATCTAAATCTCTAAAGCACTCAATTCAAAATAAATAGAGGGGAAAATAGGTGGGAGTAGGAAAGTTACATGCACAAGGATGTAGGCCCCTTTTCCATATATATATATATATAGAGAGAGAGAGAGAGGGCTTATCCAGAGAGACTTGTGCCCATTTGAGTTGCGGTGAGCATCAAATGTGGGCTCGCCACGTGTATTTCCATTTGAATGATTTTCTATTTCGAAGGAGCACGGTTTTGGAAGGATTTAATACGTTTGAGCCTTTTATATTTCCAATTAGATCAAGTCCTTAAAAAAGGAAGACAGTTTTGGAAAGATACATTCAAATCATTAATTTCGTACCGAAGAAATAATCATTGTACATTTGATCAGTAATGTACATAATGTACTCAGTAATTATATGTTGCGAGATCAGTAATATTGAAACAATTGTCAGTATTTTACACATGTAATATTACATTGTACAGAGATCAGTAATTCATTCATGTTACTCAAGTAATACATATTTAGTTCTCAAGTAATTATTATTGTGAGATCAGTAATTAAGTATGTAAATTACTAGTGTCCATACAATAAGTACTGATTACAAATGTCCATTTTATTGAAGTCATTTTGGTTGTTACTAATGTTATAGTTACTTAATACTTTGAGTCTTACTGAAGCACCTCTTATTCACTTATATAACCTTTTTAATTGCAATAATGCGTCGAGTGTTAATGATAGCAATAAATAAGTTACTGGTCACGTGGTTTTTATACTTATTCCAACTTACTTATTCCATTATCCTCTTTTACCTATAATTTATTATATGCTACTGATGCTTCTATATATCTTACTTGTTTTATTCTTTGTTTTGAATTACTATCGAATCACACCTTCTTTACTTATGTGGCCCATTTAATTACTTGTAATACGTCAAGTGTTACTAAAAGCCACACATAAATTACTTAATTATTGTTATATGATGAAGATCCAAATTTCATTTGTTGTCTTATAGTTCATTTAGATGATGTTGTTTTGCTCTCGCTCGCCGGCATAACAACAACTTCTTCAAGACATTAAATTGTTGCATTGTTCTACAAGAAATAATAAGTTAATAGACCATTTAAAAATATTAAAATATCAATAAATTGGAAAAGAATACACATTACTTACAAATTTTCAGTAATGTTTCAGGAAGATACTTGCTTCAGTACTATTTTATAACCATAAATAGTAATAATTGTAAAAAGAAAAGTAAGTCAGTAGTATACTCGCTTCAGTAAGAATCATTCAATGACAAGTAACTTGTAATGAATTATTAGTAACATTTGTTATATGACAAGTAACTTGTAATGAATTATATTTATAATAGTAATTCAATGTAAAACATAAGTAATTTGATGAGATACTCAAGTAACTTACTGAATTGAGATCAGTAAGATAAAGTTTGGAATTCATATAAGTAAGAATTCACTATTTCGAAAGTAAGTAGATTCATTTTTGCTCAAAAAATCAGTAACTTTTATTTCTATATCAGTAACTAATAGCAAAGGACAAGTAAATATTTAAATTACTCAGGTAATTTGTAGAATTTTCATCAGTAATAATGACTATAAGGACAGTAACTCAGTATATCTTCAAAGTAACACACAAAAAAGTAACAATTCTGTTAGCATTAGTAACATAAAATATCTTATAAGTAAATTAAGTAAATACATCAGTAACTCAGTATATCTTCGAAATAACGTATTAAAAGCAACAATTATGTTAGCAATAGTAACATAAAATATCTTATAAGTAAATTAAGTAAATACATCAATAACTCAGTATATTTTCAAATTAACGCATAAAAAATAACAACTATGTTACTGTAACTTTTTATTATATGAAAACAAAATACATTCGATGAAAAATCAATTATTACTACAGATTATGTATCAAAATGAATAAAAATTGATATTATGAACATCACTTTCTCATATTTCAATCATACTTCTCGAAAAAAAATATTGCTTACGATAAAAAATATGAAATTTCATAAGCGATCAAATCATGAAATCATGAAATGATGAAATAGAACAAAAATGTCATTAAAACAATGAAATTATGATAGAAATAAGTGATCAAATCATGAATGAATCACATACCTCTCTTCTTGCGTTGAAACGAAAAAAGTACCTTACGTTGGAATGAATCGATAATTTTAGCAATCATATACGTGTGCCTTACACTTTCCAAAAATGTAACACTATTTTTAGAAAAGTTTTAATTTCCGATTTTGTTTTATCTTCATACGAATTAGTAACTATTTTTTTGGGATTAAATCTTGTAGATGGACGGCTACAATTGGGTGCTCAAAAAATCCAAATGAGCACAGGGCTCTCTGGATAAATTCTCTATATATAAATATAAATATATATGTATGTATGTATATATATGGGGGGAGGACTCTGCACCTAGGAGTGTAGATAAGTACCTACACCCGGCTCTTTTTTCCATTATGTTTTAATTTTTTTAAAAGAAAACCTTGGGGAATTAGATCACCATGTTATCATTCCAAACTTAACTTAATTCGATATTCATATCATCTCCATCAAGACTACCAAATTTTAACGGTTTTAAAATTGTTGAAATCGACTCTTCTACATGATCATGTTTGGAATGTTTGTTTTCAAACACATATTCTCCTCAATATATTAAAAAATCTCCCTAAGGTTTTCATAAAAAAACTCAAAATAATGACAAAAAAGGCAGGATATAGGGAGTTACCTACACCCCTGGGTGCATGCTCCCAACCAGGGCTGGCTATTGAGTCACGGCTCGATGAGCCAGGCTCGGGCTCGGCTCGATAAGGGCTCGTGAGCTCGGCTCGTTAAGTTATTGAGTCGAGCTTGAGCCAGATTTTTGAGCTCGATAGCTTAACGAGCCGAGCCCGAGCCGAGCCCTGCTCGGCTCGATAACTCATTAAGGAGCTCGACAAGAAATATATATATATATATAATATTAATATATTTATATATAATAGAAACAAGACATATGAATGTGAGTAGTTATTTTATTCTTCCTCTATTGTTTCCCTATTTCCATCCGACGCGTTACAACGTATGAATATAAATGAGATTTAATTCCCATAGAGTTTCAGCGTACTACTCTGGAAAGTGGAAATCCAAAACACATTGAATAAAAAATCATAATAACAGGAACATACACCGCAACAAAACAAAATCACACAATTCACAACCCCTTCACATTTACGCCCGCACGCCACGGATCCTCCTAGTGAGTTGAATATCCTTGGGCATGATGGTCCCCCTCTTGACACGGATCACGCACAGGTTCGTGTCCTCAAAGAGACCCACAAAGTACGCCTTTGTCGCCTCCTACAGAGCCGCAACGGCTGAGCTTTGGAACCTAAGGTCTGACTTCACAAGCCTCTGAAAGGGGAGCTTCCTGATCAGGAGCTTCGTGCTCTTCTGGTGCTTGTTGATCTCACGGAGGGCGACGGTGCCGGGACGGAAGCGGTGTGGCTTCTTCGCACCGTCGGTGGTAGGGGCGGACTTGCGAGCAGCCTTGGTGACGAGCTACTTCCTCAGGGCCTTGCCGTCGGTGGACTTGCAAGCTGCTTCCTCGTGGCCTTGTCGCCAGTGCCTTGCCGCTGGTGGACTCCAGAAGAAACCTAGATGATTGTTCTCGCACCTTGCTTCAGCTGCACATGTTTGAGAGAGCAGAGGATAGTGGTTCCGTGAAGGAGCTGTTGCGTGTTCCTCTCCCATGAAGGCTTGGAAGAGAGGGCTCCAGGTGCTTCCAACCTCCAACTACACCTGCAAGTTAAACTCACCTCGAGCACAATGGGTTGGACAAAACTGATGCACAAAAGAAAGAGGGTGCATGTAATGAGTGCTTCCTATCTGGTGGCGGAAGGAGTTGTATGCGTGGAAGATCATGTGAAGGAGAGGGAAGGTTTGTTGTGCTTAGTTGAAGAGGAAAATGGTTGAGTGGGACTCAAGTCTATGCTTTACTTAGTCCCACATCGGGAGAAGCCGAGTAGGAGGATTGTGGGGACGTGGATATAAGCAGAGGAAACCCGCATAGAGACATTAAACTCGGTTCGAGCTTTATCGAGCTCGAGCGCTCGATCAGAGGCTTGAGTTCATTGAGCCTGAGTCTGAGTCAATTCGGCTGGGCTCGAACGAGTTTGAGCTCGAGCTCGAGCTCCGCAGGGCTTATTGAGTCCGAGCCATGTCTAGCTCGTTGGGCTCGATAGTCGGTCTTAGAGCCTGGCGGATAAGGGGCTCGGCCCGAGCTTGAGCCAGCTCGATAAGGGCTCGAGCCCATCGAGTCCGAGCCCGAGCCAGCTCGGCTGGGCTCGAACGAGTCCGAGCTCGAGCCCGAGCTTGGCTGGGCTTATTGAGCTCGAGCCCGAGCTAAGGGTTAGCTCGGCTCGTTGGGCTCGATAGCCAGCCCTACTCCCAACTCCCTATATATAATAGGAAAATGAGTATGCTCCCATGGAACATTTAACTTACATACTCCCACCATTTTTGTCATGAATTTTTAATTTTTTTTAAAATGAAGTATATCACCATTTTTCCATTCCCTCCATCAAGACTGCTAAATTTTAGCGGTCCATTTAACCTTGTGTGTGTTAAGAGGGAAGATAAAACTTGTAATTGTAACATAATAAGAAATATATTGTCAAATTCCATGCTTCTTCACATTTTTACCAATCCTATATTTAATGATACCATTATAACTTTGATATTATTTATAATAGAATCAAATTTTGTCAGAACCCTTGGATGATTTCACATATTTTGTAAAGAATTCGTCAATATCTCTCCGTAAAGGTTGTAGTTGGATAAAAATAATCTAATATGTGTTTGGTTTTTTTAAATCTCCAATGTTTCCTTATAAATAGAAACTCCATAATACTATGAAAGATAGATCTGTTCGTTCTTTCTATATAAAGAAAGTATTCTTTGCACTTTTTACTTATTTTTTTCTTCTTTCTTTCACTCAATATATTAAGAGCATGCACATCTTTTGTCTCCCTCTAGTAACGAGTTCTTAAGAATTTGATGAAATGAAAAGAGTTTTCATTTAAAGACTCCAATAGTCATAAGCTTCTCCATCAAGATGGATAAAAATATGAATGTGGTACTCATGAGTGTTTAGTGATAAAATGAATTTTGAGAAAATAAAAAAAAATAGCATACAAGGAAGAAGTGAAACATATAAACTTTTTTAACCAAAAACTTGAAACTTTAACATAAATCTTTAACTTATATAATAAGAAGAGGACTTGACATGCTTAAAATAAGAGAATATAGGCTTGCATCATTGAAATTTCTATATCCCTCCATATGGGTGAAGATATTTTATAATGGAAAATTAAAAAAAATTATATACGTTATTATCATTATCTGATATTAATTGACAATGTGAGGAGTATCTAAATAATTATACACCTCCCTTTGTTGTAGATATCATTGCTAATTAGATACTTATCTTGTTGCTGATTCATATGCGAGTGTATAATTTTAGCTCAATATGCACAAGGAACTATTTATGAATTAGAATACTATAAGGGACAAATTGAAAATTGTTGGACAATGGCAAGTTATGGATACAAACATAAAAACAAAATTAGATTATATTAACAAATATTATTGAAAGTAATTATTATAGAATCTGATGTTAAGTGTATAATAACATATGTAATTCTCATTATCATTGTTTCTTCAAATTCCCACGATTATCATATAAATTTCTAAGTTACTTGCAATAGTTCATACCAAAATGATTATATTATATCAATCTCTTTCAAATATATACTAATCCTCACTATATTAGCAAGGATTATAAGAAAACAAATTTAAGAAAAGTAATGGATAACTGTTAGTATATAATATTTGAACAATGCAACAACGGATATTTTAATTAATTTTGAATTTCAAAAGGAATCATCAATTTTGCAAAAAAAAGTTGTTTTCTTATATTTAACATAAGAAGACATAGCAAGAATCTTCGAATTACTTGTTGTTAAACCTATTTTGCTGTAGCGAGATAATATGCATAAATAAGATAGAAAAAAAGAGGCGCTCTTCTACCTAGAAAACTAATCCTTGCGTAGATTAGGACTATAGTATTCACTTGCATAAATGAGGGATTTTTCATGAATGAAAAGGCCTCGTCCTTCAGAGAAGTTCCAAATTAGGTGGCCCTTTTTTCCGTTAAAATTAGAACATAAATTAGTTGGATGTTTTATAAAAGTATATAATAGACATTGTTAAAAAATAAATATTTGAACAAGTTAAGGACTCGTCTTTTTGTCAAAATTTACATTTTTTTTATAAATGTGTTTCAGTATATGCGCAAAAGCATTGGATAATCATGTAGAAATGACTGATCACTTGCAAAAACTATTAGTTCTTTTTAATGAAGTGAAAAGGAAGCTGTTCTGTGTAACAGCCATGTTGGCTGTTACACGGAGCAGTTTCCCCCCTTTTTTTCATTTTTTTCATGTATATTCATCTATATATCCCTCCTACATGTCATTCGAATTTCGTGAGAAACAAAGACTCCTAAGCCCTCCATCTAGATCGGGTAAATTTTAACGGTCTGAATTTTGCTATAATCGACATGTTCTAGATAGAGGGCTTAGGAGTCTCTGTTTCTCACGAAATTTGAATGACATGTAGGAGGGAAATATAGCTGAATATACATGAAAAAAATTGAAAAAAAAATAAAAAAATAGGGGAAAACTGCTCCGTGTAACCTCTCTGGCCTCTTTTATGAAAACCATGTAGTGTCTATTTACACATGGAATACTTTCCAATAAGTAAGATATCATTTAATGCTAATAAAGTCATCTCATTTAAGTAAGGAAGTTTCATATAATTTGATCAATTATATGGTATATAAGTATAATTATACGTTGTATAAGTATAAGCATTTTTAGTAGATGTGCATTGGAAGTTCTTAGATAATTGATTTTATATTTTTCTTTTTCTAAACAATAAAATAACATAGGTAAAATAAAAAAACAAAAATATCTAATAAAAGGAAAAAATATTTTTTTTAATTTTTTGGATTTTTAAGTTTTATAAATTAATTGAATACTGATAATAAAATTGCAAAAAAGAACATAAATGTAGCTAGTGCACAACATTCTATTTAATCAAAAGAGCAAAATAAAAAGTAACTTATCTTTTTCTAACTTTCAGAACATAATGAGTGCTTTAAAATCAATATAATCAGAGTATAAAGTATTAATTAAACAAATCAACTAAAATGCAATAAAAGTACTTATAACTGAAGCGTAAGATGTAATGGAGAAAAGCAACAAAAAGTTAAAAACATACTAGAAAACTTATGTACATATAAATGAAAAAAAAATAAAATTTTAGATATTTATAAATTATTGAAATTAAAGTACACACTAGTGAAGAAAACTACTAAGAATACTCTTTGACCATAGTTTGACCGTGCATAAAATTTAATGATTAACTTGATGGTCATCATAATTATAATTCTTATAAATAAAAATATAGATTTGGGATCGATGTCAAGTGTGTGGATGTCGGAGATATATGTGATATGTGTGTGTAATATGTGCGTGTGTGCGCATGCGTGCGTGTGCGCATAAAATTAAGTAACTACAGACAAACGAGAGCAGCATATATCCCTAACTTTTGTCAAGGGTGTGCATGCGAGTGTGTGAGGATCCGAGTGTGTGAGGATCCAAGTTAGTTGGAGAGTCATCTAGGAGTAAAATCCAACCCAAAAATCATCAATAATTTCTAAATGCTATGGAGGCAATCAAAAGGAGACAGTTAGAATTTGCATCGAATATTAATAGTGCAACATTCTTTCCAAGAAAGCGAATAAATGGCAAGGATAGTGCAAATGAGTTTCTTTAAGCTCCTATAACCATAGTGTACGGATCTACATTCATTAAAATTTAAAGTATATAGGTGTTCAAGGGTATCCATCGCTAAAGGGGGTTGGTGTTAAGTCCCTCCCTTAATAAAGAGAATGGCTCAATCATGAGCTCAAATGATTCCATATACGAGAGACAAAGTTCTCAACTACTTGCAAAAAGGGATTCCCCTTTCAAGATTTTCCCAAGTCAATAGTATGTCCTTGAACAATAATAATTTGCAAAAAGTATATTTAGGAGGTATCTTTTTATGTCAACTGAATTGGTACATCACGTCATTAGCTCAATCATCAATGATGACATTTTACATTTTATACGTGTATGGGAGAATTTAGAGTTCAAGATTGAAATTTCATAATTCTGTTTTTCTAGTGATTGCAAAGCGTCAATATTTAGCGAAATGATTGCTACCATTACAACTTAATAGCTTAAGGTAGCGATGAGTATTTGGTTGGACCGGCCTGATCCTACCCACAAGCTCGGCTCATGAATGCACAAGGGTTTTGTTGAGCTTGGTCAAAATCCATTAGCCTACTAATGTTACTCGATAAGGGCTCAATAAGATGTCACGTATAATAATCCATAATCTATAATTATTATAATGCAGTTCTTTATATTTTCATCGATTTCTACCACTTATATACATATAATTGTCCACTATCTTCTCTTAAAGCAAACTCATGGTTAAGCATTTTTCATTATCTTCATCGTAAGATCACCTTTCTCACTTCATGATGAGTATCACTTCTCCCATTACTCCTCCTATATGTATATCATACAATATATGCACCCAATTATATTTGTAAATCATTGCTTCTGAATAAATGATTCGTATAGCAATAATCATGTATACCCATTCATCCCCAGTGTTCCATCAATAGAAAGGGTATCTTCAATCACACATTTTCCTTCTACGTGCTCCAACCCAAAAAAATTAATGGATCAATATGACCCTATAACCCGAGCCCATATTAATCGGACCGGGTCGCAGGCAAGGCGGGAGAAAAAAGTTTATGGCCTCATCCTAACACATAACCCATTAATTTTATTAGGATTTGAGCTAGGTCACCTTGGACCCGAAGAGGTCCCGTACGATACTTACCTATTGGTGTATTGAGCTCCCTTTTATTAGCAAATTCCAATTCAATAGTTATATGGTTTTCCTGCTAGAAAGAGGGTAAGCACTTTGACATCTTTCAGAAATCTGGTCATTGTTGAAATATTATGCTTGTCGTAATGCAAAAGTTGTATGTGTCATATCCTTTTCAATTAGTTACTGTGGAAACAAACAAAGGAGGGAGAAGATGACAAGTATATTTGGGTTGATGTTACGGTCTCTAAATTATCGAGTTGATAGAGTGTTGCATGGATCTTGTCATTTTTGTTAGGTTAGTTCACGGAAATATTTAACGATTGCGGCATTTAGGAAAGGGGTGACTCCCTATCATATATGTTGGTGTATATAAATGTGTATCTATGGAGGCTTTCAAATGAGGTGGCACGTTTTCTTGATTTTGGAAGTGTGTCAATTTCGATCATTAGATGAAAAGTGTGTTTGAGATTAAAATCATCATGATATTATTGATGGTTTTTGTGTAACAAAGCTTCCTTAAATGGGAGACGGATTAAATTAATACTTAATTAGTAAAATATATTTCATTGAACATTCTATATTTACACAGACCCAAGGAGTCTCTGTTGAATTTTACAGGAAATATGATGGAATAAATGTTCACATTTTGAAATAAATATTACAAACGTACAAATGATTGATCTGTTTGCAATCCTTTATTGTAACTTACAAAATCTTAACCAATGATGTTCGAAAAAAGGCTGAAATTCAACGAAAATTGGTGTGTTCTAATTAGTTGTGTTTCCTAAAATATATGGTGCATTGATAATGGGCTAATTAATTGATGTATATATGGAAAACATTCTTAGAATGATGAGATTTTTGTTAAAACTGTATTTTCTAATATATCGGATGGGGTAAGTTGCGAACGCATAAAATATGCTACATGTCATATGCATATTATTTAAGGGGGCGTTAAATATGGGATGTATTTGTTTAATTGTCAAATTAGAAAAATACAAATAATAGTATATGCTAGATCTCGTTTTCATCTAATATTCTGTGGAAGCAGTATTTGTAAACTACAAGATTTTTTGTAAATTCTGTAGTCTCTTTTGTAAATTGCATTCGATTTTTTTTGTAAATTTCATAGTCTCTTTTGTGAACATTATATGGAAGCAATGTTTGTATGTTACGATAATTTTTGTAAATTTTGTGTTCTCTTTTGTAAAATGCATGTGATTTCTGTAGAATGGATTGCTTATTATTAATGTATAAATTATTTGTGTCCAGCCAATGTGTTTGCCAATATTGAGTGTCCATCAAAATTCATCTTTCGTTGTAAAGTTTGTATGGATTCTATAAAATCAACGATCTTGTTGTAAAAATTATATATTGATCTACAAAATAAAAAGTCTATTAGTAATTTATCATTTATTCTTTAGGAAAGAAAACATGTAAAAAAGGCGTAGAGAATTGTAAACTGAAGGAATCAACATGTGACTTATACTATCAATTATGTAAAATAATAGATAAAAAGGTAAAATATAAGCATCATTTTTTGGTATTTAATCCATGAAATTGAATATGTAAACTTCATCCCTTTGATATTTAATCCACAGTCGACGAGATTTCATGCAATTTGATTTTTGTAAAACACATCAGTTTTTTTGATGAAAATATAACAAAAGGCACAATCTGGACAAAATTCAATCTATAAATAAATATTTACATTTACAACCAAAAACATTTTCGTTTAGGGATATTGACATTCTCATTCTACAGACTCCAAACTATCAATAAACTCAAAAGAAAAAAAAAGAAAAAGTGTGTTGAAATCAAACAAGTGGTACATACACTACAAGAAATCGGAGTATTTGCCTAGGTCCATTTACGGTGGCCACGTGGAGGCACCGCAAGTATTAGATAATTACGACGGGGATAAAACTCCATTTCATCGTCTTTATTCTTTCATTTTGACCTTAAATCACTAGCTAAATGCATTTATATATCATTAATTTGTCAAAATTAACACTCTGTAATTTGCACATAATACTGTATAAAATATTGTATATTTATGGTATTTAATTCCAAAATAAAAGAATAAAGGAAGAAAAGAAAAAGAAATAAGACACCATAGATGTTGAGTGACCCTAAACCACGATATCCAGTCATCATGATGACTTGCTCGACAAGGGATAAAGTAGGGGGAGATTGGACAGAAGAACTGTACAAAGATACACAAAAACCATATATAAACCATAATTTTAATTCATCTATAATTGAATTTTGGGATCTATTTTATTTTATTATCTTTACACTTCAAATATCTTCAACATAAAAGTTGTAGACAAAAATGTATAGAAAAATAAAAATATATATTTCACACAAAAATAATGCATATTGTGCTTTCTACACTCAAAATAAAAATCCAAAATCAAAACATCCCATTCATGTATCTCCTGCATATGAATTCAAAATTCATCAAAATTAATTGTATATAACTTTTAACTAGATATTTAATGAAGGCAGATTCATTTAATTTGGAGTTAAGATGCAAAAGTTATGTTTTAGACCCCCTTGTACAATATACTTGAATAAAATATTCATTTTATTAATTCTTTATATTTTTAATATGTTATATTTTTATAGGTTTATAAATATTATTTAAAATGCATATCTATATTTTAAATAAAATAAAACCATTAAAATAAAATGATAATAGAAAATGCATTTAAAAAACATTATGCATATTCTTATAAAATAAATACATCTATTTAAATAAGTATACAAATAACCTCTGAAAAATACAAGAAAATATATTTATGTGTACTTAAATAAAGTATAAATATATAAATTATAGGTATATAATAATAAAATATAAAATTCAAAATAAGATAAAATACATTATATATAGGTAAATATACATATGATTGTACATGTAAATATCAACTCATAATAAAACACCTAAATAAATAAATGTGTAAATTACTACATAAATTAGGGGCATTTTTTATTTTATAATCATAAATTAATTCATCTTCTATTTTTTATCGATTTTATAAATTTAGTTTTACTTCCCTATTTCTCGGTTGGTCCACGTGGACAAACCAGGGCCTTTTCCTTGTTAACAGGGCGGTCAACTACTCACCCTATGTTCTGACCCGTGTTAAAACTCCCGGGATACCATCTTTCTCCCCTTTTCTATGCCTTCTCCATGTCTCCTTATCCCTCGAGATCTCCACCTCTATATAGCTCTCACCTCCACCCTCATCGCCAACCTCACCATATGAAAAATCAAATCGATCTACTACTCTAAAAGAAGAATATTGTCACTGAATCGATCAGGTGAATTTTACCAGAAAATTTATTTTTTATTTATACTCTGAAATTTGATGTGTATAGTATTAAGTACAGGAGTGTCGAACTCAAGGAGGCAAACTGTTGGAAACTAGGGTTGAAGATTAGACAAGTAAGGTTTTATGGTTTTCATATTTGTATTTATTTTTAGAGATTTCTATGGATTTTTTTTTAATTTTTATGAATTTTATATTATTTTTATGATTTTAAGTATTTTGCAATTTTTTATTTTATTTTAGAAAATGTTTTGTAATTTTTATTTGGTTTTAATTTTATTTTTTTATGTTTTAGTTTGTTTTTTTATTTTTATGAATTTCTAAGAGGTTTTTATGATTTTTATGATTTTTGGTTTATTTTTTAATGAAGGAAAATGAATTTTTTATTGCAAACTATAAAGTATTTTAAATTTTAAAATAGCAAATAGTGAGAAAATATTTTTATTTCATTTATTCTGAAAAGTAGGTGAAATTATCTTTAAAATGATATATTGTGTGTATTTTTGTGATTTTTATTTATTTAGTTATGATTTTTAAAAGTTTTTATGTACTTGATATATTTTTTATTGGTTTAAGTATTTAATATTTATTTTATTTTTTTTTTATTATTATTTAAAAAATAGTAAAATATGCTAAGGGTATTTTTATTAGACTTTTAAAGGTATTTTTTGTATTTTATCAATTTTAAATAGTGTGTTATAATTTTTGTATTTTTAAAATATTTGTTAAAAAAGGAAACCTTTTTATCTTTGAAAATTGATTTAATATAATATATAATATAATATTATGTATACATATATATTAATTTTATTATATTTTTATATATTTTGTATTTTTACCTATTATGTATATGATATGTATAGGGTTATGTATATAATTTCAGGGGTATAGATGTAATTATAGGGAAAAATGAGGGGGCGCATGTGAAGAATGCAGAACTTGGAGGGGCTTCCATGTAAAGTTCGCAGAGATGCACATGTCAAGCATGTGATCTCAGCCACTCGGACCTATTAAGAAATATTACAGGAGTCGGAGGCATCTAACGCAAATTGACCAAGCTGAGCACGTGATTCGCACGTGGTTCTTGCTGCTGGACCTGTTTGTGAAAAGGCAGAATCTGGGGGTGAATTGCAATCTCTCCCCAAAATGAATCCGACTTGATCTGGACACTTGATCGTTCTTCCCCAAATCGCAAACGCATGCGACGGGGATAATATCTGTTGGCAACGACGGTTCGTGAGCGGCGACTAGTCTTAGGCGATTCTCACGCAACCTGCAGATGGAGGATGTGGTGGCACTCCTGCTTGTTCTTCGTATGCGACTATGGACTTCAGGTACCGCTCGCCTTGTGCTGTAGAGCGCATGACTCCATGGGCTTCATCTTAAATGCTCGACTTGTTCTAGTGAGAAGGATTCGACTCCAAGCGGACGAGTATCCTCAGGTGATGCTTTGATCCTCGAGAAGCTCCGTGATTCTCCAGGTGGTGCATATGTAATAATTCATGCTCAGTTTGTACTTCTTACATTACATCGTGACCACCTACAGAGAATAGATCAGATTGAGTAACAAGTCCTCGAACAAAAGTAACCAAAAATTATGAATGTAATAAGGAAGCAATGGGCAGGGGAGGGTTCGCTTCAGGCCTTCGATCACCGCTCGTGGTCGGAGGAGGATTAGATATGAACAGGAAATGGAGAAACAAAAACAATCGCAAGGAGGTGATCGATGGAAGATCGAGTAGGAATCATGTCGGAGAGAAAATCATGGTGACAGGAGAGATTGAGAAGAGAAGAGAAAAGGAAGATGAGATTGAGCTACAGAAATCTGTCCTAGACGGAATGGATAAAGGACTTCGCTTGGGAAATGGAGCTCGACGAACTCTGGGTGATGGCCTCTAACACGTCGGTGAAGGTGCAGAGGCTGAGCACGATAAAACGGGTGTTGCGACGTCGGCGCGATCATGTCGATGGAAGAGGAGCTGAGGCTGTCACCCTCGCTCCGCCTCTCTCTCTCTCTCTAACTTTCTGAGATGAACGATAATGGTGGATGGGTTTCAGACGATGGGGTCGGGTCTCTTTATATAGGCAAAGATGGCGTGTGCACCAAGGAAGGCGGTGGCATCACCGTCGGTGGAGGACATGACCGAGGCTATTGGATGAATGGTCGACCAATGGCCGACCGTTGGTTCGTTGGCGGCGGTTGGCGGAAGAGGAAGAGGAGAAGGAGGGGGTGGTTTCGCGGAGAAGAAGAAGAATGGGAGGGAGAAAGAAAGGAAAGTAAGAGAAAGAAAAAAAGGAAAAAAGTAAAATAAAATTTAATTAGTTAGTTAATTAATTAGATAATTTAATTCTTATATAAAATTAAAAGATAACTGGAGAATTAATTATTTAATTACAAATAAATAAATCATTAATTATAAATAATAAATTAATTAAACAACTTAATGGATAAATAAATAATATATAAATAAATAAAATAAAATAACTAAATATTTAAAAAATTTATTTAATTTAATAAATAAATATTAATAAAGTATATAAATATAATATAGAACACATTAAATAATATAAATTAGGGTACATTGTACAATATATATACCAATACAATCTCAAAATCCATATTTTTCATACTAACTCCTATTTTAGAGAAATCAGTGTTATTTGATAGATAATTAAACAATACGAATTTTAAGATCGAATTTGCCCAATTTAGAGTCCGTATGGCCGAGTTATGAGGTTCGAAAAATTTAGGTAATGGCTTTGTGACCCCAGGATTTATTGGCATTTCGACTTATTATATTTTTATATTTTTCTATTGATTTTTAGAAGAATTGTAGAAAATAAATTAAGTTAAACGGAGTTACGACTAATCAACTAAAAATATCGGAAGTTTCTAAATTGTACAAATATACAATGGGACCCAAATTTCAGAACTCACACGTTTTATTCTAAAATTCTTTTGATATTTTTAGTAAATAGTATTATTAATAAAACGAAGTTTAAAAGTGAGTTTGGTTTGTTTGGGGTTTTCTATAAATAGTATGAACCTCGAAGTCAGTTTTTACGGCATTTTCGATTCATTATAATATTTTATTTTTATGTTGGATATTTTTCTGATATTTTTATAAAATATTATATATTTTTATGAACAACATTTGTAAAAGACATGTTTTGATTTTTAAATGATATAAGTGATAAATAAAATAAGTTAAATAATTACAATGTGAAAAATGTGTAAATTATATTTTTGGTCTCGATTTTCTGATATTTTTATAACTTAGGATCTTTATCTTCCCCTACTTATTTATTTTGTCGACCAGGTCAATATTGTTCTGGTCTCGGAGTTAGGATCAGTCTGTATATATTTTATATCTACAGCCTTCTTTTCTTTTATTTTTCTTTTTCTCCTTTTTTTTATTTTGGATAAAATAATTGTAAATATATAATGTTAATATTTGTTGTTAGAATGATAATTAATTGGAATTAGTGATTATTAACATGCATTTTACCAAGGATTTTAGCCAAAATGAAAGAATAAAGGCGATGAATCATGTATTCATCATTCTCCTATACTTTATCTTTCTTAGTCCATTAACAAAAACTTATTCTACAAATAAGTGCAAGCAAAAAGGAAAAGAAAAAGGAAAATAAAAGAACTTAGAACGTGCTTGTTTATTTAAACTGAATCTCACTTAATCCAAAATTTAGAACTTGGATTTAGACTTTTGGATTAATAGTGTGTTGGGAGTTTATTAGAATTGGGTTTTAAGCCTCGACAGCCCTCAAGTTCCACAAATCCTTATCCAGGTTCACATCAACAACCAGCTCAGATCCAACCATTCATCATGCAAACTTTTTAGCTTTGAATACAACTTGTACTTTTTGTGAAGGGTTTTATCATTTTCCGCTTTATAAAAGCGAAGAAATCACCCATCCCAGTAATACACTTCCATTGGGCCCTCATCCAGCTACTCGATCCGCGAGGAGAGAGTATTTCCTTCTAAGGTCAGGTCGTGTTGTGTCCACAATCGAGTATAGGAAAAAGAAGAAGAAGAATGAGAAGAGAACTAGAGTGTGATCAGTGTAATCACATCTCCTTGTGAAGCCTGGCCAGTTTAGCCAAGTCTCCACTACGATAATGCAGGCTTTCTGAAGCTCGGACCATTGTGGTTATTTTCGGTATTTCGTGAATTTGGCTTCTTTTTGGTAGAAATGATTGTTGCACTGCATAGATCTTTTATGCCCTGGCGGATATACCAACTTTTCATTCCGTCTATTTTTTGGGGTCTTGGAAAAATTGTGCCAGTAGATCCTTCCCTCATCTGAAGCTTTATTTCAACCCCAATCTCTCCTGTCTTTAGACATCAACGCCACCAGACAAGGATGGAAACGCGGCACCGAGATGGATTGCCTTTTGTATCCCCATGCAAGTCGAGCTTAATGTAAAGTGCATGAGTTCAAAATTGGTTCAAATGGAGAAGAGTTAAACATATGACACCAGGTGTCCTACTTAGGCACTTTCAAGTTGAATTCCGAACATGGTCTCATGAAACACAAAGAATTAAGTCTAAAAGACCTGGAGAGTCTTAATTCTAGTTCCTATTAAAGTCCCTTTTGAATTAAGTGGATTAAGGTCTAAACCAAGCTCCATCTCTCGGAATTAGATCCATTCGGTCCAAGAATCATACTTGTTCTGAAAAACGCGAATGAATGCAACAATTTTTTTATAAAGTACATTTTTTCGTATTATACTTTTTAAGTGATTTTTAAGGATTTTTTAAATTTTATTGAATTTTACAACTTCTCAGTTTTTAGGGTTTTTTTTGAAAGAGTTAGTGGATTAATTCAATTTACATGACTTTTGCACGAATTTTGTACATTTTACAAAGGCTTTTATATAAATTTTATATAGAAGATTATATGGCTTTTATACAAGATTTTATAAGTTTTAATAATTAAGGATTTTGTCCAAGAATTTTTCAACATTTGTATATACAATTTTTTAAGCCATTTAAGTCATATTTATGATTTTCTTGCAGCTTTTAAAAACCCAAGATATATACCCATACTTTTGGAGAGACATATTATTAAAAATACAATAAAGTATGAGTTATGGCTTCCAAAGTATATATAGCATATATATACGATACCCCCTACACTTAGCGTGAACTATGTCCTCATAGTGACCACAGAAGCGACAAAGGAAGACATAACTCGAGCTAAGTATAGATTGGTGAAAAGAATTCTTCACTACAACATCTTAAAACAATAACAAATAAGCGAATAGAAGTCAATCATCCCCTCTGTACTTAGAGATCAAATAATCTAAACGATAGCAGACTCAAAATTGAAGATGATCAGGTCAAGAGAATGTATACAATCAATGGCTCAGCTTGTCCCTCCCTTTACATAGGGTAAAATATCCCTAAGTATAGAGAAGAATGTCAACACTTGAGGGACAAGAGAGAGAGAGAAGACGATACAAAAATTGAAAAACATCAAAAGTTGAGAATGAGAGATATTACCCCCCTCCCCATACTTAGGGTAAAGCGCACCCTAATTATAAGCAAAAACATAGGTAAATAAAACCAGAACGATTTGATAAACCATAGTGTCCACACCCCCCTTATACTTAGGATAAAGTACATCCTAAATACAGCAAAAATTCTAGATGATACCTAGGGGTGTAAGACAAATAGAGGAAGGAAAGAGTAAAATCGAACATACGTGTGTACAAGGTGGAAAATTCAATGAACTGTACAAGTTCAAGAAAGTCGAAGAGTGGCCTTCTTGCACGACCGAGGAACAATGAAATGTACAAGAGTAGGTCAACATCAGGTCATCCTCAGAGATATCCATATCTGAATCAGAGGATCCCTGCCCTGTGTTGACCAGTGAAGAGCAATCCAGATGGCCGAAAAGATGGACACAATTGACCTCTGTTAGTTGCACAACGGTCTCTAAATCACTATGATCATCAGCACTGAGATAAGAAGATGAAGAATCATCCTCTAACAATGTATCCTCGACTCTATGTGACTATAGAGACATTGGTGTTGTGTCTGGAGTAGGAAGCAAGAAAGAGGTCAAAATATGCTGCGATCTGATCAATGTCCTCATCAAAATAGCCATTATCTGAATCTACGTGAAAAGAGGGCTCAATTGTCTCATAACTAGAAGGCTTGAATAAAGGATTTATAATTGAAACAAGTTCGACCTTCAGAGTACGTGCCATCAACAGGTTTGACTCAATAAAATATATATTACGGATCTCACCAACACATCTCCAAACATGTGTACTCGGATCACCAAAATGTATATTCTCCCAAGTTTTCGTCTCTGGAGAGGAAATCTTGGGTCTCTATAGAATCAGAAGGGATATGATCGTGTCTTATTTTAGTTTTAATCCCACATGTCTTGGTCTTTGATGGCTCGGGAGCACACTCATCTGCTGGTAGAGTCTCTATCAGCTCGGTGTTTGGCATTGTGTTGCTGGGAGGGAACGTGACACTATCCGCTCCATAATCATTAATGGCCTTGGCTGCACACAGAAAAGGCCGACCAAGAATGATGGCAGCATCATGTGATGGTACCAATGGGTCAGAGTCTACGGACCACAAAATCCACAGTGAATTTTGTGTACCATCACGACAACGTTATGAAGTATACCATTCGGCCTCTTGACCGATCAGTCGAAAAGTGAAGAATCATTCCAGCTCGCTTAAGAGGCCCTAAATGAAGAGTTTCGAGAAGATGGAAGGGTAAAATGTTCACTAACGATCCATTATCCAATAAGGTATGCTCGAACTCGTGATCTGAAATCTGACAACTGAAAAATGGTGCTCACACGTCTTTCTTTCTCTTCTTGAAAGATGTGTGCTGGATGTCATAACAAGTGGCAATGGTCAACACTTGTTTATCAGAATAATGATTACACCTATTCTTTCTTCTTAGTGTGGTCTGTTGCCTCAGACATTTCTAGAGAAGAGGAATGTGGACCAATGCCTCTGAAAGAGTGAGCTTGATCTGAATTTGGTCCAACATCTCATTTATGAATTTCGAATCTTTAATCTTTAAAATTTTCTAATTTTTCTCTTTTCCTTAGATTCAGAGTATCTGGGAAGGGTATCTGTGCATCCTCCTCGGTCATATGTACACTCAGAGGTTAAGAAGAAGAAGGAGAAGAAAATCTTTTTCTAAAACATGGACTAGCTCTATTAATAGCGAAAACTCGAGATCCGTCAGGAGAGTCTAGAGTCTTTTCTTTATTCGTTTTTCTGGATTTTCTATTTTTTTTCTTTTTTTTATTTTTCTCTTTCACTAAAAAGAGAGTCAGAATATGAATGTGCACTTACGTTATTGCCGAGTGTATGTTCTTTGCTCTTAAATGTCTCAGCTACTATATGTGGCCTCTGATCATCTTGTGAACCGAAAGAAATATAATTCAACGATTCGGGTGAAGAGGTAATATCTGAAACTGATCTCTGCTCTAAGATAATGGTGGTGATAAAATCTATGAAGGTGTCCATCTGCTCCATCTGATAAGCGGTCTGCTCATAAATCAAATAGACGAAATGATCGAATATGGAACTGTTTATATCAGGACTCTCGAAATAACATCCCACATCCATCTCAAGTTGTTGAAGACTCTCATAATATGTAAATGACTCTGAGGCGAAATGCTCCTAAGGTGGTTGTTCATAGCACTGGTCATGATTTGGAAACTAGATCAGCTATGAAACAGCATCGGCTCTCGCTTGGTATCTTGGAATCACGGAACCGACTCATACTCTGGCTGAAAACTCAATGAAAGAAGTGTCATTTTCTGAGGATAAAAACTCTATGTATCTATCTCAACGACCATCCTTGATACTGCATCATTGTCCACAGAAACTACCTAATGTGTGATCCCCAAATCAGCGGGAGGTGGATCATATTTAAGTGGTCTGCCATCTCCCTCGTGTGTCGTCTTGACATCAGAAATATCTTCAAAAAGAGTCCATAGTGTCTCCTCGTCAAGGCTGCGGTGTGAACCGTCACACGAGGCATTGACCAATGCTTGCTTATTTGCCGTCATCCCTGGTAGAAAATTTGAGCTAATTTAGCTCTAGAGATTCCGTGATCTGATAATCTCCTCAAAAGAATCTGAAATCTAAGACAACATATCTTGAAGTGGCTCATGGGGATCATGCGAAAAATCTCTGATCATTGACTGCATGAAGTTCGCCCGGCTAATGGGGTGAATTTTCCTAAGAAAAGTCGTTCGAAGAGTGCCCCAACTAGATCGTTCCTTCCCCAAACATCGAATCCATCTCGTAGCTCTGTCCTTAAGTGTCAAGGGAAAGGTACTCATGATGGCATCCTCAAGTGTTATACCCGAATAGAATCAAGCACTACAAATCTCCTCAAACTCAAGAAGATGTTCATAAGGTTCCTCATGTGGCTTTCCATGAAATTTTGGCAGCAGTGAAACGAAGTCTGAGTCAATCAGGAAGGTCAGTAATCTCGATGTAGAAACTGACTCAGCTTTTGAAGAAGATACAAGTTGTTCAATCCGCACTCTCATCTCAGCAACTTGGGGACCCGAATCTCTCATCTGATCTAAATCTGGCTCGCGAGTCTCATAGATCTACTAAGTTGCCACTGATATAACTAAAGGTTGACTCAATAGAGACAAAGAGAGGGAAATAGAAGGATATGGAGAAGACAGAAACAAAAGGAGGAGACTGAGAGAACCCATATTCAAAGAGAGGATTCTCTTGAACCGACCTAGATAGATGGGTAGGTGTGCGCGAAAGTGTTGCCGTAAGAGTTGGCCTAAAAAATTGTCTACCCATTATCGTGACTCAAGAAAAAGAAAAGGTTGACTCTAGACAAGACAAGATACATACTACGAATGACTGTAAAGATCTCAGAGATCAGACTCACACCATGAAATCAAACACAAAGCAAACTCATGATTCACCAACTCAACATGGTGATGTCCGTAAGAGTTCGGTCGTTTATCTTTTCAATTTAGGGTTAATTAGAAATCAAGTTTTCTCACATATTATGCGAGCTGATAGGTGCCCAGAACTTCCCCGGAATACTATACCAAGTTCTTATAGAAAATCACCTATTCTTAGCCAGTATGGGAGTAAGTACGGGCTGTTTCTGACAACCATGTTACTTGAGGATGGAGCCTTACACATATTCCTATAAACCTCCTACTTTGCTAAGGAAACTCGGATCGTTTCCTATTACTTGAGAGCCCCCACTAAAGATTAAGTGATTAAATGTATAAAATCAGTAGTACCCCAAAAGAAATTCGAGCTCTGGTTTTAGCCTTAAGGGTCATCCCTCACTCACAAACCTAGAGACTACCTGCAAGTCATTCACTGGTTGCTCTCCCAAATCATTGGTCTATTACATTTCTTTTTAAGGTCAGATAAAATTAGCAATCCTGATTTTAATTTCATTATCACTTTTTTATCATTTTTCAACAAAACGTCTAGCGATTTTTATCTTGTCATTTATTTTTGACCTAGATAAGCATGCACCTAGGTTGTGAGTCTTATAAATAGATACGGATGCACAAGCATAGAGAAACGAAAAATCCTAAGCAAGCACCTAGCCTCGGAAAAAGCCATGGAAAGTCATCGAGAAAATCACGATGTGAGAAAAGTCGCGGTGTGTGCCCTGCTCCCCCAAGTGCACGGCACTCGGTGTAACAGACCCTGAGAATGAGACAAAGGAAGGTACAAGTCGGGATGCCCTTACGGGGCCCTTCTACAAAAACAGAAAACGACAAATGCCCTTGATTTTTTATATTTTTACATGGGTTACAGAAAAGTAAAAAATATGGGGCATTATAGTTCTCAACCGTGCGGTTCACCTGTGCGGTACAAATCTGAAATAAGAAGTTGTGAAGTTAAAAAAATATGGTGGCTAAAAAGGCAAAGAAAATCCTAAATCTAAGGTCTACGGTCTACCCTAGTCTTCCTCCCCAGCAACGACACCATTTAAAAAGCAAATCGATCTACTACTCTAAAACAAAAATAGCGTCGCTGAATCGATCGAGTAAATTCTACCAGAAAAAAATATTATTTTTATTTATACTCCTAAACTAGATGTGTATAGTGTTAAGTACGGGAGTGTTGAACTCAGGGAGGCAAACTATGGGAAACTAGGGTTAAAGGGTAGACAACTAAGGTTGTATGATTATCTAATTTTTATTTATTTTTAGAGTTTTTTCTGGATTTTGTTATTTTTATGAATTTTATATTGTTTTATGATTTTAAGTATTTTGTAATTTTTTATTTGATTTTAGAAAATGTTTTATGATTTTTTATTTATTATGTAAAATATAGTAAAATATTCTAAGTGAGTTTTTATTTGATTTTTAAAGGTGTTTTTTATATTTTTATGATTTTAAAGTTTGTTATATATTTTTTTTGAAAAATGATTTAATATAATATATAGTATAATATTGGGTATTAGTAAGTATTTTATATATTTTTTATTTTTGTTTATTATGTATAGGATATGTATAGTGTTATGTATACAATTTCAGGGGTATAGATGTAATTATAGGGAAGATGAGGGGGCACGTAAGAAGAATGCAGAACTTGGAGGGGCTTCCAGTAAAGTTCGCAAAGACGCACGTGTCAAGCACGTGATCTCAACCACCTGGGCCTGTTAAGAAATATTACAGGAGTCACAAGCGTCTAGTGCAAATTGACCAAGCTGAGCACGTGGTTCTGGCTGCCGGACATGTTTGTTAAAAGGCAGAAACTGGGGGGGGAAATGCAATTTCGCCCCAAAAAGAATCTGACGCACGTGCAAAGCACATGCGCAGCTTAAGCGGCTGGGCGGTGGGGCCAACGGATCGCCAAACTGATCGTGCAGATGGGGATGGTTAGACACATTGCGAGCGATGCATGGTACTGTATGATGCCGTTCGATCAAAGGCTGGTCGAACATCTCTTATTGATATGAACACTCGATCGTTCTTCCCCAAATCGCAAACACAGATGATGGGGATGATATCTGCTGGCAACGACGGTTCGTGAGTGGCGGGTGGTCTCAGGTGATTCTCACGCAACCTGTAGATGGAGGATGTGGCAGCATTCCTGCTTGTTCTTCTTATGCAGCTATGGACTTAAGTACCACTCGCCTCATGTTGTAGAGTGCATGATTCCATAGGCTTCGTCCTAAATGCTCTACTTGTTCTAGTGAGAAGGATTCAACTTCAAGTGGGCGAGTATCCTCAGGTGATGCTTTGATTGTCGAGAAGTCTACGATTCTCCAGGTGGTGCATATCCAATAATTCGTGCTCAGGTTCTACTGTATACATTACGTCGCGACCACCTACAAAGATTAGATCATCTCGAGGAACAAGTCATCAACCAAAAGTAACCAGAAATTGTGAATGTAATGAGGAAGCGATGAGCAGGGGCGAGGGTTCGCTTCAGGCCTTCGATCACCGCTCGTGATCGGAGGAGGATCAGATGTGAACGAGAAATAGAGAAACGGAAACAGTCGGAATGAGGTGATCAGTGGCAGATCGAGTAGGAATCAAATCGGAGAGAAAATCATTGTGACAAGAGAGATTGAAAAGCGAAGAGAAGGGGTAGATGAGAATGAGCTACAGAAATCTGACCTAGACAGAATGGATGAAGCACTTCACCTAGGAAATGGATCTCGACGAACTCCGGGTGATGGCCTCTAACACGTCGGCGAAGGTGTGGAGGCTGAGCACATTGGAGCGGGTTCTACGATGCTGGTGCGATCACGCCAATGGAAGAGGAGCTAAGGCTGTCACCCTCGCTCCGCTTCTCTCTCTCTCTCTCGCTTTAACTTTCTGAGATGAACGATAATGGCGGATGGGTCTAAAGATGAGGGGGTCACGTCTCTTTATATAGGCGGAGATGGCATATGGACCAAGGAAGGCGGGTGGCGTCACCGCCGATGCAGGACGGGACCGAGGTTGTTGGGTGAATGACCAACGACCGGCCGTTAGTTCGTTGGTGGCGGTTAGAGGAAGAGGAAGAGGAAAAGGAGGGGACGGCGTTGCGGAGAAGAAGGAGAACAGGAGGGAGAAAGAAAGGAAAGTAAGAGAGAGAAAAGAAGAAAAAATCAAAATAAAAATTAATTAATTAGTTAATTAATTAGATTATTTAATTCATATATTAAATTAAAAGATAATTAGAGATTAATTAGATAATTAGTAATTAAATAATAATTTAAATATAATTAATAAATTAATTAAACAAAAAATTGGATATTTAAATAACAAATATATTAATTAATTAATTTAATTTAATCATTAAATTATTAAGAAAGTATATTAATATAATATATAACACATTAAATAATTAAATTAAGGTACATTGTATAATATATTGGTAATACGGTTCTGAAACCCATATTTATCATATTAACTCTGATGTTAGCGAAATTAGTGTCATTTGATTAATAATTAAATAATACAAGCTTTAAAACTGAATTTGCCCAATTCATGTCCGCATAATTGAGTTCCGAGGCCCGGAAAATTTAGGTAATGGCTTCGTCGCCTCAATATTTATTTGTATTTTGACTTAAGTTATAATTTTATATTTTTCTATTGAATTTTAGAAGAATTTTAAAAAAATAATTAAGCTTAATGGAGTTATGGTTAATTAATTAAAAATATGAAAAAAATTTACATATTGTACATATATATAACGGTGCCCAAACACCAAAACTGGCCCGTTTTATTCTAATAATTTTTTGATATTTTTAAAAAATAGTATTATTAATAAAACGGAGTTTAAAACTGAGTTTTCTCCATTTAGAGTTTTTATAAATAGTTATGAACCTCGAAAGTCGGCTTTTATGGATTTTTCGATTCATTGTAATATTGTATTTTTATGTTGAATAAATTTTCTGATATTTTTATAAAATAATATATATTTTTATGAACAACTTTTATAAAAGAAGTGTTTTGATTTGAAATTATCTAAGTGATAAATAAAATAAGTGAAATATTTACAATGTGAAAAATGTGTAAATTGTATTTTTTGTCTCGATTTCTGATATTTTTAAAACTTAGGATCAGTATCTCCCCCTACTTATTTTTTTTGATCATGTCAATATTGATCTGGTCTCGACAGTTAGAATCAGTCTGTATATATTTTATATCTACAACCTTTTTTATTTTATTTTTCTTTTTCTCTTTATTATTTTATTTTAGACAAAATAAATGTTAAATATATAATATTAATATTTGTTATTAGAATGACCAAGGATTTCAGTCAAATGAAAGAATAAAGGCGATGAATCACGAATTCTTCACCATCTTCACCTACCACCTCCTTTGTCCATGCAATCCCACCTCGAAGTCACGTAACTACCAACCTATAAAACCCGAGTACCTTAACCATTTTTGGGTTTGATCCCTCTTCCTCCGATTTCAACCCCTCATATCCACCCTCGCCTTGGTGGCACCAAGGACTTGCTGGTGTTCTACAGCGAGGAGAACGATGGAGAAGGCGTATCCAACCACCACCGAAGCTCCGCCCGGAGGTTCTGCCCCTTGTGTCACAGCTAGGTCAAGGCTATTTCATCATGTTCCTAGGTAAGTTAATTAGCTTAGATTTCAATTCAGATGTTAGTTTGCATTTAGATCAGAAGGATAATAGTAAGTCCAATTTTTGCGTAGACCTGGAGCTCTGCGTCATGTTGATTTCACAGTGAACAAGCCCACATCTATTCTTGATTTCATGCCCATCTCCTTCCGGATCATATTCTCTAACCAAACGACCCATTTTCCCCTTGAATCATGCACGAATTAGAGGAAATCGAAGCACCCCTCTTTTGCTTCTTCGTGAATGCACCAACTCCGCCATCCACGAAGCTTTTAGCCTCCATTTTTTGAGTTGAGGTGTTCACCTCGAGCCACGCAAAAGTTTTATGCAAGACATGACCCAAGAGAATGCCTGGAGGGGGGAATCGATCACCATTTTGAAGCTCTAGTATTTGGAACAAAAGACGACCCCAGGTCCCCATTGTTGGACCTGGAATCAATCTAAGGGTGCCTATCAACGTGGCGGCCTTCTTGGAAGCTAACGCCCCCATCGGTGCTGCGATTAGACCCTTAACGTGGCCAAAATCAGATATTAAAGCATGAACAGGGAGTTGTTCTTCCTCGTTCTTCCAGAGGAGCCCAGCACCATCCGATCAAGAATAACTGCACAAATTAATCTTGACCCTCCAAAGCGAAGCGAAGCACCTCTCCGTCGCACGATCTGGTTAAGTGAGCAGACGTGGCTCACTATCATCATCATCATCCACTTCTGCCTGATCTAAGGTTATTTCAAAATACCTCTCCCACTTTTTGTATATTAAGTAGTTAATTTCATATCCCTCATGTAATATAAGTTGAATGGATTAAATTGCACTAGAACCCTTGTTATTTACTTTTTTTTGCAATTTAGTCTCTTCTAGGCATGTGCTAGGGCACATTTTATGTTGTAAAATTTTGCAAGTTGGACCTCTAACTTTATGGATCTGCTATGCTATGCATCGAAGTTTATTTTTAATTATATATAGGTCCCTGTGAACAGCGTGGAATCTTATTTAGTTTGTTCCATTTATCAAAAATAGCTCTGATGCTCTAAAATTTCAAAAAAAAAATGGATATGTGCATGTAGTGTTGTTGGACATGCGAGCCCACGGCAAGCCATTATGCAATAAATGTTATTGCAAATATCCTTCCCTAATCTGAAATGAAGAAAACATAATTTGCATAATAGGTCCCTTAGTACAATTAGGGTTATGTACCATGGCCATCTTAATGATCATACAACTGTTGATTCAATTATTGAATCATAGAGGCTGGTGCATAGAAGAATATCTAATGAGTTAGATTGAGGACTCATCAAGCACCGTCAAATGATTATTAAGAGATGATCTCCAGCCTGAGTAGGAGATGGTAATTTTTTCTCAATTAGGTTGATATCTGACCGACCCCTTGATGCAGGTCCTCTGCATAGGAATAGAGATTCGGAGGTGCCGATTAGTTAGGTCAAAGAGTTGATTTAACGAGATCGAGATAACCAAAGTCCTATATCGTATGTTGTCATGATATAGGCACACATCCTCTGACCGGAGACAGATGTGTTACTATATGTCTGAGTATGTACATTTGGCAGACCAATAGGTTGATGACCTAACCAAGGTCTATACACCGGCGCGCTGGTGTACATATAAGGGCATATGAATAATACGATCTCTCAAAGGGATCATACAGGTTCACTACTGAATCGGAAGACATGAGCTCATTCATGAGATATTGGGAAGAATCAAATTCCATGCGCACGGTCGTCTCGCTTTGGAAGCTTGACTAAATTTGTGGGTTTGATATATACTTTTGGAAAGTATATGATCAAGACCTAGGTATGATATATGCTTTTAGAAAGTATATGATCGATACCAACTCCCAATGATCAAAATGAGAAACTTACTGCTAAAACCCTGAAGTAGACAGTATAAAGCTGATCTAATACTTCGAGTTTATTCTGAGTCTTCCAGTATGCAGGATGTACAGGTATTGGGAATACCTGAGGGTGATGTGATCATAAACGATTGTATAACCATGATGCTTCCATTCCTAGGGAGTGATGAAACGGGTCTGGATTTTAGTGACTCCTCTCAGTAGAGAAGTAATCTGATCTTGATCCAAATGTTGGACATTGATCTAAATGTGATTCAGATGCAATGAGAAGATTAGATTTGCGGTCTTGATTTAATCATGTATCTATGGGAGGCCCGAGATCTGGATTTGAGATGTAATCTCAAATATCTAAGTCACTATACGTGGAACAATACAATCACCCTGTCCTTATCTCCAAGTATTCGCGGAGAAAGCGCATTATCCTTGAAAGAGTTCATGGATAATTCTGTTGTTGATATATGTATCCAAGCATTGAGAAAATGGATAATTAAATGTGATTTAATTATCATGGATATGAATAATGTGGATAACAATATCCAATTATTCATAATATATTATAAATGTGATTTATAATGTATTAGAGAGAGTTAATTATAATTTATATTTGTTGATTAATTAATAATGTGTATTGGATACACATTGTGTAATTAATTGAAAATGTAAATTATATTTTATTTTGGGTTGTGAATGTGATTCACAATTTTCCAATGGCAAGATTGCAATATTCTTAAAATTAATATGAATTATTTTTTAAGAATAAATCACAACAAAAGTTGTTGAATTAAATAATGGATAATTTCATGGAGATATGCAATCTCATGAGATTTCATGAGATTGGCCCACTTGGAAATAAGTGGTCGTCCACTATATTCCAATTGGATTGAGATCTCCATGGAATTTGTCTCCTTATTTGATTGGTTTAATTTTAAGATTGATGTATATTTGATTTGTCAGATATATTTGATCTAAATTAAATCATAAGTTGATGGCTTTTACCAACAACAATCTTGACCATTGGATTGATCATAAATCATTCTCAACCATTGATTTTATGAGTCCCATGGATTGAGATCCACGGATCCCAAAAACCTATAAATAGAGAGGCATACCATGCTCTATTGGGATACATGCTATTGAAGCATCTCTCTCTCTCTCTCTACACGCCTACTCTCTCTCCCTCTCATGGCCGTCCACCATGGATGCCCTAGAGAGAGTCTCCATCACCGCAGCATCGTCGTTATGCTGTCCGATCATTTGCTCGTGGATTTCTGTCTCCTTCGGTGTGCCTCGCTCGTGAAGAAGACGTTGGATCTCGTGTGTCGAGATCAGGAGATCCGCCGCTTGGATCATCAACATGGATTGCGAGAAGCACGCGATTCATCCTCGCGCTCGCAAGCGTCTCCTCCGTCGGATCGGACTTGAGACAGGAGGTCTCTTTATTTAGAGACTCGACCGCAACCACGCTTCAAGGGGTAATCCTATTACTTGTTTGTGGTTTAGATGAAACGATCCGATAAGTGTTCTTGGATCATGTTTCGTCGCATGAATTTTTTTTAAGTTCCGCTGCATAGAACAACTAGTGCGACTAGTCGTTCCTCGTCGTATTTGATACGACGCTCATGCTTCTGTGATGCGCTTGAGGATTATATCATATCCTTCAAGTGGTATCAGAGTCTTAGGTCAAAGGTTTTGGATACGATCCATAAAACCAAAGGCGACTTGGGTTCGTTAAGGTTGCGAACGTTTTATCGCATTTCAGTTTTGCATCTTTGTTTTGTGATTATTTTAGGCCCTATTTAAATTGTTTAAAGATGAAAATCACAATTGGATTTTGTTCCCCATTAAATAAGGAAACCATTGGATCTGATTTTACGTAATTTAGATTCCGTTTGCTCGAGATATGGTTATTTTAATGAACATGTATTCACTGTTGCGGGAATCGCGAATCTTAACGTGATTAATGAGTTAATTACTGTTTTGATCCGCCTCAAAATGCGTGAAATATCACTTAGGCTCTGTCCTAAATCAAATTAGTAATCTTTAAGTAAGGGTCACTGCTGAAATTGCAGTCCTAATCAAGAACCATATGATTGTCAATTAGTGAAATTAATTGTTAATTTCATGAAATAGTTATGGAAAATATTTGAGAAATATTGAATGATGATTATTTCCTTAATTGACTTGGCCTCAACCAATAAATTGATTAGATTTGATCTAGATCATAATTGGAAACACAATTATCAAACTCCTTTCTTGAATAGGATTGGGAATTTGGTTAGCAAATTTCCTTATAATCAAAATTGTTTTGATTATTACTATATGGTATAATTTCTGTTGAAGAACCGATGATTATCTCAAGTACAAAATTATTGACTCGGCATTATTTTTTCTCGAGGCGGATATGGTGTCTAGTCGGGGATCGCTGGGGTAGCGGGTTGCTCCGGATGCGGTCCGTCCCACTCCCGCCAGTACTGGCCATGACAGCGGGTAGGGAACGAATGATGCCTGAGAGATCATGATGTATTTTTCTAATTATTAAAATTCGAATTATTACGTATTTTGAGATAATATCATATATTCAAGTAAAATCAAGTTTGTTGATTGAATTGGATTGATAATTAATTTAATATGAGTAAGTTAATTATATCCAAATTAAAATACTCTATTATGAATAGAGTTATTATTTCCCTTGAAAGAGTTAATTATGTGAATATGATTCATGATAATTAATTGAAATTTGAATAAGAGGTGGAGGATCACATAAGTGGCATCCATAGTCTCCTGTCAAGGCGAAGGGTTCCGTCGCCAGATAGTATATGTAGGAGACACATGTCCGAAGTGACAGCTTCTGCATATGATCCATTTGGATCGGGCTCGTCGCTTCTCGAAAGAGTAAGGACGTATGCGTAGTGACCCCAATATCGGATCCTCATATTATTGGGGCGATATTGGATTGCTCATAGCGAGTTGTATTCCTGTTGACGGTTGGTTCAATTAATGACGGGTCAACATCACCTTAGGGATGGTGGGCCCGGGTGTTAAAGACCGAATTGGGAGATGCAAGTTGGAATTGCAAGGTGGAATGTGTTCCCGCTTCTTTTTTATCCGAGTTACAGGTTCTCATATTATTGGGATGTAACAAAGATAAGGAAGGAGATCCCAGATCTTGCTTGAGATATAATGGTAAGTATGTCTCTTACATTGAAAGTGATTGAGGGAATGAACTTTCATTGTTGACATGGCAAGACAACTTTGATATAAAAATTCCTAAATCAAAGTAAATTATATATTTATATATGTCTGTAAATTTCTTATTTCAGATAATCCTTCTTTAATCCCACTCAATGTTATACTCAAGAATAACCAGTAGAATATCATGGATTGGACCTATGATCTAGATATTGTTCTTGCAATTGGACACATAATGTATGTAGTTGCAATGCGCAAGTTTCCCCATAATACTGAGGAATGATAATTAAATAGACAATAGGTCTAAAACCCTAGGGTTTGTATGTCTCTATAAGTCTTGATCTCATCGAATGTACTTTTGAAGTGACATGTCGATAATGATCGTAATTATCAAATAATCCTTATAAAAATCTAAGAAGATGTTCTGGCATACATATGTGCTCTCGACATATAATCATGAATGACATGGTTCTCTGCATTATGCAGAATGGTGGCTTTATAGGAGATGATGTATTCAAATTGGTTGAGTACCTACCTGAACCTAAGTTTTAAGAGTTTAAATGGATGTAGATACGATGAGTGTCATCATTCTACTATCTATACTCTGGTCATTCATGAAGCTTCATAGTATTCATATTGTATGAATTGAATGAAGCATGTATAAATGTTGAAATACTCTTACATTGAAATTTTTGATTTTAACATAAGAGATCATTGGTCTTGAGCAATGATTGCTTATGGATAAAGGGAGTGCATTGGAAGCATGGGTTGGACCCAAGTAAGAAGTATAGTCAAAGAGTTGACTGTACTTCTTGACTGCCATATGACATCCAAAGAGTTGGATGAATTCCAATACTGTAATAATTTGATGTGTTGATGGTATGACTATCAAATCTATCTAGAATCCTTAGAGAAGGAATCAGATATTACATCAGAATAATCTACATATAATCATTGATATTGACTTACCTATTTGATAAGATAAAGTCTAATAATCGTATCTCAATCTTCTAATGACACTTGCAATTGGTTTCATCTGTATTAGAATATTAGAAATTTGATCTTAAGATTTAATAGTCATCCATGTTGAAAGTAATGCAACTGTTGTAACAATTTCCATTGAATCAACAGACTTCATATTTTCAGTGGGAGCCCTTAGTCTTAGAGAATGTCTCTGTGACTTTGATATTAGAATACACTCATAGTTTATTTCTAAATGTTAGAAATAAACATGAATTCTGGAATAAACCTATCATAGAGATTTGTGATGGCGATATTTCAGATAGTAATCTAACATCTAGTGGACTCCACTAAATTAGAAAATTAATGATTGGTTCATTAAGATTTCTAATATTGAAAATTAAATCTTTAAAGATCAGTAATAGGATAAAGATCATTTGACAATGATCTAGCATCATGTTTTGGACATATGTCTATTGATGAGATCAATGGACAAGTAAGAGATGAAACTTTAGAATGTCTAAAATTTCAAAATTTGCATAGTTATGAATATTGTATTCGAAGTAAAATGTCCAATACACCCTTCTTTGGGAAAGATGTAAGATGTCAAGGTATTCAGGATCTCATACATATTGATGTATGTGAATCATCTATATCACAGTAAACATTATGGATATGTGATATCTATTGATGATTATGTATGATATGAGATTTCTTCTCTTCACCTAAGAAACCTTTGAAATGTTCAAAGATTTCACAATTTTGGTTTAGAACCAAAGTTTGAAGTAAGATGAAATGAATTTGATCTAATCAAGGTAGCTTGTACCTATTAGATGAATTCAAGGAATACCTTATAGAGATGTGAATATCATTCCTATCTCAATACTCCTAATGGACCTTAACTCAATAGAGTTGTAGGGAGATACAATTGATCATATGTGACATGATTTGATCAATGATTAATCTTATCATAATTATCTCTTAGTTTCCAAGTATATATATATGTGTGTGTGTGTGTGTGTGGTAGAGACTACATTATATATATCCTTAATAAGGTTCCATGTGATTAAGCTGGAATCTGGCACTGGAAAGTGCTAGTTCATTAGGAAAATAAAGGATGGTATTGTATACCTACTTTATTACCTTGAGATTCTTAAAGGATCTCATCTCTGAGAATGTGATTCTTAGAGGATGACTCTCTTAAGAATCAAGATGAAAATGAAGTAAAGGAACTCATTTAATCTTGAGAAGATAATGAGGCTCCTGAAATCAAAAACTAAAAGAATAATTGAAGATGAAACACTAATACTTCTTCAAATAAGTTTGAGGATGTATTCCATGTGTCAGTTAAGTTTGAAAATGATCGGACTTCATGTGATGAAACTCCTGAGGATCATGACATGGAAAGATGGATGTTAGCAATAAAAGTCTAATGTAGACTTCATATACAAGTCTTGTATATGGACCCTCGAGGATCCACCTATATGGGTAAGACCCATTAAAGTGTAAATGGATCTGAAAGAGAAAGAGGGAACCTGATGAAAAGGTAGAGAACTTTAAAGCATGGTTCGTAGCGATGAGCTACACACCGAAGAGAAGACATTGCTAGCGATGAGACTTGCTCTTCAGTGACCATGTTTAAACCCATCAGAATATCGCTTACCATAGCTACACAACTTGACTATGACTTCTTCATGATGTGAGTCAAGATTGCATTCCTCTATGAATACCTCTCTGAGGATATTCATATGAAGTAGCCCCAGGGCTTCATGGTTGAGGAAAGAAAGGTGTGCAAGCTAAAGAACTACATCTTTGGACTCAAATAAGCTTCTTGTAGTTGGAACATAAGATATGATGAAATTATAAATGTTATGATTTTAGATAAAAATCTTGATGAACCATGTGAGGCTTAGTGGGAGTGCCATTATGTTCATCATGCTAAATGTAGATATTATTCTAATCATTTGGAATGATATAAAGATAATAATAAGTTTTTTATAATTTGGTTGTTCCATACCTTGAGATCTGATCTCAAGGATACCTCTTAGATCTTAGTTCTTAAGTCATTCAGAAGCAAAGAGAAGAGGATATTGGGACCGTCACATTAGTAGTACACCTTGGACTTATTCCATTTTCTGGAAATTTCAAGAAAGGCTTCCTTCCCTTAAGACATGGTATTGACCTATCTAAAGGGATAGCACCTCAAAGAGTTGAGGATGTGAATGCAAACTGCTTGCCCTTGTGCATCAGTTACGAGAAGCTATGTGTATGATGTGTACAAGGGCCAAATGTCTGCCATGCAGTGGGAGTAGTAACTATTACTAATCCTACTATGGAGATAAAACACTTAATTGCAGTAATAACAATATCTTCAAAGATGATGAAACTCAGAGATAGTGATCTCAAAGTTTTATCTTCAAAAGTTTAAGACCTTGTAGATAGTGATCTATAAGGATCTTTATTGTAGATACCTTAGGAGATAGAGATTTCAATGAATAAATGCATTCTGATAAGGATTATGGACATACTGGTTATAATAATTATCGAGCTAAAGTGTCAAGGACACTATAACAAAGTTGAGTATTGGTTGCATAAGATGCAACATTCGCATTGGATGCAAGCACTGTTACTAGGAGATATGCATGTGCCGTAAAAGGACTTCGCATAGTCTCTTGAGAACAGAGTGACTGATCAGCTTACCTAGCTATTTTCTAAATAGCCTATGATTGTCACATGAGTGTGGGTTTAAATGATTAGCCCATTAATGGCTCTTTGGGCTAGTGGGAGATTGTTGGACATGCGAGCCCGCGACGAGCCATTATGCAATAAATGTTATTGCAAATATCATTCCCTGATATGAAATGAAGAATACATAATTTGCATAATAGGTCCCTTAGTACATTTAGGGTTATGTACCATGGCCATCTTAATGATCATACAACTGTTGATTCAATTATTGAATCATAGAGGCTGGTGCTTAGATGAATATCTAATGAGTTAGATTGAGGACTCATCAAGCACCGTCAAATGATTATTAAGAGATGATCTCCAGCCTGAGTAGGAGATGGCAATCCTTTCTCAGTTAGGCTGATATCTGACCGACCTCTTGATGCAGGTCCTCTGCATAGGAATAGAGATTCGGAGGTGTCAGATTAGTTAGGTCAAAGAGTTGATTTAACGAGATCGAGATAACCAAAGTCCTATATCGTATGCTTCCATGATATATGCACGCATCCTCTGACCGGAGACAGATGTGTTACTATATGTCTGAGTATGTACATTTGGCAGACCAATAGTTGATGACCTAACCAAGGTCTATACACCGGCACGCTGGTGTACATATAAAGGCATATGAGTAATACAATCTCTCAAAGGGATCATACAGGTTCACTACTGAACCGGAAAACATGAGCTCACTCATGAGATATTGGGAAGAATCAAATTCCATGCGCACGGTCATCTCGCTTTGGAAGCTTGACTGAATTTGTGGGTTTGATATATACTTTTGGAAAGTATATGATCAAGACCTAGGTATGATATATGCTTTTAGAAAGTATATGATCGATACCAACTCCCAATGATCAAAATGAGAAACTTACTGATAAAACCTTGAAGTAGACAGTATAAAGTTGATCTAATACTTCAGGTTTATTCTGAGTCTTCCAGTATTCAGGATGTACAGGTATTGGGAATACCTGAGGGAGATGTGATCATAAACGATTGTATAAACATGACGCTTCCATTCCTAGGGAGTGATGAAATGGGTCTGGATTTTAGTGACTCCTCTCAGTAGAGAAGTAATCTGATCTTGATCCAAATATTGGGCATTGATCTGAATGTGATTCAGATGCAATGAGAAGATTAGATTTGCGGTCTTGATTTAATCAAGCATCTATGGGAGGCCCGAGATCTGGATTTGATATGTAATCTCAAATATCCAAGTCACTATACGTGGAACAATACAATCACCCTGTCCTTATCTCCAAGTATTCGTGGAGAAAGCGCATTATCCTTGAAGGAGTTCATGGATAATTCTGTTGTTGATATATGTATCCGAGCATTGAGAAAATGGATAATTAAATGTGATTTAATTATCATGGATATGAATAATGTGGATAGCAATATCCAATTATTCATAATATATTATAAATGTGATTTATAATGTATTAGAGAGAGTTAATTATAATTTATATTTGTTGATTAATTATTAATGTGTATTTGATACACATTGTGTAATTAATTGAAAATGTAAATTATATTTTGTTTTGGGTTGTGAATGTAATTCACAATTTTCCAATGGCAAGATTGCAATATTCTCAAAATTAATTATGAATTATTTTTGAAGAATAAATCACAACAAAAGTTGTTGACTTAAATAATGGAGAATTTCATGGAGATATGCAATCTCTTGAGATTTTATGAGATTGCCCCACTTGGAAATAAGTGGCCGTCCACTATATTCTAATGGGATTAAGATCTCCATGGAATTTGTCTCCTTATTTGATTGGTTTAATTTTAGGATTGATGTATATTTGATTTGTCAAATATATTTGATCTAAATTAAACCATAAGTTGTTGGCTTTTACCAACAACAATCTTGACCATTGGATTGATCATAAATCAATCTCAACCATTGATTTTATGAGTCCCATGGATTGAGATCCATGGATCCTAAAACCCTATAAATAGAGAGGCATACCATGCTCTCCTGGAACACATGCTATTGAAGCACATCTCTCTCTCTCTTTCTCTCTACACACCTACTCTCTCTCCCTCTCATGGTCGTCCACCATGGATGCCCTAGAGAAAGTCTCCATCGTCGCAGTGTCGTCGTTATGCTGTCCGATCGTTTGCTCGTGGATTTCCGTCTCCTTCGGTGCGCCTCGCTCGTAAAAAAGACGTCGGATCTTGGTGTCGAGATCAGGAGATCCACTGCTTGGATCATAAACATGGATTGCGGAAGCACGCAATTCATCCCCGCGCTCGAAAGCGTCTCCTCCGTCGGATCAGACTTGAGACAGGAGGTCTCTTCGTTTAGAGACTTGATCGCAACCACGCTTCAAGAGGTAATCCCATTACTTGTTTGTGGTCTAGACGAAACGATCCGAGAAGTGTTCTTGGATCATGTGGTTTCGTCGCATAATTTTTTTTTTAATTTCCGCTGCATAGAACAACAAGTGCGACTAGTCGTTCCTCATCGTATTCGATACGACGCTCACGCTTCCGTGATGCGCTTGAAGATTATATCATATCCTTCAAGTGTTGCTTGTTCACGTTGTATTTTTGTATTTTTGACATTTTAGTTTCCTTTCCTATTTATTACAAATAAAAAAGAGATGCTTTATTTCGTGTTCGCCTTAGAAAGAATTATATAATCTATCTTAAAAGTTCCAAAAAATTAGTATATATTGGACTATTTTCTACCTTAAGACAAAAAATCACCTAAAAATACAAAAGAAAACCATAAAAAATTTAAAAATCTCCAAAATCCTTATAACAATTATAAAAATCTCCAAAAATCTCAAATATATCAGTTCATGTTCTTATTATTATATATGCATATTACTATAAATTAAAATTAGTTTTGAGAAATTTTGCATTTAGTTAGTATTTTTATTTGGGTAAATTACAAAAAAGGTCCCCAACTATACCTCGATTCCCAATTAGGGGCCTCTTTTTTCAATTATAACAAATAGGGGCTTGAACCGTCAACTTAAGGGTTTAACGCCGACATATAAAGGTCGTTGAAGCTTACAGAGGCCTCTATTTGAGACAAAAACATAAGATCAGACCCTTCTTTATTACAATTGAAAAATGAGTCCCTAAATTGGGAATTGGGGCATAGTTGAGGCTTTTTTTGTAATTTACCCTTCTTAATTATCAAAATAACTCAGCCTATTTTAAAAGGCCCTAATTTTGTTTATTTTTGGACTTAAACCCCAAAAATTAGTAAAAATCCCTGAAAATCACAAAAACATTATAAAATTATTAAAAATACACCAATATTTTATTTGGTAAATTTTGATTATTTATATGACTATTCATAAATATATTACTATACATTGTAGTATATATCTATATATAGTGATATATAAGTATTATTATTACTAATTATTATAAATACTTTATAAATATTTCAAACCCTTTAAAGGAATAAAAAAGGACTGATTTATTTATATTTTCTGATTTATGCATATTTATTATATATTTTACATTATATATAGCTTATATTATACATAGTACATTATATACTTACATATATTGATATATATACTTTATTATATATATTAAAAAAGAAATTAAAAATCAGAAAATTATAAAAGAAAAATAAAATCTATAAAATTAAAAATAAAAAAGTATCTAAAAACTCACAAAAACATTAATTGATTGATCGATTAAATATTCTACAAACACACAGATATTAATTATTCATTATTTATCTATAATTAATATACTTGCTGCACTGACTTGTCTCTATGTGTTCGACACCCAGGCTACTTGTCCACTATGCACATTTATTTCTATGTTATAATAAATATTGATCCACACCTATACTTGCTTACTTGATTTCATTATATTGTGGGTTGATTGTTTAATTTAGTGGAGGATATTTGGAGAAGTCACTTCAACAACTGTGGTCTACCTTGTGTGACCACAAGACTCTTTCCTCTATTATCTCTTGGCTATTTCAAATGGTGCTTTTGATGGGAAGTAACGTGTAGTGTAGCATTTTTGTACATATTTATTTGCGCATCATTTCTCTTTTTATTTACCTTTATTTGTTGATAATTGTTCATCTGTTTCTATCCCATCTTGTCTTGTTGCTTTTCTTGCGAGGGACCGTGTGGATACAGTTGTTTCTTAGGAGGAAGACGCACCCTAACAGTGCTTGGATTGACCTTTTATGCATACGTCAATTGGGGAGAGCAAGGGGGAGACAGAGAAGGAGGGAGGAAGAGCAGTTTAGCATAGCTTTTATTTTTGCTTTGTTAGAGGGTGATTTTCTTTTATTTTTGTAAATTAATTTGTAATAATTTGGAAACTGCCACACTTAGTGAGGTCCAGTGCCTGGGTGTTTGTTCACCTTCGGGCCTCATCGTGGTTTTCGTGTTTTCTTTGCCTTTTTCTTATTCTGTTTCATGTGTTTTGAGCTTTCCGCCTTTGTTTTATTTGTTTTGTGGAATGAGCCCTTACACATTAGGACTGCTTGCTCAGTAAAATAGGTCCAAACACCTAATAGAAGCTGGTTCCTATAGTACTTCACATTTGGACATAGTTAAATTTAATTGTTGATTATTTGGACTTTAGATCGAGCGTTGCGAGAAGCTCCATACAGCACTTGGAGGACATGTTGTGGCAGACACTGAGGAGATTCCAAGATCAGACTTTTAGGTCTCAATTATCGATAATTAGCATATGATTCTTCATGATAAATAACCATTCTTGTTTAGAGTGATTTCTATCGTCGCATACCATGCATATAGTATAGGTTTATATATTCTATTTTGCATCCTGCATGGAGAGAGCCGGGAAGCACTATAAGTAATTCTAACTTTGCATGCATCATTAGTCACTAAGGTGAGATTTACATCTTAGAGATGACTTGCATTGCATTTCCGCCTTCTCTCGCTATTTTTTTTCACATATTAGAATTAAAAGAAAATACAAAAAATCTTTAGGCGGCTTGCTCTGAAAAATACTCAAAAAATGAAAAACCAAAAATTAAAAGAAGGGGACTGCTAATCAACTTTGACCTTAATAAAAATTGTAATAGATATCATTGTTTTAGGTTCAGAAATCCCTTATTTTTTTTAAGTACCTTCCAGACCAAGTGAGGTGTGACCCCTAAGGATTTGAGCCCAAAACTCGATCTATGGCAGCCTTAATTATCACATGGGTTGGCAAAGTATTGACACTTCTATTATACGTGACCAAGTAGGGCTCTGTTGACGACAGATCTCCCTCCTTGTGTGGAGCATCCGACTTGATCTGAAGTGTTGAGACTAGGCCACGCCCTAACGGGTGTGTTTGTCTCAACGGTTTGCTTCCGAGTACCTCACTTGTGGGGTAAGTATTGGTTTCGCCTACTGACTTCCTCCTCTATTTCTTTGGTTTAGTAACCGCCCAAGCACGAGATCAAGGACCTCAAAGTGCACAGATTACAGGTTACAAAGGAGGCAGAACAAGTAGGGGGGGCTTTCCTTGTAGTACACACAATCCTATAAGGATAGTGCTCATAAGGACTCGTTATAAGATCTTGCTTGCAAAACAAAAATAAAACTAAATAGATAAAAATAGTTGGACTCTTATGGCTTCATTTGTGTTGAGTTGGTGAACCCATAACTGTTTGGTGTTTGTTTGATTTCAGATAAGTTCAAAGATCAGTCCCGCATACTTTGTTCCAATTTTCTTTTCTATGTGTTATTTTCCATTTTACCGTTGCTCGCTTTGAGCCTTCTACTGTCTTGCACTCCATTTATTCCTTGTTTGACATAGTATATTTCATCCATTCTCGATCCCCCTCTTCCTCTTCGAGATGGCGAATCATGGATGTCTTAGTCGGGACCCACCGACATCAACATCGATCCCATGCACTTGCCTTCTCCAATAATTCGGGGTGACTCCCGAGAACCTGGTTCGGACTCCGCTAACTAATAACCGGGATTTAGGGACGGTCTAGAGTAGTATATACATGGCGAGAACTACAATGTCATTGAAGCGCCTGCTCACGAATCCCCAATAAATCAACAATTAATCCACAAATAAATATAAAGCAATGAAAAATAAATTATGGAGTTAAAACTATTATAACTCTACAACAAATATATGTATATGTGCAAGTATGTGTAGACGTTGAACTTAGGGAGCAAAACTGGATAGAATGTGCAATGAGATGTAAAAATGTGATTTATGTGCTTCTTTATCTAAATTTTTATGTGTGTTTTTAATTTTATATTTTTTAATCTTATTTTTATTTTATATTTTTATATTTTGTATTTAATTTTCTATTTTTATATTTTCTTTTTATTTTTTTAGATTTTGTATTTTCTTTTTCTTTTATAAGAGATATATATTAATATATATCAGACTATATATATAATATAGGATAACATGGATATAAATACAACTAAAAATGCTCAAAATTCAGAAAATAAAATGTTTTTGTGTTTTAAATATTTTTATACTATTTTTATGATTTTTAATGATTTTTGCTCATTTTTACGTATTTTATAGTTAAAAAATCCCCAAAATAGGGATTTAATAAAGGCATGAAATTGAAATGAAGATGAAAAATAGCAAATGATGTATGAAATTATCAAATCCATTTTAATAGATAGATAACAATATAAATAAACTTTAGGGATAGAATTTTTTTTGGGAATTTTATCTTTTTATATAGTATTTTGGAGCTTTTTGACTTTTTTATTTTTTTTACTTTTAGGGTTTTTGGTTCCTTGAATTAGCAAATAAAAAAACTCAAAATATATTTTTGGGGAATTTTTCAAAAAGATTTTATATTTTTATGGATTTTATACTGCAAATAAGGAATAATTATGCTATTTTCGATTTTATAAAATAAATAAAATTCCTAAAACTAAAATCCAAAATTATAACGTGTATTTACACACTAACAGGCACTTACCCTATTTTTTGAGATTTGTAGGAGCACTTTGCTAATTTTAATAAATGAGAAACCACAAAAAGAAACTGCAACCTAGCAAGGGTATATATGTAATTACAATAAGTCCGGGTATTGACTACAATTTTCACTAAATATTATAACTAGAATAAAAATTTACTGAACTAATAAAATATGAATACACGTGAGGGTATGCTTGCAAAATCACCACCTCGCGTGGGACGACACGTAAGGTGATGTAGGCTGGACTCAGTTACAAATATAGAAAGCTCGGGGTTTTTTTTTCAAATTTTACAAAAATAATAAATGGCAAAGGAAAGTTTCTTTACTAATTATTAAATGCAAAAAATGGTTGGGGTTAAAAGTGCAAAATGCCCAATGCTTTATGGGAACAGATAGGCGCGATTGATACACTTAAACAGGCAGCACTCACCTAGAGCGTGATGACAGCTCATGTGGATGGTCCAGATTAGATCTTCTACGGATGATTGATGGCCAGAAGGCTCTACATCCGATGGTGGCTGCTCCGCTAGAGTGAACGCGATATCCAATGGCATAGAGGGGGTCTAGAGAAACAAGCCAAGAACTCGAAACAACCGAGTTTCAATCTGCCCTCCTGAGCTCCTTCAGTCATCTGGAATTTTGGGGAAGGTGCAAAATGGATCTTGGTCTCCTCCGCTCCCAATGGCTGCTTCAGGAGGTCCGTTGGAGTAGCGACGAGAGCTAGCAAGCTCGAGGAAGAAGGGTAGCTCGAGGTTCCTCCGATGAATGCAAAATCGACCCTGCAAGGGGTCTTGAGCTTCCAAGATCTACAAATAAAGCACGCACAAGAAAAAGGGGGTCCTGGGACTCTTATTAGTGAAGGTGGATGCAAGGTGGGTCGTGGCAGTCATGTCTCCGATGAGCAGAGGAGTGGAGGCACAGATCTCAAGATATAGTAGGGATCTAGGTGAAGTGAGAGGCCTGGGATGAAAGAGAAGCGTTGGGAAGGGGAGTGAAGGTGGTAGGTGGGTCGGAGACGGGTCAAAACATGGTGGAAGGGTTCGCCGGAGTGAAACTCCGATGAACTATGAAATGGCTTGGCTACGCTAAATTAAATGATTAAATTCTATAATAAATGCATAGAATGAAATTAGGACTAAAACTAAGCTGAAAACAAGAAAGAAATTACCTCAATTGACATAAGGCCAAGAGATGTAGAACTTCGACGGCGGCGAGCCATCGGAGATGGTGGAACCGGCCCTTAACACCGCCTGACCACACTACAAACGAGCTGGAGAGGGTTCTGTCACAACCCTCGATCCAGAGCCCGACGAAGAAGGAGACAAAACGGGTCAGAGGATATTCGAAAATCAAAAGGGAAATCGGATGGGTTTTGTATAGGTGACGGAGAGGGGTTGAAGATCGAGGTCCAACGGGCTCATTAGTGATCCGAAGCTCGAGGAGACTCTTGCGCGTGAATCACCAATGATCGAGGAATAAAATTGTCAGAGAGACCATTCTCAATCGATGTTTGCATCAATGGGAGGAAAAACGAGAAGGTGTGTCAGTGGCTAGGTTGTCAGGGCTACAAGGCAAGAGTCAGTTAGTTGACCGAGGTCAACTGACAGATTCACCAAGTTGGTCCACATGGATCAACTAGGAAAGACCCTCCTGAAATTATTTATAAATTAGTTAATAAATAGTAAACGATTTTATTAAATTAAAGTTATAAAATAAAAAAATTGTTTAATATTTTCTAAAGTATTTGATTATGATTTTTATTTATTTTTTTAGGTGTTTTATTATGAGCCACCTTTTAGGTATACTTACATATGTTTTAGGTCTTTTATTTTTATTTTGAATTTTGATTTTATTACTTTATTTTCTTATTTTATATATTTAGAACTTTTTTTTTAAATACTTATAATATTTTTATTATATTTTCCTGATATATTTTTTACACTTAAATAAATAGGGTTATAAATATATAGGTATAAGTATAGGTATTTCATCTATGTATTTTATACCCTTATTTTATTGCAATGTTTTATTAATGGTTTTATTCTAGTTTTAATATGTACATATATTATAAATAATGCTTACAAAATTATAAAAATATAGGCTTATAAAATAATAAATAATAAATAAATGAATATTTTATTTGGGTATAATGTACAATAGGGGTTCAAAACCTAACTTTCACACCTTAACTCCAAAAAATACGAAACCACCTTCACTAAATAGCTTATTAAAAGTTATATACAATTAAAGTGATTTTGATATATTTTGAGTTTTTTAGAGAAATGGGTCTGGGAAGTTAGGATTTTGGAATCTTATTCAGAGTATAATTTGTACACTGTATATTATTTTTGCATGAAATCAATTTTGTATTTTTTTATGCATTATTATCTACAAATTTCATGTACAAAGTTTCTTCTTTTGAAGTACAAAAAGTAGAAAATAAAATGGGTCCCAAAATGCATTATTGATGAATTAATAAATGGGATTATTATGGTATTATTGGCCCCCTCTCCCCCTACTTTATTCCTTATTGACCTAGTCATCAAGATGCCTGGGTCTCGGGGTTTAAGGTCATAAAATACCTTTGATGTTTCATTCTTTTTCTTTTCTTTTATTTATTCTATAATTTTGGCATTAAAAATAATATTTTATACACTATTTACATAACAAAGAATGAATGTTAATTTGTACAAATTAAGGGTATTTACATGCATTAACTAGGATTTTTAAGGCCAAAATGATAGAATAAAGGTGATGAAATGGAGATTCATAACCCTCCTATACTTGCATTTGCTAGTCCCTAGCAAATACTTATGCAATAAGTGCAGAAAACGAAAAATAAAGAAAAGAAAAAGAAAGAAAGTGCATGAAATTTAATTCTCAAACTTGTCTTCACAAAATCAAAGTTTGGAGATTAAGTTGGACCTTTGGAATTTTAGTGTGGTCGGAACCTTATTGGGAATTGGATTTGAAATACAACAGCCTTCGAGAATCCCAAAACTCTGCTCAAGTCTCCTTAATAGCCAAGTCAGAGTACTTCAACTCATACACAAACCCTTATGACTATGATTCTCACTTGTACAGTGTATGTGATAGTGTCTCCGCTCAAAAGAAATGACAATGAAACTGACTTCTCCAGCATGACAACACAATGATTCCCAATCCAACAACTCTTTCCTCGAGGAGCAGGGTATTCCCTTCTAAGTTCAAGTGACAACCAACTCAAGAGGGGTGAAGAGAAGAATGGATGGTAGCTAGTGTAGCTACCAATCCTAGGATGCATGATCAGTGTAGTCAAGTCATCCAGCTGCAAGCTCACGTGATATGACTTTGAAGCTCAAGCTTGCTTATTGACTATATAAATATGTACACTCTGACAAGAATTTTATTTTCAGTCAGGCCTTTTCACTTTTTTGGAGTTTTTGCTTTTTGCTTTTTTTAAATACTGTATAAAACAACATTTACATAAGGAGTTTTCCTCTTGAGCTAGTAGACTATCCCTCTTTTGAAGCATTATCACAACCTACACTCTCATGTCTTTAGATGTCTCTACTACTGAACTGGTTGGGGTGCATTTCCCTCCCTAGACGAGGACAAATGTTTTCACTTATATGCATCTAGTACCGGCAAATCCATTCCCCTTACCACTCCAACTGAGTTGAGCCAAGTGAAAGGTGCGGGTGTCCAAGTTATATTATTATCAGCAAGAGCTGTGTGTGTGCTCTGAAATACTCTACTTAGGCAGTCAAGAATACATTGAACCAAGTCTCCAGATTCTCAAATAATTAAGTCAATCAGACCTAAAGTACCTCAATTCCAGTTCCTATTAGGTTCCCGTGATTATGTAGATTTAAGGTTCAACCAAGCTCTAATCTTCATATTTTACTTAGACTTGTTCAATTACCAAACTCAATTCGAAAAAATGTGAATGCTATGCAAATTCTATGTACAATGCAGAAAAAATTATTTTTGTGATGTAATTCTTCAAACTTTTGACCTTTTTATGTAATTTTTTGAAAAAGGTTTTAAAATTTTTATGCAATTTTTCAAAAAGATTTTTGCAAATGTTTTTGGTATTTTTTGTTTTGCAAATGTTTTTGTGATTTTTGAAAACAAAAGATTTTGGATAAAAATATGTACAAATAATTACACGGGGATGCATCTTATATTTACAAGAGTTGGGTTTTAAACTTTTACAAGGGATATGCTAGTTAATTTTGTGATATATTTACACAATTAATAAAGAATTTTGGTGTACATTCCTCAAACTTATTTGAAAATCATTGTACAAACAATTATGAAAACTATAGTCCAAAATACTTTTTAAAAATAATTTTTACAAACATTTACACATATTTGAAAATCATTTTGCAAAGGTTTTTCAAATAGTATATAAATATTTTTCAAAATATTTTTACAACTATTTTCCAAACCATCTGCAAATAGTTTTTCAAACATTTTTATTTCACATAAAGAAAATAATTTTTACAAACAAAATATTTTTACAAAGGTTGAAAATATTTAACAAAACTTTTTCCAAATAGTCTTCAAAAGATTTTTCAAAAAGATTTTTAAACTATTTTTCAAACATTTTACAAAAAAATTTCTTTACCTGATTTATTAATCAGTATATACAAAAAGAATTTGAATAATAATACACATATTTTTATTAGTTTATTTTAATGAATTTTATAGTATATTTTTTTATAATTAGCCATATTTATTATTAAACATACGAAAGTACGAGTTATGGCTACAATGTATATGCAGTATATACGACCCCTATACTTAGCTTGAGCTATGTTCTCATAGATCAGAGAGAAAAAAGAGAAGACATAACTCGTATTGAGTATAGAAAAGCCTAAAAAATAAAAGAATGAACGAAGAAATAAATGAATGAGAAGTCGGTCGTCCCCGCTATGCTTAGGATAAAATAACCCTAAGTATAGCATATTATACACAAGGCAAGGAGGGTCAAGGGTGGGAATGAACAGATCGTACTCAGACTGTCTTCCCCTATACTTAAGGTAAGATATCCCTAAGTATAGACAAGAAGAGGAGATAGTGGAGTGGATCAACTCGAGGGAGCATACCCCCTTATACTTAGGACAAAGTACATCCTAAGTATAGAAGATTGACAAAAAGGGGTGACACCTTTTCGGTAGAAAAAGAAAAATAAAAATGAAAAGAAGAAAAGAAGAAAAAGAAGATTAAGATAGAAGAAAATATCGAAGATAATGTACATATCACCCCCTATACTTATGGTAAAAGAGCCCTAAGTATATGCAACAACAAGAGTGATGAAACATAACGAAGAAAGAACATCGGGCTCATCCACCCCCTTAAACTCAGGACAAAGTATGTCCCAGAAAATGCTCCCACGAGAATGGGGTAGATGAGCGATACGGTGGATAGATGGAGATAAATGAAAGCGAATATACAAGAGAATGGATATATTAAGGTCAAGAAGGTAGAAAGAGAACCTTCTTGCGAGACTGTTGAGGAACGGATCGAACAAGGTGAAGGTCGATATCGGGGTCATCATTAGACACAAACCGATCAGGATTGACCAAAAATGTATCCTCAGCAATCTCGAAGTGTGCAGGCATGAACCGGTCAGTAAAAGTAGTGTGGTCATGTCAGGTCTGGGAAGTCTCAGCTAGGTCGAAACAAAAAGGAACGAACTCCTATGTGGAAGTAGTGAAGTCATGTTCGTCCTCTAAAGTCTCAACCAGATCATCATTCTCATCAAAAGGCATGAGTTCATTTATAAAAGCAATCAAATCAAATTCAGCTTCATTAGTCTAATCTGTCCTCCGCTTAAAAGTGTTATTCATGTAAATCCTGTGGATGTCATCAATGCATCACCAAGTACCAGAAGAGGGAACTCTAAGGTCTATGCTTTTTGAGCCTTCCTCCTTGGAGAGTAATTCTCGGGTCTTGGTAGAATCCAATATACAACAAAAATCTCTGATAATCTCATCAAGGTCATAGTTCTCAGGGTTAGATAAGATAGTTGTAGTTATATCAGATGTAGATCTCTGGTCGACAGTAGGTGTAGTGATGACCACAGTTCTCCTGTCATCAGGACGTAAACGAATCTCTCCTGATTTGTAATCAATGAAAACTCTCATAGAGGCGAGAAAGGGTCGTCCCACGATGATTAGAGAATGCTACCTAGTGGAGGTCTCCATGGGCAATACGATAAAATCTACAGTATAGCTCATGCACTGAATCCAAATGACAGTGTTCTCTAGAATACCTTCAACCTCTTGATATATGCATCAGTAAACTGAACGATCATCCTAGTTTTCTTGAGAGGACCTAAGTGAAGAAACTGTACTAGTGAGAAGGGTATTATACTAATTGCAGCACCACCGTCAAGGAGAGTGTGATCACAAGAATATTCAGAAATGGTGCATCTAATGAATGGTGTAGTAGTGTTCCCTTTCCTAGAAGATGAGCAGTGGGTGATGGTGTGGGCAGTGGCCATGGTCAAAATATGACGCTCAGATTTGCTCCCCCGCTTTCTTTTCTTGGGTAGAGGAGCAGATAAATGGGTCATGGCCTAACAAAGTGGGGCATCAATAATCTCATGAATAGCAGCCACCACTTTAGGTTCAATCAACTTTTTTTGAATTTTTGGACCTCCTATATACAAGGGAGGAGATCAGAATCAGCATATACACAAGTATGACTAAGAGCAGTTTGTACAGTGTCATCCTTGGGGTCAAAGGTGGGACAAGAGGTGAGTGAATGTGTGGTAAAATGATTTGTCATATGTTCCCTCTCCTCACAAGATGACAACAATGTGTCTCTCATATTATTTTTGAATTTTGAATTTTTCTTATTTTTTGTATTTTGGGCAATTTTAAGCTCTCATGATCATCCTCAAGTGAATCTATATCCTCAAATGGTGGAGCATCATTCAGTCTCTTATTTATGCTAAATAGATTATTAATCATATAATTCATATGCTCCATCATCTGGTTCAAGGTCTCAAGTGTGGACATCATCAGAGGTGACTCCAAAATCTCGGTATCGGATGAGTGGAATGAGGGTGGTGGGTGTGGGAAAAATCACATTCCAGGTCAAAGTCTTCTTTGAAAAGTGGATTATCGAAATGTAAAGGTGATGGTGGTGGTAATGATATGTGAAAATCAAAATCCGATTGCCGAAATAATGGGTTAGGTGGATATGTACAAAAGTTAGGAGAAAAATCCCCCTAGAAAAATGGAGGTGGACCAACTGGAGGGTACAAGGGATCTGCAAATTCTGGATAAAAATCGCTTCAGTTGGCCATCTCGAAACAAAAGGAAAATGATTAGGACAACACGATGGTCAAGTCAAGAGATATGAGAAAAGGGCGCAAATGCTTAGAGACGACCGAGTATACACACAAACAAACACAGAAAAACTCACACAAAACAAACCCCTCAATTCACCTACTCAACTCGGTGAAGATCGTGAAAGCTCGTTCTTTTTATCTTGTTTTTTAGAGTCAGGTGAGAATATAAAATAGCACAATCACTTAGGAAGGCTTATGGGATTTGGGCACTAACCATAGGGTGTACGTGAGAAAGTAAATGCAAAGACAATGAGGGTATTACTCTCCCTAAGACAATGATTTTTCTTTTTGATTTATTTTAGGGTCAAGTACTTTTAGCATTCCCAATTTTATTTGATTATCACTTCTTTTGAATTTTTACTAGAAATGCATGAATCCTATCGAGGGTTCAAGTCCTTTAGCAACCTAAGTGAGCAAAAACAGAGGGAGAGACTCAAAAAAGAAATGCAAGTGACAAATCGATGATGAATGCTAAAGCGTAAATGCTCACCTTACCTCCAGCTCTCTACATGTAAGGATGCTAGGTAGAATTGATATCTAACTATATGCAGATGGAAAGCTGATGAAATCATCCTAGATGAGAGTATACTATTATTGTGAAGAATAATATGCTAATAACCTAAAATAGAACCAAAGAGTCCGGTCTTGGAGCCTCATTGGTGCCGACCACAATGGGTCCTGCAAGCATTGTATGGAGGACTCTCGCAGTGCACGGTTCCAAGACTAAGTGAAGAGCAATTCAAAATTTGACTAAGTCCAAACGAGACTATAGGTGCATGCAAATGTATTAGGTGATTGGCCTTAATCTATCATCAAGCAATCCTGAGCTAAGGCTCAATCATACAAAACAAATAAAATGAAATCGAAAATCAAAGAAAAATAAAGTGATGAAAAACACAAGAAAACTGATGAGGCCCCTAAGGGAACAATCCTTCGGGCACTGGACCTCGTGAAGTGGAGTTGAGTCCTGGAGAGTCCTAAATATTACAATTAAAAGTCTCTCTCTCACTTAAATTATAAAATAAATACAATAAAATAAAAGTGGAACTATCTTCAAAATTCTCTAAGTCTCCTTTGGTGCTAGGTCAGGAACCTGAACTGGCTTCACCTGGGTGCACATGTAGTCCAAAGAGGGCCTCCCTCGACACACGGTCCTCGCAATAAATTCAACAAGGAGAGTGGTTAAATAGCTCAACAATAATATCAAATAAATCAGAAAATAATTAAAGCAAAACTATAAACAAGCAAGAAGACTCAATCAAATAAACCAAATCTATGTGCAGTTGATCCCCGACAACGACTCCATTCGATAACTAGGATTTAGCGAGGGTCTATAGTAGTATATACAAGGTGAGAACTACAATGTCGCTGAAGTGACCGCTCACGAAACCCCAATTAATCCACAAATAAATATAAAGCAATGTAAAATAAATTGTTGAGTTCAAATTTATTATACAAGAGAATATATTAACATATAAGGTTATATATATAATATAGGATAATATGGATATAAAACAACTAAAAAGCTTAAATTATAGAAAATAAAATATTTTTGTGCTTTAAATAAGTTTTTACTATTTTTGTTATTTTCTAAGGATTTTTTTTAAAATTTATGCTTTTTTAAAAGTAAAAAATACCCCAAATCAGGGATTTAATAAAGGGCCGAAATTGAAATGAAAATGAAAAATAGCAAATGATGTTTAAAATTCTTCAAATAAATTTTAATAGATAGAAAACAATATAAATAAACTCCAAAGATATTAAAATATATTTTTTAGATTTTTGGGGATTTTTTATCTTTTTATAATAGATTTTGGAGCTTTTTTTTTTTATATATTCTAGTTTTCTATTTTTAGGGTTTTTGGTTCTAGGAATTATCAAATAAATAAACATAAAATATATTTTTTTACAATTTTAAAAAAAGATTGTATCTTTTTATGGGTTTTATACTGCAAATAGGGAATAATTGTGCTATTTTCGATTTTTATAAAATAAATAAAATGCTTAAAATTAAAATCTAAAACTGTAGCGTGAATTTACACACTAATACTCATTTACCCTATTTTTTGATATTTTTAGGAGCATTTTTGCTAATTTTAATAAATGAGAAACCACAAAAAGAAACTGCAACCTAGCAAAGGTATATTTGTAATTATAATAAAGTATGGGTCCTGACTGCAATTTTCACAAAATATTATAACGGGAATAAAAAGTTACTAGACTAAAACAAAATACGAATACTCGCGAGGGTGATGAATCAGTGATTCATCACTCTAAAATGTGAAAATAGAACTTTGTTCCCAAGCAATTAGCTTCGTATTTCTATTTAATATGCATTATTCGCATTCATACATCTAGAATTAATGTTCGCATTTTAGCATTCATATTTGCATTAAATAAGAAGCCAAGTTAACTTGTAAATATTCACATGCATATTAGCTAAAATCACTTATTTGTATCTATTTTATATTAACTTCAAATCCATCATTCTACGAGTAAGAGAGGTTCTAGCCCTATCGAAGCCGCGAGGTGACAGCTCCTTCTTCGACGTAGAGTGACGACGAGCCGTCGGTGAGATCTGAGGTGTTTTTTTCACCTCGTAGAAGCGGCCCTCCAGGCTAGTTGTAGAGCTTTGAAGGTTCTTCTCCGCCAACCTTCTTGAGGCGACAACAGGAGTGCAACATTGCTCTTTCGAATATCCGTCGATCTTCACAAGTAAATCTTCTATCCTCATCTTCTCATTTTATTTTATCTACTATTTTCTTCCTTGTTGTTCATCATCACCAAATCATTTTCATCATCAACACCACTATCATCATATGCATTCACAATCTTGATCCATCACCCTATTACCATATCAAAAAACCGCAACATCATCACAAACCACATCACAATCACCACCATCATTATCTACACCACATCTTCATTCTCATTTATTGCATGAAAAAAAATTAAAAAAATATATAATCAAAACAAAAAAGGGATTGCACCAGGACACCGTACCCTTTAGCCACTGTCGACGTAGAGGCCATGCTAGCCACCTCGTAGATGCAGCTCCAGTCTCCTATAGCACGCACCCCCTTTTTTGGCCGTGCATCTCCACAGCACGGAGCCCCCACCTGCGACAGCAGCCCCTCATCGCCAACACCTAGTTGCGAGGCTCCTTCCATCACTGTCACCGCCCCTCCTGCGTTCAGCTACCCAAGGCAACCACCAGGCCACAGCCGCCCAGCCCACCGTTCGCCAACCCCGCGCACGGGAGCATGAGTCCCTCCATGAACAAGCCCCGCACGTGCCCATGGCTGCCGACCTTACGCGTCACTGCAGGTGTGCCGCCTCTCGACGCCATGCACCCTCTCTCGCCATCCGTCCACAGTCGCGCCCGCCACACGACCAGCTTCTAGGCGCACCAGGTCGCGCGTGGCCCTGCGCGCGCCCCTGGCCTCCGATGTCGTGAATCCTCCATCGCACCTCTGTGCCTCCAGCCGTCGACCGCTGCATCAGCACTACGCAGCGCTCTGCCACACACAGGACCCGGCCTTCGCCAACCTCTGCACGTCGTGTCCTCTAGTCTCACCTCCCTGCCCGTTGTCACCGCCCGCATGCGTCCCCGGGCACTCACGCCGCCATGCCGACGCCATCCACTCCTTGGGTTTCCATCGTGCCCTAACTTCCGCAAGAAGAAGGTCCATTCCAATTTTTTTTTTGTAAATATTGCAACTTTACCCATTTAGTTTCTATATTTACAAAAGTGCCCTTAGGCACGGTTTGTTTGTCAATATTTATTTTCCGATTTGGAAATACATCCATGCATTAGCACTTTAATTTGAATCGTATTTTGCCATCTTTTATCGAATTCAAATATATCGTGTTATAGAGCATAAAACTCTCTGTCTATTGGCTATTTATTTAGATTTTTGTGAGCATTGAGTAACTAATTGATTTTTTTGTGAAAAATTTTATATTTTACCCAATTCATGGTCTAAATTTGTATTTAATTTAATATTGCTGTAAAAATTGCAAAAAAAAGAGATAATGCATATGAATGTGCTTTAATTACTACCCAAGTTTCATCAGAAATGGATGTGTATTTTGTATAAAATAAAGTATTTAGTGATTTCAGTAAATGATTTTTAGTTAAATCCACAAATAATATTTTTACGAAATTTCAAGTCTCTTGGATTTTTAATTAATATGTCTTTTCGAGATAAATTAATTTCTTGATAATTTGATTTCATGGATTTATTAAAAATTAAATACTCACAGTTACTCTGTTTTTAGTAAAAAAATCATAAAAAATCACATATTGTCAGAAAAATTCAAAAAAATACATATCTTCATTTCATCATGTTTCACTTCCAGTAAAAATTTCATAATTTTTGTACTTTGTTTGCACGAAAAATTGCATAAAACCCCTGCAAAGTTTGCATTTTTCATTATTTCATCTTAACCCCAAAAATTCCAAAAAAATACATTTTTCATTCACATTTGGATTAGGTTTCCTGGAAAAATATAACTTGTCTAGATTAAATTAATTTCACATTACAATTAATTTGGCTAAGTGGCTTGTTTTCTTAATAACCTAGTTCAATCGCGTTTGTGCATTTGCATTTTTATAGCATAAAAAATTACCAAAAATACTGCTTGGAAAACCGTGAGATAATTCAATCTAAGTTGATCCGAAGTTGTTCCTTTACCTCCTCTAGTCGAACATGGGGCTTGACCAAGTTAAAAATACATAAAATCACACTTTAGTTAATTCGTTGGTTCATTGATTCTTGTGGTTAATTTTTGATCGATCGTGATTGCCTGACTACAACAAATCAACACACTTAAATAGGGCATTCCAGTGATCAATCAAATGACGTCATTGCCAGGGAAGAAAACGGCTTAGGATCATTTTAGAAAATTAGATTTAAGTTTTCCATTCACTCGGGTAGTCTGACCACCAAACCACCTTGTAATTTTTTCATGTTTTCCAATTAGATTTCTTTTTATTTTTTGTATATAATTTGATATCTCTCTCTAACATAAATTTTTTATCTTTTTGTGCGAGGGCCTGGTGGACTTGGAGTGACTTTCTTGAAGTCGACGCTTCTCAAAATGCATCTGAGGCTGACAATTCGTGGATTGAGTCGGTTGTTGCGGTGCCAAAGAGATTTTTGAAGAGAGAATTTTAGGTTTTTTTTAAAATAACTTGTAATAACTGCTTGATTTCCAGCGGATTCTATTTGGAATCTCGCAGGTGTATCAGGATTGTACATCGGACCCCTTGTGGTCATCTCACGGGTGTATCAGGATTGTACATTGGACCCCTTGTGGTCATGTGGTTTGCTTGACGTAGACTAGAACCTGCACTCGTGGCTCTCAGAGTAAACGATCCGGATTTCCTTAGCCGAGTGGGAGGTTTAGAGTATGCCTTATAAGGCTTTGTCCTCAAGAAATAGGTAGTCGTATTTTTGTGGTCCTCGCTTACCCCTATACCTGCTGAAAGTGGGTTTCGTGATAATCAGGATAGTCTGTAGGGAAGTACAGGCACCCAACAACTCATTAATCTTTCAAGACTTGCATTTATCACCAACTAAAATTGAAAAGAAAATTCGGCAAACCTTTACGCCCCTCACGCGTAGAGTTGGTGAATTGGGGGTTTGCTCTTGAATTTGTTTTGTGTCTGCTCCTGTGTGTTATCTTGTGTACCTATATGTTTTCTACCACGATTCTCTTGCATCCATCCATTCCTCTTCAAGATGTTGGGATATTGGTCACCATATCCAGGTCACTCCTCTTCGACCATAATTCGATCATCTTCACCTTCTTATTCCTCCTCATACCCCCATCAAGACTGTGAAGTTAGAACTTCGACTGACTTCCCTACTTCTTCGTACTTCTCACCTACCTCACCTTCTTACACCCCTGACCCACTTTCAACCTGGGCTAAATCACCTTAAGTCGGTCGCTTGCTGGAATTAATGAACAATTCAAAGAGCAAGCCAATGCTGAGACAAATGATTGGTAGAATTATTTACCCCCACCTCAAGTTAGGACCGGACAACAATTCACATATATACATCCTGACTTGACCTTAGGGCATAACATGGTCGATCGAACAAACCAAATGGAAAGGCATGCACATATGATCTTCCTGACTTGATTGAACCTATTTTTCTAGACCACATTGATCGGCCTTCATATCACACATTTGGAGAGCCTACACATGCACGGGCTTGGACTCATGAGCTAGACGTACCAGTCCCCCATTCAACGATTCCATTATTCTAGGCTCCGAACAATATCTGACATTCAGATGGTCCATACTCAACTCAGTATTACATGCCAGAGTCCAGGCATGTTGAGTATGAGACTTCAAGATCTCAGCAGTATCCTTCGAGTAGACAAACTGCTTCAATGATTTGCTATGATAACTCTTTGGAGGATAACATTTCTAGGGATGTGAAGAGATATGAACTTATTGAGGATAAACTTAGAAATGTCATCGACCGAGTCATTTCAATTTATTTCAGCTCGGGTTTGGAAGTGGAGAATGGAATAAGTGGATTCAATGTTGAAAACTTAGAGGATACAAGGAAATATACACACTCTGTACAGCTGGAGTCCACTCTACCTCCCTTCTACTAACCACTCACCTTCCAATCTAGAGTATGTATATCCTCCCTCTCCTCCTTCATCTATTCAAAACAATAAAAAAATCGAAAATCCCAAAAAGACCAAAAACATTGCAAAATAAAAAAACATAAAAATAGAAAAAGAAAAAGACCTAAAAAATGGATCATGTACTAAGGGAAGAACTCGATGAAGAATTGATTTTTAATCTTCCCATAATAAAGGCCATAGATCACTTCCTCGACCTCAAACTATTTGTGAGAAGTAAATTGATGCCTAAGATGTCGAGAAATAAGAGGACAAGGAGTGAGATACACATAGTGTCTATGGCAACTTCCTTAGTGATGGGGAGAAAGATCAAAAGCTGCAGAGTGAAGCGGTTGCCTAGGGTTGAATGTGAAATCAAAGACACTACCTTCACCCATGCTAGAATCGATGATGACTCATAGATAAATATCCTCCTGACCTCTGTGTTTGACAAGCTCAAACTCATGCAATCACAAAGTCGAGAGAGATCGTTCAGCTGGCTGATCGATCTATAAAATGGCTCAGAGGAACCATTTCTATCATCATTACTTTCCAAAGTGCTCTACTTCAGGTAGACTTCACAGTCATTGACATTGAGCACCGAGGAGAGTTTACCTAGTCTCCTATAATTCTCGAGAAGTCGTTCTTAGCCTCGGCTAAGGAGACTATAGATTGTGACACTGGGGAGATCAGTTTTACAACATTGGGAGCACTCCGACCACATCCATTCTTTGACACACTCTACTCTAAGGTAACCAACAAAGTTGCTGACAGGCATGGCCATCGAGAGGTAGATGAGTCCCACCTTTATGATACACCTGAGATACCAGCTGTCGAGCCGACAATTGGATCAGAGAATCCTCACACATCATTGACTCCCAGTGCTTGCATCACTCCTAATGCCAAGCCTACTAAGATCACTAGAACCTCACTGAGACGTGTGCTGACGTTTCAGGAATATTACAATCTATACAGTGACTCGTCTGATGAGGAACCCATGGTCAGCACCACACCGCATCCTGAACCTTCAAAGGATACAACCAAGCCTAAATTGACCCCACCCAAAAACACGATTGCCCCTCCTCTAGCTAGTTATCTAATGAGAGTAAGTCGAAAATTAATTCCCTGAGTTGTTCACCCGAACCCCTCAAGATGTGTCACTCTCCACTCCCTCTCAATGATTCAGGTTCTAGGAAACCGACTAAGAAAGTTTCCTTCAACATACCAGAGAAGGAATTTTCGGAGGAATCCTCATCGGGTTCGGATGAGGTGGTTTATATGAGTGAGCTCAGTTCGATTGTTCTTAAGTCATATCCGAGCAAGCAAGCATGTGTAGACCCTCGTTGGATGATCCTTACACCTCACTATTATTCATCTGAGGATGATTCTGACAGTGACACATATGTATATTATCCACCTCCTCGCTCCTACAAGAAGGTTCCTCACAAACCTTCATGATCCTTGTATATTCTCACTCCTCCTTGTATATATTTTCTTTCCTTCCCTCCCCGGTGATTCGAATCACTCACCCCAACTCCATATCATTTCATTTTATGGCTACACTAAGGATGACTAGATCCTAAGTATAGGGGGGAGAGTGACCCGAGTATCTTCATCATTCTTTGTACATTCTCACGATCTCATCAGTTCTCACACTCACTCTTGCCTTATACTTAGGCTGACTAGATTCTAAGTATAGGGGGGATCGATTCCCATCATGTATATATGCTCATTCATTTCCCCTCTTAACCTCGCCGCCCCATTTTTTATCTTCTTCTACACTTAGGCTGCCAGAGCCTAAGTATAGGGGGGCAGAGCGACTTCTATACTTTTTTTATTTTAGCTCTCCTACACTTAGCATGAGCTATGTCTTTTTCCTCACTTCTCGTGCTCTGAGGACATAGCACACGCTAAGTATAGGGGGGTGTATATTACATATATACTTTACCCATAGATCGCACTTTCACATAGTTTTGTATATATTATGCAATAATTACTGGGTGGGTAAAAATTGAAAAAAAAACTTTTTGTAAAATACATGTATACTGTATAATAGTATATTGTATAATACTTGTAAAATTCTCATAAACAAATTCTATAAAATTTGTTGTAAAATAGGAGGTATACCAAACAAAAAAACAAAAAATAGGCTTCTTATTTACTCTTGCATATCATCTTTGCATTAAAAAAAGAAGTGTCTTGCATTCCATTCTTATACATTGCATGTCATATACATTTCATCTGCATATCTAGCATATGCAAAGTGAAAAGTTAGTGGGTTCTGAACCAAGTTATGAATAGATGTCGAGGAAGGATTTGATTTGACCTTAATCTACCTAATTTCATAGGAACCTTATAGGAACTGGAGTTAAGATTTTTCAAGTCGAGTGACTTTATTTGTTAAGTCTACAAGTCTATGTTCACATGTCATCTTGATTGGTATAAGTAGAATATTTCATACACACGCACGGTTCTCTTAGACAATGACCTAACTTTGACAAGCACCATGCACGTAGCTCTTCATTGATGATGTCGTGAGGAGGTAGAATCCTTTAGCTTGGAGTAGCACACGGGTGGAAACATCTGTCCTCCTCTAGGGAGGGTAGTGCATCTCAACCTAGTCTATTGGCGTTGGCATCTAACGACAGGATGTTGTGGGTTGCAATTATGCTTCAAAAGAGGGATAATCTATTGGCTTAACAAGAAAAACTCCTAATGTACATGATGCACCTTGTATATAGTTCAAAAAAAGGAAAAGAAAGAAAGAAAAGATAACTCCAAATAAGTGGAAAGGGCTTATTGAAAATAAAATGCCTGCTGGAGTATGTATATTTGCAAGGCATATGCTTCAAAGTCTCATACCAAGGAAGCCTGCAGTTGAAGAGTTGTCTACACTGGTCAAGCTCCACGGATAGGTAGCTATACTAGCTACGATCCATTCTTCTCTACCCCCTATTCTTGAGCTGGTCACACTTGAACTTAGAAGGGAATACTACACTCCTCGAGGAAAGAGTTGCTAGACCGTGGAATAAGAGTTACCTTGTTAGAGGAGGCTAGTTCTTTGCTATTTCTGATGTGGAGAGCTATATCTGACTTACACAGTACAAGTAAGATTCATAGTCATCAGAATTTACGTATGAGGATCTGTTCTGACCGGACTGTTGAGAGGACCTGAATAGAAGACTTGTGGAGCCTTAAAGGCTGTTAGGTCTTAAATTTAGATCCCAATGAGGTACCGCCACATTATTAATTCAAAGGTCGAATCAAGTACCATTTTCACCTTTTGTTCATGACCTTGGTATGAAACCCAAAATCATTTCACTTTTGCATTTCATTTTAGTTGCTCAGGGACGAGCAAGGTTTAAGTATAGGGGGTTGATGAATCTGTGATTCATCACTCTAAAAGGTGAAAATAGAGCTTCGATCCCGAGCAATTAGCTGCATATTTCTATTTATTATGTATTATTTGCATTCATACATGTAGAATTAATGCTCGCATTTTACCACTCATACTTGCATTAAATAAGAAGCCAAGTTCACTTGTAAATATTCATCTGTATATTAGCTTAAATCACCTATTTGTATCTATTTTTTACTAACTCCAAATCCGCCATTCTACGAGTGAGAGAGGTTCTAGCCACGTCAAATCCATGAGGTGATAGCTCCTTCTTCGACGTCAAGGGACGACGAGTCGTCGACGAGATCCGAGGTGTTTTTTCTTTTCACCTCGTAGAAGCGGCCCTCCAGGAAAGCTGTAGATCTTTGAAGGTTCTTCTCTGCCAACCTTCTTGAGGCGACAACAGGAGTGCATCATAGCTCCTCCGAAATCTGGCTATCTTCATAGGTAATTCTTCTATCCTCATCTTCTCATTTTAGTTTATCTAATATTTTTCTTCCTTTTTGTTCATCATCAACGCCACTATCATCATATGCATTCACCATTTTGATCCATCACCCTATTACCACATCAAAAACCACATCATCATCATCATAAACACATCTCACCACCATCATTATCTACACCACATCTTCATTCTCATTTTATTGCATGAAAAAAAATAAAAAAATATAAAATCAAAACAAAAAAAAAGGATTGCTCCAGGTCGCCGCACCCTCCAGCTGATGTCGACGTAGAGGCCACGCTCCAGCCACCTCGCCGACGTGGCTCCAGCCTCCTGCAGTGCACCACCTTCTTTGGTCGTGCATCTCCACCGCACGTAGCCCCCACCTGCGGTAGCAGCCCCTCGTCGCCAACACCAAGCTGCGAGGCTCCTTCTATCACCGATGTTGCCCCTCCTGCGTTCAGCCACCCGTGGCAACCACCAGGCCACGACCGCCCAACCTACCATGCGCCAACCCTACGTACGGCCGCACGAGTTCCTCCGTGCATGTGCTCCATGCACGCCCACCGCCACCGACCTCGCACGTTGCTGCAGGCGTGTTGTTCCTCGATGTCGTGCCCCCTCCCTCGTCATATGCCCACAATTGCTCCTACCGCACGCCTAGCTTCTAGGAGCTCCAGACCGCACGTGGCCCCACGCGCGCACCCCTGGCCTCCGCTGTCGCGACTTCTCTGCTGTACCTCTACGCCTCCAGTCGTTGACCGTCGCGTCAGCCCTACACCGTGCTACCACGCACAGGCCCCAGCCTTCACCAACCGCCGTACGCCACTTCCTTCAACAGTGCCTACCTCCTCGTTGTCACCGCCCGCACGCCTCCCCGTACGCACGCCGCCACGCCAACACCATCCACTCCTTGGGTTTCCATCGTGCCCTATCTTTCACAAGAAGAAGGTCCATTCCAATTTTTTGTAAATATTGCAACTTTACCTATTTAGTTTCTATATTTGCAAAAGTTCCCTTAGGTACAGTTTGTTTATCAATATTTATTTTCTGAATTGCAAATACACGCCTGCATTAGCACTTAAATTTGGAGCGTATTTTACCATCTTTTATCGAATTCGAATATATCATGTTATAGAGCATAAAACTATCTATCTATTGGCTATTTATTTAGATTTTTGTGAGCATTGACTAATTAATTAAAATTTATCTTTGCGAAAACTTTCATATTTTACCCAATTCATGGTCTAAATTTGTATTTAGTTTACTACTGCACCAAAAATTGCGAAAAAATAGAGATAATGCATATGAATGTGCTTTAATTACTGCCCAAGTTTCATCAGAATTGGATGTGTTTTTAAATAAATAAATTATTTAGTGATTTTGAGTAAATGTTTTAGTTGAATCCATAAATAGTATTTTTACGAAATTTCAAATCTCTTTGATTTTTAATTAATATATCTTTTCGAGATAAAATGATTTCTGGATAATTTGATTTCATGTATTTATTAAAATTTAAATACTCACAATCACTCTATTTTCAATAAAAAAGTCATAAAAATTCATATATGGACAGAAAATTCTAAAAACTTATTTGTAGCTTCATTTCATCAAGTAAAAATTTCATAATGTTTGCACTCTTTTTGCATGAAAATTTGCATAAAAACTCATGAAAAGTTTACATTTTTCATTGTTGCATCTTAAATCCAAAAATTCCAAAAAAAATACATTTTGCATTCATCATTGGATTAGGTTTTTAGGAGAAATAATACTTGGTTAAATTGGAATAATTTTACATTAAAATTAATTTGGTTAAGCTGAATATTTTCTTAATAACCTAGTTCAATCGCATTTGTGCATTTGCATTTTTATCGCATAAAAAAGTACAAAAAAACCGCTTGGAAAACCATGAGCTAATTCATCTATGTTGATCTGAAGTTGTTCCTTTGCCTTCTTGAGTTGACCATAGGGCTTTCCCAGGTTAAAAATTCATAAAACCACACATTATTTAACTCATTAATTCATTGATTTGTGTCGTTAATTTTTGATCGATCACGATTGCCCGACTACAACAATGATACATGATTAGCATAGGGCGTTTCAGCGAAGGGTATGCCTGTAAAATCGCCACCTCACGTGGGACGACACGTGAGGTGATGTGGACTGGACTCAGTTGTAAATACAGAAAGCTCGGAGTTTTTTTTCATATTTTACAAAAATAATAAACGACAAAGGAAAGTTTCTTGACTAATTATTAAATACAAAAAGTAGTCAGGTTAAAAGTGCAAAATACCTAGTGCTTTGCGAGAATGGAAGGGCAAGATTGATCCACTTAAACACGTGGCACCCTCCTAGAGTGCGATGACGGTTCGTGCGGATGATCTAGATTAGATCTCATGCGGGAGATCCATGGCCAAGAGGCTCTACATCTGACGGTGGTTGCTCAGCTGGAGCGGAAGAGATGATCCAACGGCGTAGAGGGGGTCTGGAGGAGTAGGCCAAGAACTCGAAATAACTGATTTCGATCGGCCCTCCTAAGCTCCTCCGATCGTCTGGAATGCTTGGGGAAGGTGCAAAATGGAGCTTGGCTCCTTCTCTCCCAATTGCTGCTTCAGGAAGTCCGTGGAGCTGCGATGAGAGCTGGCAAGGTAGAGAAAGAAGGACAGCTCCACGTTCCTCCGGTGAATTCAAAATCAACTCCCCAAGGATTCTGTAGCTTCTACGCCCTGCAAATAAAGCACGCACAGGAAAAATAGGGTCCTGGGGCTCTTATTGGCAAAGGTGGATGCAAGGTGGGTCGTGGCGGTCGTGTCTCTGGCGACCGGAGGAGTGGAGGCACGAATCTCTAGATCCACTAGGGATCTGGGTGAAGTTAGAGGCTTGGGATGAAAAAGAAGCATCGGGAAGGGGAGTGAAGGTGCTAGGTGGGTCGGAGACGGGTCAAAACACGACGGAAGGGTAAGCTCCGGCTAACTATGAAATGGCTTGGCTATGCTAAATTAAACGATTAAATGCTATAATAAATGCATAGAATAAAATTAGGATGAAAACTAAGCTAAAGACAAGAAAGAAATGACCTCATCTGACACAAGGCTAGGAGATGGGGAACCTCGACGGTGGCGAGCCATCGGAGATGGTGGAACCGGCCCTTAACACTGCCTAACCACGCCGCAAACGAGCTAGAGAGGGTCCTGTCATGACCCTCGATCTAGAGCTCAACGATAGGGGAGCCAAAATGAGTCAGAGAAGATTCGAAAATCAAAAGGGAAATCAGATGGGTTTTTGTACATATGACGGAGTAGGGTTGAAGATCGAGTTCAAACGGGCATGTCAGGATCCGAATCTCGAGGAGACTATTGTGTGTGAATCACCAATGATCGAGGAAGAAAAATGTGAGAGAGACCATTCACAATTGATGTTTGCATCGATGGGAGAAAAGACAAGAAGGTGGGTCAGCGGCTAGGTTGCCAAGGCTACAGGGCGAGAGTCAATCAGTTGACCGAGGTCAACTGACAGATCCACCTAGTTGGTCCACATGGAACAACCAAGAAAAACCCTCCTGAAATTATTTATAAATTAGTTAATAAATAGGAAATGTTTTTATTAAGTTAAATTTATAAAATAATAAATGTTTATCATTTACTAAAATATTTTATTGTGATTTTTATTTATTTTTTCGATGTGTTTTATTATGAGTCACTTTTTTGGATTTTATTTCTAGCCATATTTACCTATTTTTTTATATCTTTTATTTTTATTTTATAATTTTGATTTTATTATTTTATTTTCTTATTTTATATATTTATAACTTATTTTTAGATACTTAAATATATTTTTATTATATTTTTATTATATATTAGTTACTTTTAAATAAATATGGTTATAAATATATAAGTATAAGTATAGGTATTTCATCTATGTATATTATACACTTATTTTTTTAAATGTTTTGTTAATGGTTTTATTCTAGTTTTAATAAGTACATATATTATAAATAATACTTATAAAAATATAAAAAAAATAGAATTATAACAATAATAAATAATAATTAAATGAATATTTTATCCAATATAATGTACAATAAGGGTCCAAAGCCTACCTTCACACCTTAACTACAAAAATATGAAACTACCTTCATTAAATAGCTTATTAAAAGTTATACACAATTAAATATGATTTTGATATATTTTAAGTTTCTATTTGAGATAAATGGGTCTGGGAAGTTAGGATTTTGGAATCTTAATCAGAGTATAATTTGTACACTGTATATTTCTTTGCATGAAATCAATTTTGTATTTTTATATACATTATTATCTACAACTTTCATGTACAAAGTTTCTTTATTTGAATATAAAAAGTAGAAAAAAATGGATCCCAAAGCATTATTGATGAATTACTAAATGGGATTTTTATGGTATTATTGGCCCTTGTCTCCCCCTACTTTATTTCTTGTTGACCTAGTCATCAAGATGTCTACGTCTCGGGGTTTATGGTCATAAAATACCTTTGGTATTTTATTCTTTTTTCTTTTCTTCATTCTATAATTTAGACATTAAAAACAATATTTCACACACTATTTACACAACAAAGAATGAAAGTTAATTTCTACAAATTAAGGGTATTTACATGCATTATCTAGGGTTTTAAGGCCAAAATGATAGAATAAATGTGATGAAATGGAGATTCTTCACTAATCGATCTCCAGACTCCACACCTTCTTCAAAAATCCGGGATCACTCTTGTCCTGAACTCTACCATTTTGGATGGCAATTAATTTCACTCCTTACACATCGCCATCCTTAATGAAATTCTGTGTTGACTTTAACACATAACGATTCTCTACATCCGGTGCTTATATTCGTACTGATCGAGGCATCATTCCATGTGCAGATCATGAACCTGATCTGGAGCCAAAAATTCTCTCAGATTTCAATTCAGAAAAAGATAAAGAGATGGCTCCCACAGGAAAAGGGAAGTGACACCAGCATCCTCCACAGTCAGAGCAGGGCCAGCCAGACTAGAATATCGCGAATGCCTAACTTCTCGCCCCCATTCAAGCGATACAGCAGTAGCTCACCGACCATGCATTGGCCCAGGTTTCCTTCCAAGACATGCTCAATGATATGATGAGAAGGAGAAACAATCTAGGAGGAGGCGGAGGAGGAGGAGGAGAAGAAGAAGAAGAAGAAGAGAGTGCATGGAGGCCCAGGAGATGAACCTCGAGCAGAGAGGCCCAAGCCCACGCTCAAGGAGACCTACAACCCTGGAGCGGGGCATATGACCGAGTGGATTCAAATTTTTGTGGTCCATGCACACTTCGAGTTGAAGTCTCAACTCTTTGCGCTTCTTCCTAGCTTCCACGGAAATGCAAACGAAGAACCATATATCCATCTACAGCAATTTGCGCACATCTACGGTACAACTCACTACCCGAACATATTATTAGGCATAGTTAAAATGACGACCTTTCCATTTAACATTCAAGACAAGGTTCTTTGTTGGATAAACCACTTGGGGGAAGTTATCACCACTTAGGAAGAGCTGAAGTTGACATTTCTGCACAAGTTCTACCCTCTTGGATGGTTGAATCGAATGGGTGCCCGCATAGCCAGCTTCAGCCAAGCCACCTATGAGTTCATTCACGAGGCTTGGGATAGGTTTACAGATCTAGAAGAGAAATGTCCCCATCATGACATTCCTAGGACCAACCTAGTCCAACATTTCTTTAGGCGACTAATAATTGAGAGTCAGAAGCTCATGGATGCCACTTGTGGTGGCTCGCATTTCAAAAAGGATGGGTACGTCGTCTGGCAGATCTTCGAGGAAATGGTCAAAGGAGAGGTTGTCTTGTCATCATCTTGCACATATCAGCACCAGCCCCAAAATCTTCAGAAGCCAGTGCATATGTCATCTTATCACGAGCCGGACATGGACGAGAACTGCCATGAGCATCATATGAACCACATTTCCATGGTGGATATCATAGAGAAACGATCACAGGACCTAAAAAAACTTACTGTGATCGAACAGAGGACACAACATCTAGACAAGTTGGACCAAATTACCAAGTAGCTGGAGTTGTTTGTTAGCATGATCATCTCCTGCAATTCCATGTCTTCATCAACCTCGACTCCTATTGAGACAAAAGATCCCTCATTGCCTCAGCCTCCTCAGCAGAGTCCCTCATAGACAACGGTTTAACACATTTACTACGTGGAGGCCCCCAAACCTACATCGCCTCAGCAGTCGCAGAAAACCTTATGGTCTACCAGCCGGAGCTCTAAATCTTACCAGATCCATGATCTCCTCCACCACCTCTCATTCAAGAGGTGAATGCCATGTGGAACAATGATGCACAACAGGCTCGTCTTGGCAGACAACAATAGGGCTAACAATCAGGAAATCGCCAATTCCCTCAACATCAAGGAAGGAGATTTGTCCAGAACCAGCCTCTGCACCACTAGCGACAATCTCCACAATACCAAATAAATTTGAGATAGAACCTGTACCAACAATCGCAATACCGTCAGTACCATCACCGTAAGTAGTACTCAATTGTTCCTTATCAGATCCAACCTCCTCAGCACCAGCAGCAATATTCTCCTTCTCCTTTGTACCATCTTCAGTATTCCCACTCGCAACCTCAACACCATTCCTAGTATTAGTGTGGTCAGCACATTGAACCATCAGCGGTTGATCTTGTGAACCCCACTTTGGATTGCCTGGCTCAACTAGTGAAAAGCCTAGCAGAGATGATCTAGAGGCTTGATGACCTCCTTACAGCCAAAACTCCAATTATGATTTAGGTGGAGGCCAACCCCAATAATTTTAGGAAGAAAGATCATGTAGTCTGTGATGTTCTCTATGATCTAACAGAGTCAGATGTGCATGATTTGTTTTTATATAATATTGTTACTCTCAGGAGCAGTAGGACCTTGCAGCAAACTGTTACCATGAAGGAGAAAATAAAGCTTCACCAAGACAGTCATCATCTTCTTCTGCATAAGTTAACCAACATCTGGGCCAGATGAGGAAGAAGAAGATGGAGGAGAAGCACCAGAAACAAAACATCGAAAAATCTACAAAATAAAAAAAATTAAAAAGATAGCACCATCAGCAACATCCAAAGTGCCACCATGCCAGCCATCTAGGAGACCGCACCTGCTGCTACTCTATTGCCAGCCGATGGAGCCTCGCGTGCAGATTTTGGATGCCTGCCTTTCTCGGATGACCCTGCTCATTTCAGTCATCCATTTGTACAGCCTGAGGTGGGCATAGATTTTGATGTAAATAAGAACACTATTTCTATTTTTCTTTTGGTTCTGTAATATTCCATTTCCAGACGCTTTGAGAAAATCCAAAAAAAAATGAAAAATTACTTGTCTAACCCTGATGTGGTCGAGATTATTAAGAATCTTGTTCTTGAAATGCCCTTACTCAAAGTCATCATGTACATTCCTAACATCAAGAAAGGGCTAAAAGAAGCATGTACTTTGTAGAGATAATCGCACAGAGCTCAGGAAAGAAATATGAAACATATTCTGACTGTGGCAATTGTGAAGGCAATCAGCAATCTCCTAACGAAAAAGAAGGATATGGGAGCTCCTCTAGTCATATGTCAGACATTCGACCAAGAGTTCGATCGAACACTCCTTGACAACGGATCGTCAATAAACTTGATGCCCACTTCACTACTCAAAGAATTTGGTTTGGTATAGTGCATGTCCACAAGAATGATTATGCAATTTGCAGACACTTCAGTCAAGCGACCCCGAGGAATTATGGAGGATGTCATCATCACTATTCAGGGAATGGAGTTCCCTTTAGACTTCATAGTAACTGACATGGAAACCTCAACTCCTCTTCTACATACTCTGATCATCCTTGGATGATCGTTCCGTCGAACAGCCGAAGCAGTGGTGGACTATGCCACCGAGCAGATCACCTTCTATTCTAGCAGCGACAAGGTGCCTATTGAGATAATCCAAGTACCAAAACCGACTGAGTCTACATCAGACGAGAGTGAGCCGACAGAGCAGTGAATAGAAGATTGTGACTTTCTGGTTGAAATCCACGATACAGATCTTTTTATGGATGATATCGAAACTCAAGAATTCCTCTCCATAGAAGAAAGAGTGGACAACACAGTTGAGTTCCCAGATATCCTTGATGATGAGATTTTTTGTTAATTTGCCTGAAGAATACATCTTTGGCCACCTGTCCTTGGCATAGTGGGAAGAAATCATTGAATTTTTTTGTGAACAAGAGTATATGATAGAAGAATTCTGTGCATCATTGAATGTAAAGCCTACAGTGCGAATCATGGACACAATATAGTTGAAAGATCCGTTCGCCCTGCACATTAGTTGAAGTCACCACTGAGCTGAATCAAACCCCGCATGAGCTCAAACCACTTCCTGCAAACATGAAATGTGCCTTCCCTGTGGGTACGCAAAACATGTTTCCCATAATCATCAATTCTCAGTTAAGGAACAAGAATCTAGGTTTTAGAGAGAAACCACAAGGCAATAGGTTGGAAGATTTCAGATCTCCATGGGATAACCCATCGTTGTGCCCGCATCACATTACCTTGAAGAGGACAACAAGACAACCTTAGAATTCCAGCGAGGATTAAATCCAAATCTTCGGGAGGTTGTGATGAATGAAATAGGAAATGTTGTAATACGTGATTCATATATCCCACTCCGACTCGAGATGGATGAGTCCCTTGCATGTTGTGCCAAAGAAGTCAGGGATCACCATGGTCAAGAATGATAAAGGAGATGAGATCGCAACCAGAGTGCCCACATCTTTGTTCATCAGTGTGGATCACAATTGACTAAACTTAGCGATTGAGAAGGACCATTTCTCTCTCCCCTTAATTGACTAAATAGTCAAAAGATTGGCCGTGAAGGAATAATTCTGCTTCTTGGACGATTACTCTGGTTACAACCAAGTTTCTATTGCTCCTAAAGATCAAGAGAAAATAACCTTCACCTCTCCATTTGGGACCTATGCCTTTCGCAGAATGTCGTTCGGTTTGTGCAATGCTCCAGCAACATTCCAGGGATGCATGTTGGTTGTATTCACAGATATGGTTGGAAGTTTTCTTGAGGTGTTCATGGACGATTTTTCGTTCTACGAAGATAGCTTTGATCAATGCCTATCTTATTTACACCGAGTCTTGAAGAGATGTTGTGAAGTTAACTTGGAGCTCCCGTGGGAGAAGAGCCATTTCATGGTGACTGAGGGTATTGTGCTAGGACATGTCATATTAAAACGTGGAATGTAGGTAGACCTGGTGAAGGTAGATGTCATTTCAAAACTCGAGCCACCTACAAATCTGAAGAAAGTCAAGTCATTCCTAGGTCACATCAGTTTCTATCAACGATTCATCAAAAATTTCAGTAAAATTTCCTTGCCCCACCGCTGGCTGAGCTTCTAGACAAGGAGCTAGATTTTATTGTTGATGATAGAGTCCTCAAGGCATTCAATCAAATGAAAGAACTGAATGCCAGGGCCTCTGTCCTTCAGCTACCAGATTGGTCTCACCTATTTGAGATCATGATGGATGCTTCTGACTACGCCATTGGAGCGGTCCTAGGACACTGAAGATACAATCTACCATTTATTGTTCACTATGCTAGCAGAACTTTAGATGAATCTCAGAAAAACTGCACTGTCACTAAAAAAGAGCTGCTAGCAGTCATCTTCACCGTAGAGAAATTCAAATCCCACCTACTTGGATCCAAAGTGATCGTTTATACAAATCACTATGTCATCAAATACTTGCAAGCTATGAAGGATGTCAAAATCAGATGGACCCTTCTGCTTCAGGAATTCGATCTTGAAATCCTTGACAAACTTGGAGTTAAAAATGTGGTGGCATATCACTTATAAAGATTGTCAGAGCTAGATACTTCTGAGCAGAGCTTACTGCCTATTACAGAAGCCTTCATCAAACTTTGTATTGACTGTAAGAATATGGGCGGAACCATAGGAATGAGAGACACAATTCCACCAAAGTACATTCAGATCTCAGATGTTTTTGATGCATGGGCATTGATTTCATGGGCACATTTCCCAACAATCTAGGTTATGAGCTGCTAGTTGTCGATTATGTTAGTTGTTGGGTGGAGGTTATCCCAATCCGAGTCGCTGACTATCGCACTGTCTACTGGTTTCTGAAGGAAGATAACAAGGTATGGGATCCCCAAAATTTTGATATCCGATGGGGGTAGCCATTTCATCAATAGAGAGGTGAAGAAGATGACATAATATTTCTGCATTGAACCTCGTGTCTCCTCTCCGTACAACCCACAATCCAATGACATGGCTAAATGTTCGAATATGGAGATAAAGATGATTCTGCAGAAGCTTGTGCACCCCGATAAGAATAACTCGTCACAACTTCGTGATTCTGTTCTTTGGGCCTACTAGACTGTGTACAAGTCACCATTAGGATTGTCTCCCTACCGCTTGGTGTACGGCAAGCCATGCCATTTTCCCATGGAACTCATTCATAAATCTTTGTGGGAAATTAATGTCTATAATTTGGATTCCAATAAGGCTAGGAAAAAGAGAAAACTAGATCTGAATCGACTTCTCGAATTTTGTGAGTATGCATAGCCTGATGTATAAGGAGAAGGTGAAGAAGTGGCACGACAAGCACATTCGCCGCAAGACTTTTGAACCTAGTCAAAAGGTCTGATTGTTTGATGCAAAGCTCAAATTATTCCCATGGAAGTTGAAGAGCAAGCGGAATGGGCCGTTCATAGTAAAGCATATGTGTGATAATGGAAGCATTGTTATATGTAGTCTATCAATTGATGCATGATCAGTTGTGATCAAATGATAGTTACTCAAGCCTTATCTTGAACATGGTACGTTCTTGTCAATGGTGGATTCTATATAGGTGGTCTACCATGAAAAGCTTACAGTCACCGCATCAGTGCAATTAGACAAGGCACTCAAAAATATTTTTGATTAGTTAAGCTTTTTCTTATTTTCTTCTTTTCTTATTTTTATTTTCATTCTTCAAATTCTTTCTTGCGTGTTTCCCTCACCCCGTTCATATGTGTTATACTTAGGATATGCTTCATCTTAAGTATAGGGGGTGAGCGCCCTCGAGTTGTTCATTCATTGATCCCTCTCTTGTCTCCTCAATTCTTGATCTTCTATCTATACATAAGGATATTTTACCCCAAGTATAGGGGTGACAAGCCAAGCTGATGATTTATTCGCTCCTACACTCGACCCTCCCTGCATGCTAAATGCAGTTTGCTATACTTAGGATTAATTGATCCTAGGTATAGGGGGACGATCGACATCTTATTCTTTATTCAATCATTGTAGTATTGATTTTCTTATACTTAGTACGAGTTATGTATTCCTTTTTATTCGATCTATGAGGACATAGCTCAAGCTAAGAATAGAGGGTCATATATACGTTGTATATATTTTAGCCATAACTCGTACTTGTGTATTTTAAATAATATGACTAATTAATAAAAATTAGCATACATCCATTCAATGCTTTGCATATATTAAGTAATAAATCGGTTAAAAATGTTTGAAAATGGTTGAAAAATCTCTTTCAGAATCTTTGAAAACTATTTGAAAAAAGTCTTGTAAAATGTTTTCAACCTTTGTAAAAGTATTTTGCTTTGTAAAAAATCCTTTCTTTTGTTTGACTAAAATATTTCAAAAATCTATTTGCAAATGATGTAAAATTATTTTGAAAAATCTATACATACTATTTGAAAAATCTTTACAAAATGATTTTCAAATTTTATAAATGATTGCAAAAAATTTTTGTCAAATTATTCTTTCAAAATAAAATTTTCAATTTTTTTTTTCAAAATCTTTGCAAATTTCTTTGAAAACTATATAGACCCTATACATTAAACAAGCAAATACACGTTGTAAATTCTTTTCCCAAAATTCTTGTAAATAAAGATGCACTCCCATGTAAATATCTGCATATAATTATCTGCCAAAACTCTTTTGTTTTCAAAAATCACTAAAATCACAAAAACATAAAAATCCGTAAAAAAATGTAAAATGTTTTCAAAATTGCATAAAAATTTGCAAAAAAATCAAAAAACCATAAAAAAATTTAAAAAACAGATAATTGAATCGCAAAAATATTTTACTTGCATAGCATTCGCATTTTTCGAATTGATTATAACATTTGAAAAACTCTAAATAAAATCCGAAGATTGGAGCTTAGTTGGACATTTATCCACTTAATCACAGGAACCTAAAGGGAACTTGCATGTCTGCTAGACTTAATTCTTTGAGACCACAAGACTTAATTCAGTGTTGTCTTGACCACCAGAACGGAACACACGCATGACTCTTGTTGACAGTGAGTAGCTTGCAAACTTGCATCTTACACTTTGCTCACCTCAGTTGAAGTGGTAGAGGGTTGGATTTTCCAGCATGAGACACAAGCCAATGGAAACATCGGAAGTCACACATTTGTGGGCATTGTACCCCAAACCAATCCAATAGTTATGATGTCCAATGATGGAATGTTGTGGGCTGCAATAATGCTTCAAAAGAGGGGTAGTCTACTGGCTCAAGAGGAAAAAGTCCTTATGTAAATGTTGTTGTATACAGTATTAAAAAAACTCCGAAAAGAATAGATGGGAAAAAATCAAAGAAAAAAACAATTCTTGTTGGAGCATGTATTCAAAAAGCAAGCTTGATCTTCAAAGTCAAAGACATATGTGAGTCTACAGCAAGATGAATTGGCTACACTGGTCAAACATACTAGGATAGGTAGCTACACTATCTACCGTCCATTCTCTTCTCTAGCTTCTCTTCTTGAGCCGGTTGTACTTGAACTTAGAAGGGAATACCCCGCTTCTAGAGGAAAGAGTTATTAGATTGGGGAATTAGGGTCACCATGTTGGAGAAGACTGACTTTTACCGCTTCAGTTGAGAAGAGCTACATATCTGATGAATCTCCATTTCATCACTTTTATTATTTCATTTTCACCTTTAAATCCTAGATAAATACATGTATATATCATTATTTTGCATAAATCAACATTCATTATTTACTTATAAATATTGTATAAAATACATTATTTAAATCTGAAACAAAAGAATAAAGAAAAGAAAAAGAAATAAAATACCAAAGGTATTTTATGACCGTGAATCTCGAGACCAAGGTATCATGATGACTAGGTCGACACGGAATAAAGTAGGGGGGAGATAAGGGCCAATAAATAAAAGAGACTGTAATTCATAAATGTCCAATAATTTATTATTGGGACCTGCTTTATTCTTTATTATTTATATCTAAAGTCAAAAAATGTTGTACATGAAAGTTGTAGATAAAAATATATAAAAAAATACAAAATTTATTTCACACAAATATAATGCATATTTTACATTCTATACAAAAAATAAAAAGCCAAAATCCAAACTTGCTAGACCCATATCATCTTCGTATAAACTCAAAATGCATCAAAAAAACCTTTAATTGTATATAACTATTAGTATTTAATGAAGGTTGTTTCATTTAATTAATATGCAAAAGTTGGATTTTGGACCCTTATTGTACAATATACCTGAATAAAATATTCATTTTATATATATTCTTTATATTTTTCATGATTTTATATTTTTATTATTTTGTAAATATTATTTATAATTTATTTAAATAATTAAAATAACATAAAATCATCAAAAAGACACTAAAATAAATTAGTCTAGCTCTATACATAGATGAATATACTATACATATACTTATATAATTAATACATATATTTAATTATATATATAAAATAATAAAATATGAAATACAAAATAAAAATTAAATATTCAAAACATAGGTAAATATACCCATTTTTATACTTGTAAAAAGTAACTCATATTAAATTAACTCAAAAAAATAAAAATCATAATAAAATACTATATTAAATAATAAATATTTTTTAAGTTTTAACGAAAAACTAATAAAATCATTTAGTATTTTATTTTGAATTAATGAAGGTTTTTGTTTCTGCTTTGTCTTTTTGCAGGTGACATGGCCCAACCGGGGCCCCTCCCATTGACTTGGGGTCAACTCTTCTGACCCAAGTCTTAGGCTTGTCAGAATGCCTTTGACCCATCTTCCTCGATTTTTCACGAGATATTCTTTCACTATTTTGAGTTAAGTTCTTCTTGACTTGTGTTCCTCATGCATCCACCTTTCACGCCCGCATCATTCATTGGACGAGGTGCCTCTGTATCGAGCACCACACCCAGATGAAGTCGTATGGTATATAGCATCTCCTTCGTCCTTCCTTCGCCCCTTGATCTCTCTTCCACCGCAAAACCCTAAACCTAATCTTGATCAAGCCTGTTGGTGACAGTAGGAAGGTTCTCTAGGGTCTGGGGCAAGTTTGGTGTTGATCTGAGGTTGATCCGGCTTAGCCACCTCCTCTGCCATGAGCTTGCTTCTAGTCAGTCAAGGTCAGGTAGAGCTTCTTCATTTCTTGTTCTTTTCATTCATTAGTGTAGCAGTAGCATAGGGTAGATGTTAGTTTACTTATATTCCCTTTTTTATTTGAAAAATTCAAAAAATCAAAGTTCACTGGAGCTGAGCTTTGGCGAACATCCTCACCATGTTTTGACCATGCTCCGCCTGTTGTCTCCCCTCCATTTTGCTCCCCAATGCATTCTATGTGCCCACGCACTTCCATTCAACCAGATCCTTTGTGAATCTAAGCTTTGGTGCCCCTCCTCTGTCGTACACTAGAGCACCTCCACCCGACTCATCTCCGCTTCATTTCCACTACGTAAAGTCGTTACACGCTTTGTTTTTGCTAACCCTACAGGAAACAAAGAGAAAGGACCCATTTCTAAAGGTTTTCGAAGCAGGGAGCACTCTCCAAGTGCATCGAAGCTCCAAGGCCCATCTATAGAGCCCCAAACTCTCTTGAAGCATCCAGTCGTTGTGGAATACCTCCGGGAGCATATTGAGCACTTCAGTAGCAAGGGAAACGCTTGGAGGCCGGAGATTTAGCGGATCGAAGCGACCAAGGACGGTTGTTCTTTGTTGTTATTCATGAGCCGCAAAGATCTAGATTGAACAATAGCCTTCAGATCATGAAGCACTAGTACCGTTGATCTCCGGCGGAGATCTAATCTGAGTTGCCCATCCATCGAAGTGTCATCGGTCATTTGTGAGGTGCCACGTGGATTAGTGGCTTCAAATCCACCGTCTGTCTGTGCATGTAGAGGTCATTTTTCCCCATACCCTTGCCAATTTTGTATTTTATTTCAAGTACCCACACTCTAATATGTAGTGCAATATTTTTTGTAATAATTGAATTAGGCCCCTATACTTCCCACATTTGCACTTAGGTCCAGTCCACGGCACCTCAAGTGCTTGTGTGTGTGAGGCGACTAGGGTTTTTGCATCTAAGCCCTCGGGGTTTATCTATTTTGTTTCAGTCCTTATTTTTGTACTATTAGTGTAATATTTTCTAGGAATTTTGCATCTGGCCCCTAAGCTTTGTATTAATTGCAGAAATACCCCAGGTATTGTTTATTGGAAATAGAATTAGGCCACTATACTTCCCACATTTGCGCTTAGGTCCAGTCCACAGCACCTCAAGTGCTTTTGTGTGTGAGGCGACTAGGGTTTTTGTACCTAAGCCCTTTGGGATTATTTATTTCATTTCAGTCCTTATTTTTACACTATTAGTGTAATATTTTCTGGGAATTTTGCATCTGGCCCCTAAGTTTTGTATTAATTATAGAAATACCCCAGATATTGTTTATTGGAAATATTTTGGCAAAAATGCACTTTCCCCCATATTTCTCTAAGGAGTTCGACTTTTGTCCAGAAACTTTAAATATTTACATAAATGCCCCAAATAGATTGTATTTTCTTTTTGTGGATTTTATTTTGTTAAAAATATGTCCAGGTCTCTAAAACTTCGTAGAAAATTACCATAAATACATGATACATATATATATCATATATATTTTTGGTTAGGTATTTAAGGTTAATTTTCTATTTATTAAAAATAAAAATACAGCTATTTTTCCCTATTTAGCTTAAAATAATAAAAAAAATTCTAAAAACATTTTGAAAAATTCCAAAAACATTATATTTTATCTATCATCTTATTTTGCAACTACATATCAAAAATCCCTAAAATAGAAAAAAAAACACTGAAAATGAAAAAGCTCCAAAATCTTAAAAAAATTATAAAATTCTAAAAAATCCCAAAAATATTTATTTCTATTTCTGAATTTTGTCTCCTATAATTATTATATATTAAAAATAGTTTTGGAAAATTTTCAAGCTTTTAGATATTTTAAAACTAAAACAATTTGGCCTATTTATCTTTGATACTATTTTCTTAATTAAATTGATTAAAAGTATAGAAAATAGTAAAAATTACCAGAAAAATAGCGAAAATATAAAAAAATATAAAAAAGACAAAAATATTTGATTTTGTAAATTTGAGTCTTTATAGCCATATATATAAATATAAAAGCTCTCTATATACATATATTTATATATTCTTATATTATTACTATTAATTATTATAAAACTAAAATCAGAAAATATAAAAAGAAAAATAAAAATATAAAACTAAAAATCTATAAAATGAAAAATTCTGAAAAATTAATTAATTAAAAACTCACAAAAATTCAAAAATCCCTAAAAACCCTAAAACATGTATAGTCTTTTTTAGTTAATTAGTGTTTTCTATCCTCCGTTCTCCCTGTGTTGGACCCCTACATACTTGTCGTTATACGCATTCATTGTATGGTATAATAAATTTTGATTCACACTTGCATGCATTGCTTTTTCTATACATTGTGTGGGTTGATTGTTGATTGAATTCGACTCAGTGATAATTTATCTTCACTTCATGTGAGGGTATTATTTTTAGACCCTCGCCAAAGTTGAGTCCATCACATGACACTGTTGCTGGGGAGCAACGTGTAGGATAGAATTTTGGGTCATTTTATGATATTATTTTTCTTCACTTATTTTCTATTTTATTTGATATAATTCTTATTGTTCTAGCATTTATCACTTCTGTTTCTCTTGCGATGGACTTCTAGATGATGATTTTCTAGGTGGTCGAGGCACCTGAATCGAGAAGACTTGGTTCTTCTACTTATATACCACGTAGAGAGAGCAAGAGAGAGAGAGGAATTTAGCATATGATTTTCTATTTATTTCTGTAAGAGAGAGTGCCTTTTATTTTTGCTTAACTAATTTGTAATAATACATGCACTTGGACTTGGACAATCGAGCCTAATTTCCAAGTGATTATTCACTTGATGGCTAACCGGATTTTGTCATGATTTTGTCGCCGTTATTTTGCTTTATTTTCCACGTTTTGTGCTTTCCGTCTTATTTTTATTTGTTTTGTGGAATGAGCCATAGCATTTTAGGAATTGCTTGATCAAGTAAATTAAGGCTAAAAACCTAATATCTTGCATGTACCTATCTCTACGTTTGGACTTAGTTTAAATTAATGTTAGATACTTAGACTTGAAACTACGTAATGCGAGAGGTCTCCGTACACCGCTTGCAGGATCCACTATGGTCGGCAGCGAGGAGCCTCCAAGACCAGACTCTAGGTTTCTTTCTAAGTGTTTAGCGTTTGGTTCTTCGCGACATTAGCAATTTCCTTCTTAGGATTATTTCTACTTGCATTTCGCAAATATAGTATAGGTTTAAAAAATTCTACCTTGCATCCCACATGGAGAGCGTTGGGAATCATTGTAAGTCTTCTAATTGAGCATTCATCATTTAGGCAGTAACGTGAGATTTCCATCTTAATGTCGCCTTGCATTGCTTTGCCATCCTCTCCCTTTGATTTTGAGCACCTAAGGAAAAAAGAAAATCCAAAAAAATCATTAGGCGTTTGCTATTGAAAAATACTCAAAAAAGGTGAAAATCCAAAAATTTAAAAAGGGACTCCTAATCTTACTTTGACCCTAATAAAATTCATAGCGAACATCATTGTTTGGTGTTCACAAGCCCTCAATAATTTCCGATAAATTCCAGACATAGTGAGGCATGACCCTTAAGGAATAGAGCCAAAAGCATGTGGTTTCCTCAACAATCATCTGGGACCTACGAAGTATTAGCGATTCTATCATACGTGATCGAGCAGGGATTTGTCGATGACGATGTTCTCACCTTGTGTGGAGTATCTGACTTGGTCCGAAGTGCTGAGCCTAGTCCACATCCTCAAGGGTATGTCTATCTCATCGGTTTGCATCCAAGTACCTCGCTTGCGAGGGAAGTAGTGGTTTTTCATATCAGCGTCCTCTCTCTTTTCTTTGGCTGAGTAGCCACCCATGCACGAGGTTGAGGACCTTAAAGAGCACAGAACACAGGATACAAAGGATGTGGAACAAGTATGGGGAGACTCTTCCTAGTAGTACACGCTCTCCACTAGGTCTAGTCGCTTAAGGACTTGTGACAACTTTTTGCATGAATCAACAACCGTAAATTTGAAAAGATAAAAATAGCTGAACTCTTACAGCTTCACATTGGATTGAGTTTGTGAGTCCATTTTGTATTGTATTTGTTTGGATCTAGATTAGGAATCAAAGATCAGTCTCGCACCTTTGCATCATTTTGTCGCATTTTCTCTTTTGCATATTTCCTCTTGATCCTTGCTCATTGTGAGCCTCGTACTGTTCTACACTCCTATTATTTCTCGTTAATCAATGTATCCTTCATCCTTCATCGATATTTCTCATTCCCTTCACAATATCAACCCTTGGATGGTTTTGTCGGGACTCTGTCGACAACTACGTCGATTCCTTGGGTTCGACATCCACCCGAATAAAGGGTGATCTCCAAGAAGACATGACTGACCTTGGGAACTTCTCCTTGGACTCCCCTATCTTCACTTGCTTCGAAAATAAAGAAGACTCGTGTCTTGATCTCCTTCCTTCAACCACCTTTATTTCACCAATAAATCCTTTGTTCAAGACAGACTCTCATCTCGAACTTGCTCCATCATTTCTGAGGATTTATCGGTATTATTTCCCAATGCAGATTCACAAATGATCTTGAGCCCATGCATTCACAGCCAACATCAGAAATGGATCCATCGGGAAGAGGAAAGGGACCATAGATCCCAAGCAGCGAGCAGAATCAGGTGCAGGGCACGAGTCAAAACGAGGTCAATAGTCAGTTACTAGCTTCGATTTAGGCAATTCAACAGTAGATGACAGACCAAGAACTTGCTCAAGTCACCTTTCAAGAGATGCTGGATGATTTGAGGAGGATATACGAAGAGATGGAGATATCTCAAGGAGGAGGTGACTATGAGGAAAGAGATGATCACTCTATATATAGACCTCAAGGCGGCAGGGATGAAGGAGGGAGAGGCCAACCCAAGCCAACACTCAAGCAAGCATACAACCCTGGGCTTGGACACATCAATGAGTGGATCCAGATCCCACTTATCCGCGAACATTTTGAACTGAAGCCATAGCTCCTTTCGTTCCTCCCTAGCTTCCATGGGAATTCCAATGAGGAGCCTTATATTCATCTACAACAGTTCGGCCGCATCTACAGCACCACTCACTACCCCAACATCATGTTGGTCATAGTCAAGATGATTGCCATCCCACTTAGCCTTCAGGCAAAGCACTATACTGGATCAACCATCTGGAGAAGGTGGTGACGACTTGGGTGGACTTGAAGTCAGCTTTTCTCTGCAAATACTATCCTCTCGACGGTCTCAATCTCATGCGATCAAAGATTGCTAGCGTCTCTCAGGGACCCCAAGAAGCCTTCTATGAAATCTGTGAGAGGTTTAGTGATCTAATCAAGAAGTGACGCCATCATGACATCCCAAGAATCAGCCTGATCCAACACTTCTTTGGGGGATTGACAGAAGCAAGTAACCATCTGGTTGACACCGCCTGCGGAGGATCTTACTTCAACAAAGACGAGGATGCAAGTTGGCAGATCTTCGAGGAGATCGCCAAGGGAGAGGTCGTATTATCCTTATCTCATACCTTCCAAATCCAACCTCCACCACAACAGGTTCTTCGCAAAAATATAAATGTGGTAGAGACAAGAGAAGTCTGAAGTGTGACAATTATGACTTGACCATCATTTGCAACCACATGTAAAAAGTTGGTATCATTGAGAAGAGGTCACAAGACCTAGAGAAGCTCACCAGGATCGAGCAAAGAATGAAGATCTTAGACAAGCTTGACATCATAACCAAGCAGCTGGAGCTGCTGGTGAACACTATCAACACGTGCAACATAGTGATCGCTACACCTGAGCCTCCAGTTGAGAAGAAGGAGCAGACACAGCCACAACTGCCTCAGCCAAGTCCTAGCCAACCTTCAGTCCAGCAAGTAAACTACGTGTAGGCCTCGGAGCAGCAATAGCCATAGCAGTTCCTTCTCTTCCTCCTCCTCCTCACCATTCTTAGGGTTATCATCAGCCTCCATCCTACCAACAGACTTAGCGTTCTTATCAGGCCGAGCCTTCTGAAGTTTCTCTGGTCAACCCGGCTCTTGACTGTCTGGTCTAACTCATTTAGAGCATGGCCAAAATGAGCCAAAAAATCGATGACATGATGGCCGCCAAGACTGTCATTCCAACCTAGTTCGAGGCAAAACCCGAACAACTTCTATCACAAGGAGCAGGTAGCCTATAGTGCCCAACCCAATTCAGGTGAAAATAATGTCTTTTTATCTAATGTTGTACATATCATGAGCGGTAGGGCACTCCAACCATCTGTGACAGTAAAGGGAAAGAACAAAGCATCTGATGGTAAATATCCAGCCAATCCAGCCGATGGGCCAGAGAATTTTTGAAGCAGCACCACCTACACCCAAAACACAAAAAATGCAAAAAAATATATACAAAATATAAAAAGAAAGTAGCAGTCCCGGTGATGTCACGCCAGCCTTGGAGAAGCCAGCACCGGCAGAAGTGCTAAAGCCAGCCAATGGAGAAGCTATTATTTTTTGTCCACCAGATGTAGATGATTGCATTCCTCTTTAACATCTATATGTACATAAAGATATGGACAGAAATTCAAATGAAAATGTTTTTGATGGTGTAAATATGCCTTTTTCCTTCTGTCATGAAATTAAAACAGTAAAAAATTAAAAAAAATGATTTGTCTGATCAAGGTATCGTTGAAATATTTCAAAACATTATGCATGAGATGCCTAAAAAGTGGGAAAATTGGAATCACTAAAATGAGCTAACAATTTAGCTTCACTTGTCAATGAGGCGACTACTCAAATCTCCCCACAGTTTCAACAATTAACCCACACATATAATCAAGCAATTAAGAGCAAGCGTTAAAATTTATTATACCCTACTAAAAATGTATAGTGACAAGAAAGTAGGGGTTGAACACAGAAATCAATGGAGTAGAGCAGGAAAAATTCCAAGCACACTATCTCTTAAACACTTCGCCAAAAACCAATTTTTGTGGGTTTTAAGTTTTTTATTTTTTATTTTATATTTATTCTTTATTTTATATTTTTGTTTTTAACTTTCTGTTTTTATCTTTCCTATTTATATTTTTTATATTTTTATAATTCTTTTTTAAAAATATAATATAGCTATATATAGAGTATATATATAATGTAAGCTTATATATATACTAATAAATATAGATAAAAGTAAAGAAAATATTTTTTGTTTTAAAATATTTTTTATTATTTTTGTGATTTTTTAGAGAATTTTGCTAATTTTGATATGTTTTCAAAGTAAAAAAATACCTGAAATAAGGGAATAATTAAATAGCCGAAATTGAAATGGAAATTAAAAATAGAAAATTAAGTCCAAAATTTTCCAAATTAATTTTAATTTATAAATAATAATATAGAGAAGTTTATATGACATAAAAAAATATATTTTTGGAATTTTGAAAATTTTATATATTTGTATAAAGGATTTTGGGATATTTCGATTTTTGGGTATTTTCTTTTTCTATTTTTAGGTTTTTAAATTTCTAGAGTTGCAAAATAAAAAAAAATATTTTTTGGACTATTTCAAAAAGGTTTTATTTTTTTTATGGATTTTATACTGTGTATGGGGAATATTTAGGTTATTTTTTATTAAATATTAAAAGATCGTAAAATGTTATAATAACTATGTGGCGTGAAATTTCAAGCATCCATGAACTTAAGGCTATTTTTGGTGACTTTTTGGAGCCCAAACGGTATTTTAAATAAATAGGGAAAATAAAAGGAAACTACAACTCTAGCGAGGGCATAAATGTAATTTATATAAAAAGCCAGGGTTCATATTACAATTTTACCAAAATTATATAACATAATTAAAAAGTTCTTGGGCTAATACAAAATAACACAAACTGCAAGGACATGCCTGCAAAATGCCCACCTCAAGTGGGCGACCACATGAGGTGAGCTTGCGTGAACCGAGATGTAAATACCAAAAAGGTCTGAGGAACCAACTGCAAATATTACAAAACCTAATACACGACGGACAAAAGTTAAGTTTAAAAACTACTTATTAAATTACAAAAAGCAATGGGTTTAATATGCAAAATACCCAGAACGTGTGTGCGATCCAAAGGTGACGCTCCTCCCACTTGCCATGTGTCAACTCGTGGGTGTGCGATGACGCTTCATGGATGAATGTTGGAGATTAGATCGCTCGAAGACAATCAACAGCTGAAGCTCAGCGTGATCCAACGGCTTTGGTGCAAACTTGGCGCACGGGCAGGATCGGACAATGCGGAGGAGATGTGAAAGAATAATGGAAGAACGCTGCCTTGGCGAAGTTCAATCTGACCTCCTTCTCTTGTTCGTCATTCCCAGGAGATTGGGAGTGGATCAAAACACTCCTTGGGATCTTTCGCACCTGTTGATGATCTCAAAATGGGTTGAGGTTCTCCGATTAGGTCAGACAGAGGAGCTACACCTGGAAGATACCCCTGGGGTTCGATGAGGCTCCAGAGGGCTCCTTTCTTTGTATTTTCTTGTAGGAGATAGTTAGGGGGCAAAAAGCGAAGCTTCTAAGAGCTTCATGGGGTGGAACAAGTGGTAGATGACGCGGATGGAGCTCCTCTGATGAGCGGCGGAGGAGGAGGAGCAGACCGCTTGTTTTGTGCAAGAACAAGGTGAATGGAGGTGTGGTGGATGATCAGAAGGCAGAGGGGAAGCTTGTGGAGGCATTGGGTGTGGCAGAGCGGCGAGGAAATGTTTGGAATACACTGGCAAAGCTGAAGCTCCGTAGGGTTGGGATTGGATTTTATACGATGATAGACGAAATTAAAAGAAATAAAAGACAGGCATAATCTACTGAAATGCTAAGGAACAGAAAAACTAAGAAAAGAGGAGCTACCTAGCCCGGATCGGAGCAGAGAGACCACGCGGCGGAGTGGGCGGCAACGACTCGGATCACCTCAATTCCATGCCGAATCGGATTACGAGACCTACCTAGAGATGCCTATTGTTACCAGACTCCTCCAGATTCAAGAAGAATAGGATTAGAGTGGGGGACATGAGATCAAAACACAAAGGAAACCTGAGACTACAATATATGGGGGGCAACTTTCGACGGGGAAGATCTCTCGAATCCTTAGACCGAAGCCCAAGGAATCAAGTGCGTGTATAAGTCCATCGATCGAGGTTTGAAAGTCTAGCAGGCGTCAAGCTTAAAAATGCAAGGATCTGGTGTGAAAAAATTGAGAACCTCAGGGTCAAACGAGGTTCTTACATGGCCTAACGCCTCGATCAGAGAGTTGACAGAGGTAAACTGGGGGTAGAACCTGGTTGGTCCACGTGGACCAACCAGAAAAAGGTAGATTAGAAAATATTGTAAAATCGATAATAAATAAGAAAAAATTTTATTAATAACTTATAAAATACAAAATGTTTATTATTTTATGTATTATTTTATTATGATTTTTATTTATTTTTAAGAGGTATTTAGTTATAGTTTTTTTAGGGTTCAATTATAAATATATTTATCTATCTTTTAAAGTATTTTATTTTTATTTTGTATTTTTGAATTTTTTATTTGTTTAGTTTATATAATTATAACTTTTTTATATACTTAAACATAATTTTATTATATCTTTCTGATATATTATATACACATAAATAAATAGGTATGTTAAATATATATATATGTATAGTTAAGGTATATTCATCTATGTATTTTTGTATGGTGTTTTATTTTAATGTTATAAGTAATATTTACAAAATTATAAAAATATAAAAAATATAAAAATAATAAAGAAAAAATAAAATGATTATTTTAATCAAGTATATTATATAAGGAAAAAATGGGGTTGCCCCGCCCTATTTTTCCAAAAAAAAAATATTTTTTTTAAATATCACCATGTATATTCATCTATATAGCCCTCTTATATGCCATTTGAATTTCGTTAGAAATGGAGACTCTTATGCCCTCCATCTAGAACATGTAATTTTAAAGGTATAAAGATTGTTGTAATCTACCTATTCTAGATGGAGGGTATAAGAGTCTCTGCTTCTGATGAAATTCGAATGACATATAGAAGGGATATATAAATGAATATATATGGTGGTATTTTTCAAAAACAATAAAAAAATACGTCAAAAATGAGGTGGGGGCAGCCATGTTGGGGCAACCCATTGAACCCATTATATAATAGGGGTCTAAAAGCTAACTTTCACACCTTAACTCCAAAAATATGAAACCACCTTCATTAAATAGTTTATTAAAAATTATATACAATGGTAATTTTGATATATTTTAGGTTTTTATTTGAGAGATATGGGTCTGGGAAGTTGGGATTTTGGAAATTTATTCAGAGTATATCTTTTATACTGTATATTATTTTTGCATGAAATCAATTTTCTATTTTTCTATATTTTATTATCTACAACTTTCATGTTCAAAGTTTCTTATTTGAGGTAAAAAGTAGAAAATAAAATGGGTCCCAAAAATAATAATTCAAAGACAAATAAAGGGGATTTTTATCATATTTATGGCCCTTATCTCTCCCTACTTTATTCCTTGTCGACCCAGTCATTAAGATGCCTAGGTCTCGGGATTTAGGGTCATAAAATATCTTTGATATTTTATTCTTTTTCTTTTCTCTATTCCATAATTTTTGCATTAAAAACAATATTTTATACAGTTTTATACGCCAAAGAATGAATGTTAATTTATGCAAATTAAGGGTATTTACATGCATTTACTAGGGTTTTTAAGGCCAAAATGATAGAATAAAGGTGATGAAATGGAGATTCATCAATGCCTCTTCTGAAAGCCATGGAATACATGCCTAATATGAAGAAAGGACTTAAGGAGGCATGTATAACAAAGCATGGCCCCACAAACACAGACGCAAGACTTCAAATTCTGAGAAGCATATTCTCACAATGGCTATTGTGAATGCCATCAGCAACCTCCCGCCTATGAAAAAGATAATGGAGCACCTTTGATCAGATGCACAGTATTCAACCAAGAGTTCGAGCACACACTGCTCGACAATGGGTCGTCTATCAAACTATTGTCATCTTCACTACTCACAGAATTTGGGTTAGGACCGCTTAAACCTACCAAGATGATTCTGTAATTCATGGGCAAATCAGTTAAGCGGCCTCGAGGCATATTGGAAGATGTGGTTGTCGTTGTCCAAGGGATGAAACTCCATGTTGATTTTGTTGTCTTGGGCTTGGAAACCTCTAAGCCTCTACTCCACACGCCTATCATTCTAGAACGGACGTTCCTTCGGATAATCAAAGCAGTAGTCGACTATGGCACTGGAGAGATCGCATTCTGCTTTAGAAGTGACAAAGTGCAGTTGTTCCTGAATAGAATCCAAAGAAGCGGTGTCTAAGTTGAAGGTGCTTGAATCTTAATGTTTTGAGGACTGTGATTTTTTAGCGGAGATCAAAGACACAAATCTATTTTTGGATGACAGAGAACCCTAGAATTTTTCTCCCTGAGGAAGGACAGGAAGGCACAGGCCAACTGACTGATGTCTTTGAAGATGAGGTTTTTCTTATGTGCCATTAGAAGAAGGAAAACAATCCCTCTCATCTGAGCAGGAAGATTTTATTGCAGATATGTGTGATATCCTGAATGACGAAATCGAAATGCCAAAGGTGGACCGACAACAGTTGAAAGATCTTATGATGAATCCACATTTCATCATCTTTATTCTATCATTTTGGCACCAAAAACCCTAGTAAATGCTTGTAAATAACCTTTATTTCACCATCTTAGCATTCATGCATGTGCATTCCATTAGTGTGTAAAATGTTGTAATTAAAGCCAAAATTATAGAATAAATAAAAGAAAAGAAAAAGAATAAAATATTGTAAATATTTTATGACCCGAGACCCCGAGACCTAGGCATCTTGATGAATAGGTCGACCAGGAAATAAGTAGGGGGAGATAAGGGTCAAATACCTATACCTTCTATTCATTCTTTATTCATTTTGGGACCAATTTTTTGTTCCAATTTTTATACATCAATTAAAGAAACTTTGTACACGAAAGTTGTAGATAATTAAATAAAGAAAAATACAAAATTGATTTCACAGAAAAATAATGTACATATAAAAAGTTATGGTCTGAATAAAAATCCAGAATCCCAACTTCCCAGACCCGTATCTCACAAATGAAAACTCCAAATGCAGCATACTCACTTTTAATTGTATATAGAAGAAAATAAGCTATTTATTGGCGGTAGTTTCGCATTTGGCGGAGCTACGGTTTGAAAGTTGAGTTTTGGACCCACAGTGTATAAGTGTACAGAATAAAATATTGAATTTATTATTTATTCATTATTTTTATATTTTTTATATTTTTATAATCTTGTAAATAATACTTATAATAATTATGTACATTAAAATTGGAATAAAAACCTAAAGAAAACTCAAAATAAAAACAAACATATATAGATCACATAGGTATTAAACCTATACTTATACCTATATAAAACACACTTCTATTTTATTAAATATACTAAATAATTCAGAAAAATGAAATAAAAATATATTTACATGTACAAAAGTATTTTAAAATTTTATAAAATACTAAATAAAAATAATAAAATTAAAATACAAAAAATAAAAATAAAGTAATAAAGTATATATATAATATACCTATATAGGGGTATAAAAGCAACTTGTAAAAATAAATCTCATAAAAATAATTAAAAATCGGAATAAAATACTATAAAAATAATAATTTTTTTATTTAATAACCTAAAATTAATTAAGTCATTTATTATTTTTAATAATTTTTTTAAACTTTTTTTCAGGAGTTTTTCCTGGTTGGTCCACGTGGACCAACCAGGGGACCTGGAGAGTTGACCTCGGGTCAACTCCCTGGTCCTACTCCTGTAGCTGTGTCAGAGAGGTTTTGACCCATCTTCAACTTTTTTGGGGGGCCGATCCTTCCATCTTTTCGCGAATTTTCTTCTGCAAAGTTGCTGCCCTATGATCCATCTTGCTCGCCCATGGTTATTTTCGGGGAGAGCATCGACGCTCTTCCCGTTATTCCTCATTTTGCGAGCCCACTCGGCTATGTTTCAAAATCAGCCCCTTGCATCCCTTCTTCCCTTGAACCACTTTTGGACCAGCTTAGACAACCGGATGCGGGTAGGGACGTGCTCCGGTGACAGGGGAGCCATTCCACACCTCCGTTGAGGTACGGCGAAGGTCTGAAGGTGCGATTCCAGCCCATCTCCGGCGTGCGGCCGTCGAGGTTCTACCTTGGGCTTCCCAGCCCTTGAGGTTGTTTCTCTTCGTTTTTGTTACTTTTTTTTAGTGTAGAATAACTCCTAGGATCGTCTTTAGCTACTATTTTACTCCCAAATCGCTGGTTTACCCGTTAAACATCCACTTGCGTTGATCGCCGGGGCAGGTCCCCGGTGAACTCCACCTCCGCACATCACACCCTCTTTGTACGCCATTCCACCTTCTGGAGCCCCCCCCCCCCCGGCGCTCCGTCTTTTTGCACTAACGTCTCCCTTGCAGGAAACGTCAAGAGAATACGTGTTTGCAGGGATTTTCGAAGGTTGCAAGGAAGCCCAGGTGCCGCGCGTCGCCGGACCTCCTCTGGTGGCGCCTGGCCATTTTGCGGGTCCTCTTCGTTGAAGAATCACGTCTGGATCAAGTAGGGACCATCAACGAGCTTCCAGGTGGCCGGAGGAGCCCAGAGAGCCCGATTTCATCTCGCTGACGGCATGTTCATCCCCTGTTCTTCGTCTACCATCGCAAGCCGTTCGATCATGGCCTGTTCTTGATGGGCTACAGGCGTCGTCGGATCACGTGCCCCTCCAGTCGCACGATCATCATCGCCAAACTAATCGCAGCCGCTGGATCGCGAAGGGGCATCGCAGCCCCCTGTGCTGACACGTGGATTAGTGGGAGGGCCGCCACCGTCGGATCCGGCCAAGTCATGGGTATTTTGCACTCCTAGCCCGCGACATTTGTATTTTAATATTAGTCATTAAAGTTTTTATTTGCCTTTAAGAACTCTTGTAAAATTTACTTTTAGCCCCCAGAACTTTGCCATATTGCCAAGGGGTCCCCGCTAGGTCACGTGCACAACGCGCGTGACCTTGGCGTTTTTGCAGGGTACCCCCCCCCCCCCCGTGGTTTTTGCTTATTAAAGTTTAATTCCAAAACGTTCAGTTGCAGTTTAAAACTTTCTGGTCATTTTGCTTTTACACCCCTGACTTTTGTGATATTACATTTGTACCCCTGACTGGGGCACTTGCTTTGGCACGTGATCTTGGTGGGTATTTTGCGCGGAAAGGGTTGCAAGTTTTGTAATTTAATTTTAGTCGAGAAAATATTTTAGTCAATTCAAAACTTTTGCGAAAATTGCAGGCGTTCCCCTGACTTTTCTGATTATTACATAAATGCCCCTGCCAGGCCCTTAACTTGTGCTTGTTAGATCTATTTATTTAGGGCCGTCTTTTAATTCCAAAAATTCTCGAAAAATAGACTTAAGCTCTTGTGTGCTTGCTCTTTGACGCTATATTTTTTATTTTTAATTTTATTGCTTTTTAATATTTATTAAAAATCAAAAACATGCTTTTTATTCACTGTCTAGCTTAGAAAATACCAAAAAAATATTAAAACATCCCAAAAATTCCACAAAAATTCTCTAGTGTCTATTTTACCATATTTTAGTGTCAATCCAAAAATCACTAAAATCTCAAAAGAAAAATACTAAATATTTAAAAATACAGAAAAACTTCAAAAAAATATAGAAAATTGTAGAAAACTTTAAAAATAGCAAACTCAGTTCCTGTTTACTCCATATTTCATTCTCTTTATTTGAAAATCAGTGTGAAAAATTTTGGTTGTTGTTTGCTAATTTTAATTCCCATTTTACTCACAGCCAGCATAATTTTCACTGTTTTCCCTTATTTCAGTATTTAAAAATACCAAAAACACCTGGAAAAATACCCAAAAATCACAAAAATAGTAAAAAATCCTAAAAACATCAAAAACATTTTATTTCTGAATTTTTGGATATTTTTGCACATTTTTATAAATACTTTATCTAGTCTTTTATTACATTGTCCTTATTTTCCCATATTTAATAAGAAAAAATATAAAATATAAAATTATAAAAATCAGAAAATTAAAAATCAAAATACAAAATTAAAAAAATAAAAAATTAAAAATTAAAAACCCACAAAAATTTCTTTGCTTGCTTGCTTAGTGTAGACCACACACATTCACTTGCGCACAATTACTTGAATTACCCTGTTTGCTCCCTGTGTTCGAACTCTCTGCATACTTGTCCCTATACACCATTTGTGCAGAGTTAAAAATAAATTTTAACTCCACATTTATTTCTAATTATTGATCTTTAGTGTGGGTTAATTGTTGATTCTAGTCGAGATTTGTGTGGTCGACACACCGATTGAGTTCACGCTTTGTGTTGAACTTAAGACCACCGAATTTCGGCTAAATCAAATGGCGACGTTGCCGGGGAGCAACAGCGCGTAGATCGGTTTTTGTTTGTGTTTGTGATTATTGGTCTACCTTTGCGGCTTTTATTTCTGCTTGTTTTATTTTCCTTATTTTTGATATATCTTTGGAGCTGTCTAATCCCTCTTCTTTGTTGACTCTGTGTGAGGTACCGCAGACCGAGGGAGGCGCGTCACTCAAGGCGTCGATGCACCCACGTGAAGCCGGCTCTAGCCCTCCTAGCACCAAGGAGACGAGAAGAGAAATTTTGAAGACCGCGCTCTACTTTAGTTGCATTTTCTTTCATTACATTTATTGGTGTAATTTGGGAGAGAGAGACCTATTTATTATAATAATACAGGTACCCACGAACATTTTGGACTCTTGAGCCTAATTTCCAAGTGATTGTTCACTTGAGGGCTCACCGCGGTTTTTGTCGGCTTTTCTCGCATTCTTTTTATTTTGTTTTGTTTTTCGATTTTATTTCTTTTGTGTGATTGAGCTCGTAATTTTAGGATTGCTTGCGATAGACTAAGGCCAAACACTTAATATTTTGCATGCACATATAGTCTCGTTTGGACTTAGTCAAATTTTAAACAGTTGATCATCACCTTCAACCCGCCGCACCGCGAGCTCTCCCCGCAAAGCGCTTTCTCCTAAACTCAAGTGTGTTGAGCAGAGGAGGGGTGAGCCTAGACCGGACTCTAGGGTTGAGGATTGGTGGTCAGCTTGTGGTTCTTCACGATAATAGTAATTTCTAAAACTTAGGGCGATTTCATCGGCTTTTGCATTTGCATATAGATAGGTTTCAATTCTGCTGAGCATCCTTGCATGTAGAGTGCTGGAGGCAAGGTGAGCATTTCTCTTTAGCATACATCATCGATTGCCGCTTGCATTGCTTTTCCGCCTCTCCCTTTGATTTTGCCAACCTAGGTGCTTAAAGGAATTGACTCCTCGTTAGGATCGTGCATTTCATTCAAAATCCAAAAAAAGTGATAATCCATAAAATTGGGACTGCTAATTTTACTTGACCCTAAAACCGATCAAAAAGGAAAAATCTTGTATTGGGGCGAGTAATCCCCTCATTGTCTTCGCTTTTATTTGCTCGCACACACACTAAGGTTAGAGCCCAAAATCCCATCTCAGACCCCTAAGTGTTTGCGCAATTTTGGACTTCTCACCTAACTCTAAAACAGACGAGATAAAAAGACCGACTTTTCGGTCTCTATCGAGTTGAGTAGGTGAATTGAGGGTTTATCTTATTTTCTTTTTTGCTTGTGATTGTTTTGTGTGTCCTAGATCTCCTCTACGCATTTGCGCCTTCTTCTTCACTCTCTTGACTTGACCACCGTGCTCTCCCGATCATTTCCTTTTGATTTCGAGATGGACCCCTGGAGTACTTTTTATCCGGACTTTGCGGATTCCTCGCTCGCTCCAGCCGGCCCACCTCCCTTTTATCAGGAGGATCCTCCTCCCTCTTTTTCTGATTTTTGTACATACCCGCCTCAGCCACAGTATCACGACTCGGAGTTCTATCCACACCCACCCCCACCTATGTATGATCCATCTCCACCTTCACATCCACCCGAGTCTGACCTGATGGAGTCACCTCCCTCGATCTCTATGAGTGATATCTTGAATCGGATGACAAAGCGCATTGATTTGATGAATGATGATATTGCCTTCTTGAAGGAGAATCAGATTAATGCTCCTTTCGTCGGGAATACGGCTTCACTTGTAGGTGATCATGGGAGCTTACAATCGCCAAAAATACAAAAAAATGAGAAATTTTTAAAAGACCAAAAAGATTTTGGGAGACACTTGGTTGATCAATATTTTGAGGAGAGAGTCCACTTGCCAGAACCCTGGACCACACATGCATTCACACCCAGTCCCACCTTTGACCCCGAGAATGCCACTGTACAGACTGCTCTTGGCATGCCTCGTGTATATGCTGATTCCGACTTCCTCCCTTGTATGGAGGAAGTCCAAAAATTCAAAAAAATGTTATTTGAACCCGAAGTGGTGGCTACTATTCATGAGATCATCCGTGCCCCATTTCAGCAGGCCATGACCCATATGTCTGCTCCTCCTCCCAAGAAGAGAAAGCGGAGGAGCAGATCTGAGCGTCACATTTTGACCATGGCCACTACCCTTGCCATCACACACCGTCCCATTCCCAAGAAGAAGAACACAGCTACACCTTTCATCACTTGCACCATCTCTGACTACACTTGTGATCTCACTCTCCTGGACGGCGGCGCTTCGATTAGCATACTACCCTTCTCGCTGGTACAGTCTCTTCACTTAGGGCCTCTCAAGAAAACCAGGATGATCGTTCAGTTTGCTGATGGATCTATCAAGAGGCCGAAGGGTATCCTTGAAAACGCCGTCATTTCGATTCAGGGCACGAGCCACCATGTTGATTTTGTCGTGTTTCCCATGGAGACCTCCACAGGGGAGCTATCTCCAATCATCCTGGGACGACCATTCCTCGCCTCTGCGAGGGTCGTTATTGACTATGGATCAGGAGAGATTCGCTTCCGTCCTGTTGACGAGAGCGAAGTGTTGATCACCACACCCACAGTTGACCAGAGACCTGCACCTGATGCACCTTCACCGATTATAGCTGACTCTGAGGCTTGTGACCTACCTGATGATACTAGAGATACTTTCTTAGTGATCCCTGATGAGACCTGACGAATCCCCCGAAAGGGGAGGAAATCGGAAAGCATGGACCTCACTGTTCCTCCTCCTGGTGTGTGGCGATGTGTTGATGAGATCCAGAGTATTTATGTGATTGAACCATTTGAGCGGAGGGCGGATACCAAGACGATTGAGGAGGTTTATGATGTTGCCCATTATTTTGAGAGACCTCAAAAGGAAACAAATGACCTAGGTAAGACTAGGCAGGACGGACCTGGTTTGACTACTTCCACTGATAAATCTATTCCTGGTCCTTCACAAGTGAAGATGATCGAGGTCGGTTATGATGCGAACCTTCACAATTTTTGGCCTCATGATGAAAAAGATGATCCGGGCAAAACTCTTGAGGACGATCTGAGTTCGTATACTTCCACTGATGATTTCATTCCTTTTGATTTTGACCTGGACGAGGACTCGCAGGACGACTCCGGTTACACTTCTTCCGAGGATGATGAGTTTGTCCCATTCCATTTCGATATCTGCGAGACTTCCAAGGTCGGACCTAGTCGTACTTCTTCCACTCACCCGTATGTGCCTTCACACCATAGGACCACCAAGGGAGAACCTAGCCACTGCTTCCATTGATCAGTTCATCCCTTTTCGTTTTGATTCCACTGAGGGTCTTCACCGTGTCGACCCTGATCGGCTTCCGTCCACTGTGGACCCCGATGTCGACATACACCACACCAGATCTATCCCTCAGCGGTCTCGCAAGAAGGTTAGCTTTCGGCCTTCTTGATCACATGTACATCCACCTCTGTTGTACATTCTCCTTTGTTCATCTCTGTCTCTCCCGTATTGCTCGTCCATCCATTCTCGTGTTTGCCTTGCTTAGGACGCACTCTATCCTACGTTTAGGAGGGGTGGACGAGCCGAGTGTTCATTCTTCGTTCCGTGTCATCACTCCTGTTGTTGCCTATACTTAGGGCTTCTTCTACCCTAAGTATAGGGCGAGTGGTGTATACATCCCCATGATCTATTTCATCGCTTGATTTCTTTTCTTCTTTTCTTCTTTTCTTCTTTTCCTGTTCTATTTTCTTTATCTATCAAAAAGGTGCCGCCCTTGTAGACAGTTTTCCATACTTAGGACGTACTTTGTCCTAAGTATAGGGGGCGTGCACCCTGAGTTTTCTTTATCTTTTGATCCTCTCCATTGTCTCCTCTTCTTGTCTATACTTAGGGATATCTCACCCTAAGTATAGGGGGAGACAATCTGAGTATGATCTGTTCATTCCCACCGTTGACCCTCCCTGCGTTGTGTACATTCTGCTATACTTAGGATTATTTGATCCTAAGTATGGGGGGATGGTCAACTTCTCATTCGTTTGTTCATCCATTCCTTTATTTATTTATTCTTTAGACTTGTCTATACTTAGTACGAGTTATGTATTCTCTTTTCTCTCCGATCTATGAGGACATAGCTCAAGCTAAGTATAGGGGGGTCGTATATACTACGTATATACTTTAGCCATAACTCGTACTTTTGTATTTTCTTAATAAATATGGCTAATAATTCTTTAAAAAATCATTAAAAATCTTTAATAAAAAGGTGTTCTGTTCCTCAAATTCTTTTTGTATTTATTGATTAATAAATCAGGTGAAAATGTTTTTTTGCAAAATGTTTAAAAAATAGTTTGAAAACTTTGTGAACATCTATTGAAAACTATTTTGAAAATATTTTGTTACATGTTTTCAACCTGTGTAACAATGTGTGGTTTGCAAAATTTCTTTTCTTTGTGTGAAATAAAATGTTTGAAAAATGATTTGCAAATGGTTTGAAAATTGGTTGCAAAAATATTTTGAAAAATCTAGATATATTGTTTGAAAAACATTTGCAAAATGATTTTCAAATGTGTGTACATGTTTGCAAAAATGTTTGTAAAAACTATTTTGGACTATAGTTTTCAAGAATTGTGTGAAAAGCTTGTGTCAAATAAGTTTGAGGAATACTAACATCACACTAAAATCAATTATTTATATAAAATTGACCACTTACCCTTGTAAATTCTTAAAATCCATTTCTTGTATATATAAGAAGCACTCCCGTGTACATATTTTAACCTAGATTTTAGCCAAAAACTTTTTATTTTCAAAAATTCGCAAAAACATTTGCAAAATTAAAATCCAAAAACATTTGAAAAATCTTTTTGAAAAAATACAAAAAAATGCATGCATCATCTTTTCAAAAATCATAAAAAGTTCAAAATCTTTGAAAATTGCATCATAAAAATATTTTCTGCATTGCATGGCATAGCATTCGCATTTTTCGGGTTAAGTTTGATAGTTGAACAAGTCTAAGTAAAATCCGGATATTGGAGCTTGATTGGACCTTAAAATCTACCTAATAACATGAACCTTATAGGAACTAGGTTTTAGGTACTTCAGGTCTAGTTGACTTAATTCTTTGAGGATCACGGGACTTAGTTCAATGGATTCTTGACTGCCTAAGTAGAGTATTTCGGAGCACACGCACGACTCTTGTTGATAATGACCTAACTTGGACAACTGCACCTTTCACATGGCTCAACTCAGTTGGAGTGATGAGGGGATTGGATTTGCCGATGTGAGACGCACACAAGTGGAAACACTTGTCCTCCTCTAGGGAGGGAAGTGCACTCCAACCCGTCCAGTGATTAGGAAGTCTAAAGACAGGAGGCTGTGGGTTGCAATAAAGCTTCAAAAGAGGGATAGTCTACTGGCTAAAGAGGAAAAACTCCCTATGTAAATGCTGTTGTATATAGTGTATAAAAAAAAGTTCAGGCATGTACAAAAATATAAAGCCTGCAAGTATGTACAAAGTCAATAAGCAAGCTTGAGTTCCAAAGTCAAATATGTGAGCCTGCAGCAGGATGACTTGACTACACTTGTCTTGCATCCCAGGATAGGTAGCTACACTGGCTACCGTCCATTCTTTTCTTCACCCCCTCCTCTTGAGCTGGTTGCCACTTGAATTTAGAATGGAATACCCCGCTCCTCGAGGATGGAGTTATTGGATTGGGGAATCATTGGATTGTCGTACTGGAGAAGTCAGTCTCTTCGTCATTCTCGTTGGGGAGAGCCACCATCACTTACACTGTATGAGTCAGATTCATAGTCGTAAGAGTTTGCGTATGAGTTGAAGTATTTCTGACCTGGCTATTGAGGAGACTTGGACAGAGTGTTGGGATTCTCAACAACTGTTGAATTTCAAACACGGTTCTCACTAAGGTTCCGCCCGCACTAAAATTCCAAAGGTCCGACTTAAGCTCCAAACTTTGATTTTGTGAAGACAAGTTTGATAATCAGATAAAATCCACCTTCTTCTTTTTCTTTTCTTTCTTTTTCTTTTTTTGCACTTATTGCATAAGTGTTTGCTAGGGACTAGCAAAGTTAAAGTATAGGGGGATGATGAATCCACATTTCAATATCTTTATTCTATCATTTTGGCACCAAAAACCCTAGTAAATGCCTGTAAATAACCTTTATTTCACCATCTTAGCATTCATGCATGTGCATTCCATTAGTGTGTAAAATGCTGTAATTAAAGCCAAAATTATAGAATAAATAAAAGAAAAGAAAAAGAATAAAATATTGTAAATATTTTATGACCCGAGACCCCCGAGACCTAGGCATCTTGATGAATAGGTCGACCAGGAAATAAGTAGGGGGAGATAAGGGTCAAATACATATACCTTCTATTCATTCTTTATTCATTTTGGGACCTATTTTTGGTTCCAATTTTTATACATCAATTAAAGAAACTTTGTACATGAAAGTTGTAGATAATTAAATAAAGAAAAATACAAAATTGATTTCACAGAAAAATAATGTACAGATAAAAAGTTATGATGTTAATAAAAATTCAGAATCCCAACTTCCCAGACCCGTATCTCACAAATGAAAACTCCAAATACAGCATACTCACCTTTAATTGTATATAGAAGAAAATAAGCTATTTATTGGCAGTGGTTTCGCATTTGGCGGAGCTACGGTTTGAAAGTTGAGTTTTGGACCCACAGTGTATAAGTGTACAGAATAAAATATTCAATTTATTATTTATTCATTATTTTTATATTTTTATATTTTTATAATCTTGTAAATATTACTTATAATAATTATGTACATTAAAATTGGAATAAAAACCTAAAGAAAACTCAAAATAAAAACAAACATATATAGATCACATAGGTATTAAACCTATACTTATACCTATATAACAAACACTTCTATTTTATTAAATATACTAAATAATTCAGAAAAATGAAATAAAAATATATTTACATGTACAAAAGTATTTTATAATTTTATAAAATACTAAATAAAAATAATAAAATTAAAATACACAAAATAAAAATAAAGTAATAAAGTATATATATAATATACCTATATAGGGGTATAAAAGCAACTTGTAAAAGTAAATCTCATAAAAATAATTAAAAATCGGAATAAAATACTATAAAAAATAATAAATATTTTTTATTTAATAACCTAAAATTAATTAAGTCATTTATTATTTTTAATAATTTTTTTAAACTTTTTTCGAGAGTTTATCCTGGTTGGTCCACGTGGACCAACCAGGGGACCTGGAGAGTTGACCTCGGGTCAACTCCCTGGTCCTACTCCTGTAGCTGTGTCAGAGAGGTTTTGACCCATCTTCAACTTTTTTTGGGGGCCGATCCTTTCATCTTTTCGCGAAAGTTTCTTCTGCAAAGTTGCTGCCCTATGATCCATCTTGCTCGCCCATGGTTATTTTCGGGGAGAGCATCGACGCTCTTCCCGTTATTCCTCGTTTTGCGAGCCCATTCGGCTATGTTTCAAAACCACCCCCCTTGCATCCCTTCTTCCCTTGAACCACTTTTGGACCAGCTTAGACATCCGGATGCAGGTAGGGACGTGCTCCGGTGACAGGGGAGCCATTCCACACCTCCGTTGAGGTACGGCGAAGGTCTGAAGGTGCGATTCCAGCCCATCTCCGGCGTGCGGCCGTCGAGGTTCTACCTTGGGCTTCCCAGGCCCTTGAGGTTGTTTCTCTTCATTTTTGTTACTTTTTTTTAGTGTAGAATAACTCCTAAGATCGTCTTTAGCTACTATTTTACTCCCAAATCATTGATTTACCCGTTAAACATCCACTTGCGTTGATCGTCGGGGAGGGTCCCCGGTGAACTCCACCTCCGCACATCACACCCTCTCTGTATGCCATTCCACCTTCTGGAGCCCCCCCCCCCCCCGGCGCTCCGTCTTTTTGCAGTAACGTCTCCCTTGCAGGAAACGTCAAGAGAATACGCGTTTGCAGGGATTTTCGAAGGTTGCAAGGAAGCCCAGGTGACGCGCGTCGTCGGACCTCCTCTGGTGGCGCCTGGCCATTTTGCGGGTCCTCTTCATTGAAGAATCACGTCTGGAGCGAGTAGGGACCATCGACGAGCTTCCAGGTGGCCGGAGGAGCCCAGAGAGCCCGATTTCATCTCGCCGACGGCCTGTTCATAAAATGTTCTTCGTCTACCATCGCAAGTCGTTCGATCATGGCATGTTCTTGTTGGGCTACAGGCGTCGTCGGATCACGTGCCCCTCCAGCCGCACGATCATCATCGCCAAACTAATCGCAACCGCTGGATCGCGAAGGGGCATCGCAGCCCCCTGTGCTGACACGTGGATTAGTGGGAGGGCCGCCACCGTCGGATCAGGCCAAGTCATGGGTATTTTGCACTCCTAGCCCGCGTCATTTTGTATTTTAATATTAATCATTAAAGTTTTTATTTGCCTTTAAGAACACTTGTAAAATTTATTTTAGCCCCCAGAACTTTGCCATATTGCCAAGGGGTCCCCGCCAGGTCACGTGCACAGCGCGCGTGACCTTGGTGTTTTTGCAGGGTCCCCCCCCACCCCCGCGGTTTTTGCTTATTAAAGTTTAATTCCAAAATGTTCAGTTGCAGTTTAAAACTTTCTGGTCATTTTGCTTTTACACCCCTGACTTTTGTGATATTACATTTGTACCCCTGACTGGGGCGCGTGCTTTGGCACGTGATCTTGGTGGGTATTTTGCGCGGAAAGGGTTGCAAGTTTTGTAATTTAATTTTGGTCCAGAAAATATTTTAGTCAATTCAAAACTTTTGCGAAAATTGCAGGCATGCCCCTGACTTTTCTGATTATTACATTAATGCCCCTGCCAGGCCCTTATCTTGTGCTTGCTAGATCTATTTATTTAGGGCCTTGTTTTAATTCCAAAAATTCTCGAAAAATAGACTTAAGCTTCTGTGTGCTTGCTCTTTGACGCTATATTTTTTATTTTTAATTTTATTGCTTTTTAATATTTATTAAAAATCAAAAACATGCTTTTTATTCACTGTCTATCTTAGAAAATACCCAAAAAATATTAAAACATCCCAAAAAATTCCACAAAAATTCCCTAGTGTCTATTTTACCATATTTTAGTGTCAGTCCAAAAGTCACTAAAAATCTCAAATGAAAAACACTAAAAATTTAAAAATACAGAAAAACTTCAAAAAAATATAGAAAATTGTAGAAAACTTAAAAAATAGCAAACTCAGTTAAGAGTTTACTCCATATTTCATTCTCTTTATTTGAAAATCAGTGTGAAAAATTTTGGTTGCTATTTGCTAGTTTTAATTCCCATTTTACTCACAACCAGCACAATTTTCACTGTTTTCCCTTATTTCAGTATTTAAAAATACCAAAAATACCTAGAAAAATACCCAAAAATCACAAAAACAGTAAAAAAATCCTAAAAACATCAAAAACATTTTATTTCTGAATTTTTGGGTATTTTTGCACATTTTTGTAAATACTTTATCTAGTCTTTTATTACATTGTCCTTATTTTCCTATATTTAAAAAGAAAAAAATATATATAATATAAAATTATAAAAATCAGAAAATTAAAAATCAAAATACAAAATTAAAAAAATAAAAAAAATTAAAAACCCACAAAAATTTCTTTGCTTGCTTGCTTAGTGTAGACCACACACATTCACTTGCGCACAATTACTTGAATTACCCTGTTTGCTCCCTGTGTTCGAACTCTCTACATACTTGTCCCTATACACCGTTTGTGCAGAGTTAAAAATAAATTTTAACTCCACATTTATTTCTAATTATTGATCTTTAGTATGGGTTAATTGTTGATTCTAGTCGAGATTTGTGTGGTCGACACACCGACTGAGTTCACGCTTTGTGTTGAACTTAAGACAACCGAATTTCGGCTAAATCATCTTACACCTATAATTGTCGTTGAATTCACCATCAAAGTTGTTCCCACTCCACTAGAATTCAAACTATTGCCCTTCAATATGAAGTATGCCTTCCTTGCTGGAGAACCGAGCATGTACCCAGTCATAATCAATGCTCATTTGATCGAAGATCAAGAATTTCATCTGATGGAGGTTCATGAACGCAACCTCAAGGTAATAGGTTGGAAGATATTGGATCTCCGTGGAATCAATCCATCCTTGTGCTTGTATCATATCTACTTCAAAGAAGATAGAAAGCCCTCTCGGGAGGTTGTTATGAAAGAAATTCAGAAATGGCATGATGCGGGATTCATCTATCCCATCTCCGACAGCAAGTGGGTGAGTTCCCTACACGTAGTTCCCAAGAAGTCTGGGATTGCCATTGTTACCAATGAAAAAGGAGAGGATATTCTGACCAGAGTACTGATATCTTGGCGGGTCTGTGTAGATTACCGACATCTCAACCTCTCCACCAAGAAGGACCATTTTTCATTGCCCTTCATTAATCAGATTCTCGAGAGACTGGTCGTGAAGGAATATTTATGCTTCCTGGATTGGTATTTTGAATATAATCAAGTTGCAATCATGCCTGAAGACTGAGAGAAGACCACGTCCACATGTCCTTTTAGGACGTATGCTTTCCGATGGATGTTGTTCAAGCTTTGTAACGCCCCCGCTACATTCCAGCAATGTATGCTAGCCGTATTTGCAAACATGGTGGGTAGTTTTCTTGAGGTTTTCATGGACGATTTTTCTGTCTACGGAGACTCATTCGATCAATGCCTTAATTATTTAGATCAAGTTCTGAGGAGGTGTTGCGAAGTTAACCTCGTGCTCTCGTAGGAGAAGAGAAACTTCATGGTGAATGAAGGGATTGTATTGGGTTACCTTGTATCGAAATGTGGCATGGAAGTTGACCCAGCCAAGGTGGAAGTGATTTCCAAACTTGAGCCACCAACCAATCTGAAGCAGGTCCAGTCATTCCTGGAGCATGTCGGTTTTTACCAAATATTTATCAAAGACTTCAGCAAGATTGCCCGACTGTTGACTGAATTTCTTGGCAAGGAGATAGATTTTGTTGTAGATGAACATGTTCAACAAGCCTTCCATGAGTTGGAAAGCCTGATCACACAGGGTCTTGTCCTGCAGCCACTTGATTGGCCTCTACCATTCAAGATCATGACAGACACCTCTGACTATGCAATTGGTGTTGTTCTAGGGAAAGTACGAGGGAATGTCCCCTTTATAATTCATTACGCTAGTATAACACTTGATGAGGCCTAGAAAAATTACACAGTAACGGAGAGAGAGAGAGAGAGATGTTAGCCGTAGTGTTTGCATTGGAAAAGTTTAGATCACACCTCCACGGGTCCAAGGTGATTGTTTACATAGATCACTCCACATCTGATATTTACATATAAAGAATGATACCAAACATCATCTGATCTAATGGATCCTTCTCCTTCAGGAGTTCGACCTTGAAATCTATAACAAGCCTGGAGTCAAAAATGTGGTGGTGGATCAACTTTCAACAATTATAGAGACAGAAACTCCTTAGCAAGCCCTTATATCGATCACTAAGACTTTTCCAGATGAAGCTATCCTTTCTGTAACCTCACTCCCCCAGTACGCCAATACAATGAACTATATCATCTCCAAGAAGACCCCAGTCGACTGGCCGAAGATCAAAAAAGACAAGTTCTTAGCAGACATTAATTTCTACAAGTGGGAAGAACCTCATCTATTTCGTGAGGGAACAGACTACCTCTGGAGGAGATGCATACCTCCGGAGGAAACAACGGGTGTCCTAGACCATTGTCACAAGCTTGAAGTAGGTGGACACCATTCTAGAAAAGAATGGCAGTGAAAGTGCTTCAATGTGGCCTTTGGTGGCCAACTTTGTTCAAGTATGCACCTGACTATGTGAAGAGTTGTACTGATTGTCAGTGAATGGGCAGAAATATCAGCTCAAGAGATATGATGCCTCTGAAATACATTCAGATATCAAATGTCTTCAATGCTTGGGGCATCAACTTCATGGGCCCATTCTCTAATAGTCAGGGCTATGAGTACATCGTGTTGGTCGTAGATTATATAAGTAGATGGGTGGAATCTATTTCCGCCCTAATTGCAGATAGCAAAACTGTTTGCAAATCCCTCAAGGAATGCATCATCTAGTGATTCGGAACTCCAAAATCTTGATATCATACGAGGGTATCCATTTCATAAACAGAGAAGTTAAGAAGCTGACCAAAGAATATGACATCGAACATCATGTTGTTGCGTCATACCACCCACAGTCAATTGTCTTAGCAAAATGTTCAAACGGGGAGATTAATACGATCTTGCATAAGCTTGTATGAACAGATAAGAAGAATTGGTCCCAGTTGTTGGATTTAGTTCTTTTGGCATACCACACAGAATTCAAGTCTCCTCTCGGGATGTCTCCCTACCACCTCGTGTATGGCAAGCCATGTCATCTACCCGTGGAACTAATTCACAAATCTTTAAAGGCATTGAATCTGTGTAACTTGGACTCCGAAAAAGCCGACAAATTAAGAAAAGTTCATCTGAAGCAACTGCTTGAATTCAGAGACTACGCATATGACAACAACCTGATGTGCAAGGAAAAAGTAAAGAAATGGCATGATAAACACACCGACAAAAGACTTTCGAGCCTGGATAGAAGGTTTGCTTGTTTGACACGCAATTAAAGATCTTTCCAGTAAAACTGAAGAGCAAGTGGACAAGACCATACTTAATCCACACTTTTCGTGACAATAGGAGTCTACTCATATCAGAACCATCGTCTGACGCACAGCCTTTTATCATGAACGAACAGTTGCTAAAATCATACATAGAGCTAGATACATTCATGTCTGTCGTTGATTCCATCGAAGTTATATCTCAAGATAAGCTCATTGACGAAACTGTATCAGACACTTGAGCAGAAAAATCTCATAAATATCTTTTGTTTTCATCTTTTCTTCATTTTTTCTTCATTTTCTTTCTCCTCCCAAAAGGTGTCCATCCTTTTCATCACTACTTTACTTAGGGTGTACTTTGTCCTAAGTATGGGGGGTTGGGCACCGCGGGTTGTTTATTCTTTAATCCCTCACATGTCCCCTCAATTCTTGATATTATGTCTATACTTAGGATATTTTACCCTAAGTAAAGGGGGGATAGGTCGAGCCGGTGATTTTGTATATTCCATCCCATGACCCTCCCTTCCTTATGTATAGCATGTTATACTTAGGATTATTTCATCCTAAGTATAGGGGGAACGGTCAGCTTCTCATTCGCTCATTCTTTAATCGTTGTAGTATAGACTTGTCTATACTTAGTACGAGTTATGTCTTCTCTTTTTCTCTCCGATCTATGAGGACATAGCTTAAGCTAAGTATAGGGGGTAGTAAATAAGTTGTATATACTTTAGCCATAATTCATACTTTCATATTTTCAACAATATGGCTAATTAATAAAAACTAAAACACATATTCAAAACTCTTTATATATTGATTAATGAATCGGTCAAAAATATTTTACAAAGTTTTTGAAAAATGGTTGGAAAATCTCTTTGAAAAATCTTTTTTAAAATGTTTGGAAAATATTTTATATGTAAAAATTTCTTTTCTTTGTTTGAATAAAATATTTTGAAAATCTATTTGCAAAAGGATTGGAAAATGGTTGTAAAAACATTTTGGATAATCTATGCATATACTGTTTGAAAAATCTTTGCAAAATGATTTTCGAATTTTGTAAAATATTTGCAAAAATTATTTGTCAAATTATTATTTCATAATAAATTTTTCAAAATGTGTGAAAATATTTCAAATTATTTTGAGAACTATGTACATGATTTAAAAAAATAAAGACCATTTACAAACCATGTATATACAAACCTATAAATTCTTAAATCCCAATCCTTGTAAATACAAGATGCACTTCAGTGTAAATATGCACATAATCATTTACCAAAACTTTTTGTTTCTGAAATAACTAAAATTTCGTAAAATTAAAAATCCATAAAACTATGCAAAATGTTTTCAAAAACTTGCGTAAATTTTTTTAAAATTTTTCAAAAAACCATAAAAAGTTCAAAACCAAAAAATTACATCACAAAAATATTTTCCTTGCATTGTACATAGCATTTGCATTTTTTGGATTGATGTTAATAATTGACATAGTCTAAGTAAAGTCTGAAGATTGGAGTTTGGTTGGACCTTAATCCACTTAATCACATGAACCTTAGAGGAACTGGAATTGAGACACTTCAGATCTACTAGACTTAATTCTTTGAGACCACGAGACTTAGTTCAATGTCATCATGATTGCCAAAGTAGAATATTTCAGAACACACACATGACTCTTGTTGATAATGACCTAGCTTGCATGCCTGCACCTTACACTTTGCTTACCTTAGTTGAAGTGATAGAGGATTGGATTTACCTGCATAAGACACAATCCAATGGAAACATCGAAAGTCACACATTTGTGGCCATTGTACCCCAACTCGTTCCAGGAGCCATGAGTTCTTATGATCGAACTCGTGGGTTGCAATAGCCCTTCAAAAGAGGGATAGTCTACTGGCTCAAGAGGAAAAAGTCCATAGGTAAATGTTTTTGTATATAGTATTTTAAAAATAGAAAAAACAAAAACTTCGAAAAAGTAAACGTGCAAACATCAAAAAAAATCAATTCCTGTTGGAAGTATGTATATATTTGTATAGTCAATAAGCGAGCTTGATCTTCAAAGTCGTATGTATGTGAGCCTACAGTCGGATGACTTGGCTACACTAGTCAAGCATCCTAGGATAGGTGGCTACATCAGCCACCACCCATTCTTCTCTCCACATCCTCTTCTTGAGCTGGTTGTACTTGAACTTAGAAGGGAATACCCTGCTTCTTGAGGAAAGAGTTATTGGATTGGAGAATTAGGGTCACCATGTTGGAGAAGACTGACTTTTACCACTTCAGCCGAGAGGAGCTACATATCAGTGACACTGTACAAGATAGACTCATAGTCATAAGGGGTTGCATACGACATCAACTTGTTCTGGCCTTGTTTTTTATGAGACTTGGGCAAGGTCTTGTGGGTCTTTAGAGCTTGTTTTGTTTCAAATCCATTTCCCAATAAGGTTCTGACCAATCTTAAACTTCCAAGGGTCCGACTAAGCTCCAAACTTTGATTTTATGAAGATAAGTTTGAAAATTAAAATCAATCCAAGTTCTTTCTTTTTCTTTTCTTTATTTTCTTTTCTACACTTATATGCATAAGTGTTTGCTAGGGACTTGCAAAGGCAAGTATACGGGGGTGATGAACCTCCATTTCATCACCTTTATTCTTTCATTTTGTCTTTATATCCTAGATAAATACATGTATATATCATTATTTGCATAAATTAACATTCTAATTTATGACATAATGTTTTATAAAATGTTGTATTTAAAGTTAAAATAAAAAAAATAAAGAAAAAAATAAAATAAATAAAACACCAAAAGTATTTTATGACCCTAAACCCCAAGATCTATGCATCATGATGACTAGGTTGACAAGGAATAAAGTAGAGGGATAATGTGAATAAATAAAAGAGACCCTAATTCATAAAGGTTCAATAATATATTTTTAGAACCTATTTTATTCCTTATTATTTAATCTCAAGTAAAGAAACTTTATACATAAAAGTTGTAGATAAAAATATATAGAAAAATACGAATTTTATTTCGCAGAAATACAATGCATATTGTACATTCTACACTTAAAATAAAAAGCCAAAACCCAAACTTTCAATACCCATATCTTCTCCATATGAACTCAAAATACATCAAAATTACTTTTAATTGTATATAACTTTTTATTACCTATTTAATGAAGTTTTTCATTTAATTTGGAGTTAAGATGCAAAAGTTAGGTTTTGGACCCCTATTGTACAATATACATAAATAAAGTATTTGTTTTATTTATTCTTTATATTGTAATGAGTTTGTACCTTTATAATTTTGTAAATATTATTTATATTTTATGTACATAATTAAAATAAAATCAAATCATCAAAAAAGGAGCACTAAAATAAATTAGTCTAGCACTATACATAGATGAATATATTGTATATAGGGGCTGGGGAAGCTGCACCCGGGGGTGTAGCTAACTAGCTGCACCCGGCCATTTTTTTTCATTGATTTTTTGTGCTTTTGAAATGAAACCTAGGGGGATTTAAATCACCATATATCACCATGATATCATACAATTTCAACTAAATTCGACACTTCTATCATCTCCATCAAGACTATCATATCTTAACGGTCTCAGAATTATTGAAATTGACCCTATCTAGATGGGCATGTTAGGAATGTTTGTTTTGCATGAAATTTGAAACACATATCCAACTCAATAAACTAAGTAAATCCCCATAGGTTTCTTTCAAAAAAAATCAAAAAATAATGAGAAAAATGCCCGGGTGTAGCTAGTTGGCTGCACCACCCGGTGTAGCTTCCCTTTTCCCTTGTATATATACCTATATTATTAATACCCATTTAATTACGTGTACAAATAAACTTAGAAAAATACAAGAAAAATATATTTGAGTGTATTTAAATAATTTTAAAATATATAAATTATGTATATAAAAAAATAAAATATGAAATATATAATAAAAATTAAATATTAAAAACATACGTAAATATACTTATGTTTATACTTGTAAAAAGTAACTCATGCTAGATTAACTCAAAAAATAAATAAAAATCATATAAAATTCTACATAAAATAAGAAAAAATTTTCATGTTTTAACCAAGAATTAGTAAAATCATTTTGTATTTTATTTAGAATTAATTAAGGTTTTTATTTCTGTCTTGTCTTTTGAGGGTGACGTGGCCCAATCAGGGCCCATCTCCCGCTGACTTGGGGTCAGCTCTTCTGACCTCAATCTTAGGCTAGTCAAAACGCCTTTGACCCATCTTCCTCTATTTTTGTGAGAGGTTATTTTACTATTTTGAGTCGAGTTCTATTTGACATGTGTTCCTCGTTCATCCACCTTTCATGCCCACATCATTCCTTGGATGAGGTGCCTCTGTATCGAGCACCACTCCCCAATGAAGTCACCTGGTACATATATCTCCTCCGTCCTTCCTTCACCACTTGATCCCTCTTCCATCACAGAAACCCTAAATCTAATCTTGATCGAGCCTCTTGGTGACAGCAGGAAGGTTTTCCAGGGTCTGGGGGCGAGTTTGGTGTTGATCTGAGGTTGATCCAGCTCAGCCACCTCCTCTACCATGAGCTTGCTTCCGGTCGATCCAAGTCAGGTAGAGCTTCTTTATTTCTTGTTCTTTTCATTCCTAGGTGTAGCAATAGCATAGGGTAGGCGTTATTTTACTTTGATTATGTTTTTTATTCGAAAAATTAGTTTACTTTGATTCTAGTTTTTATTCGAAAAATTCAAAAATTCGAAGTTCGTCGAAGCTCAGCACCGGTGAACCTCCTCGCCATGTTTCGATCATGCTCCGCCCGGTGTCTCACCTCCATTCCACTCCTTGACACACTATCCACACCCCACGCACTTCCAATCAACCAAATCCCTTGTGGATCTAGGTTTTGGTGCTCCTCCACCACCTTACATCGGAGCACCTCCACCTGACTCATCTCTGCTTCATTTCCACTACCTGAAGCTGTAGGAGGCTTCGTTTTTGCGTCTTGTTGCTATCCCTGTAGGAAACAAAGAGAAAGGACCTCTTTCTAGGGGTGTTCAAAGCGGGGTGCACCATCCAGGTGCATCGAAGCTCAAGGGCTCATCTATTGAGCCATGGACTCTCTTGAAGCTTCTAGTTGATGCAGAATACCTCCAGGAGCAGATTGAGTACTTGAGCCTCAGGGGAGACACTTGGAGGCCAGAGATTTTATGGATCGAAGTGACCAAGGGCAACTATTCTTCATTGTTCTTTGTGAGCAGCATCAGTCGTCTGATCATTCTCGGCCTCCAGATTGAACATCAGTCATCGGATTGTGAAGCACTAGCACCGTTGAACTCTAGCGGAGATCTAATCTTAGTCGCCCATCCATCGAAGCATCATCGACCGTCTGTGGGGCTCCATGTGGATTAGTGCTTCAGATCCATTGTCCATCCATGCATATAGGGGTAATTTTGTCCAATATCTCTGATAGTTTTGCATTTTATTTTAGTACCCAAACTTTCGTCTGTAGTATAATATTTTGTTGTAATATTTGTAATTAGGCTCCTGTACTTACCACATTTGCACTTAGGTCTAGTTCGCGTCACCTCACATGCTTGTGTGCATGAGGCGACTAGTCTTTTTGCACCTAAGCCCTCGAGGTTTATTTATTTCATTTCAATCCTTATTTTTTGCACTATTAGTAATATTTTCTGGGAATTTTGCATATGCCCCATAGGCGTTGTATTAATTATAGAAATACCCCTTTGGGTATTGTTTATTGGAAATATTTTGGGAAAATTGCATTTTTGGCCCTATATTCCTCTGAGGTGTTCAGCTTTGGTCCAGAAACTTTACTAGATAGTATTTCCTTTTTGTAGATTTATTTTGTTAAAAATATCTCCAAGCCTCTAAAAATTCTTAGAAAATTACTATAAATACCTTATACATATCTATATCATATATATTTTTGTTAGGTAATTAATCTTTATTTTCTATTTATTAAAAACCTAATTAGCTTAGAAAAACACATAAAATATATATGTTTTGAAAAATTCCAAAAAATATAACTTGTTTATCATCTTATTTTGCAACTATGACTAGGAATCCCTAAAAATAGAAAACAAAAAACATTAAAAATTAAAAAGCTCCAAAATACTTATAAAAATATAAAAAAATCCGAAAAAATCCAAAAAAATATTTATTTCTATTTTCAAATTGTGTCTCCTATCATTATTATATATTAAAATAGTTTTAGAAAATTTTAAGGCTTTTAATTATTTTTAAATTCCTAAAACAATTCGGCCTATTTATCTTGGTTATTTTTTGGTTAATTAAATCAATTAAAAATACAAAATATAGTAGAACTTACTATGAAAATACTAAAAATAGAAAAATATAAAAAACAAAATATTTGATTTTGTGAAATTTTAGGACTTATAGTTATATTTGTAAATATAAAAGTTCTCTATATACATATATCTATATATAGTTATATTATTACTATTAATTATTATAAAAATTTAAAAATATAAAAATATAAAAGAAAATAAACTTTTTAAAATTAGAAATCTAAAATATATATATAATCAAAAATTCAAAAAATAAATAAATAAATATAACTACAAATATTCAAAATTCCCTAAAATATCCCAAAACATTTATTGTCTTTTTTTAGTCAATTGTTGTTGTCTATCCCTCGTTCTCCATGTATTCGACCCCTACAAACTTGTCACTATACACATTCAATGTAGGGTATAATAAATGTTTATTCGCACTTGCTTGCATTGCTTTTTCTATACATTGTGTGGGCTGATTGTTGATCAAATTCGACTCCAGTTAGCGGTCGCCTCAGCGACAATTTATCTTTGCTTGTAAGAATATTTTTTAGAACCTCGCCAGAGTTGAGTTCATCAATATCACACACTACAATATAGACTTACAATCATAAGGGACTGTGTACGACGGGTGTTCTAAACTAGCTTTTGAGGAGACTTGGGCAGAATATTGTGATTCTCAAAGGTAGTTGTGTTGCAAGTCTGATTCCCGGACAAGGTTCCGATCAAACAAATAATACAAAGGTCTAATTGAGCTCCAACCTTTGATATTATGAGGATAAGTTCAAAAGTTAAAATCAATTCAAGTTTTTTTTCTTTTTCTTTTCTTTATTTTCTTTTATGCACTTATAGGCATAAGTGTTTGCTAAGGACTAGCAAAGGCAAGTATAGGGGGGTGATGAATCTCCATTTGATATCCTTTATTCTTTCATTTTAGCCTTAAATCCTTAGCAATTCTTGTATATATCATTAATTTTCCCAAATCAATACTCTGTAATTTGCACAAAATAATGTATAAAATTTTATTTATTTATGGTATTAAAATCCAAAATAAAAGAATAAAGGAAGAAAAGAAAAAGAAATGAGACACCATAGGTGTTGAGTGACCCTAAACCCCGATACCTAGTCATCAATATGACTTGGTCGACAAGGAATAAAGTATGGGAGACGAGGCAGAAGAATTGTACAAAGATACACAGAAAATCTTACATAAAACCTTAATTATAATTCATCTATAATTGATTTTTAGGACCTATTTTATTTTATTATTTTTAACTTCAAATAATAAAACCCTCAACATGAAAATTGAAGATAAAAATATATAGAAAAATACAAAATTTATTTCACAAAAAAATAATGCATATCGTGCTTCTACACTCAAGATAGAAATCCAAAATCTAAACTTCTCATACATGTATCTCCTCTATATGAATCAAAATTCAACAAAATCACTTTTAATTGCATATAACTTTTCATTAGCTACTCAATGAAAGTAGTTTTATTTAATTTGGAGTTAATATGCAAAAGTTAGCTTTTTTGACCCCTATTGTACAATATACCTGAATAAAATAATCATTTTATTTTTATTTTATATTCTTTAATATTTTATATTTTTATAATTTTGTAGATATTATTTAAAATACATATTCATAATTAAATGAAATAAAACCATTAAAATAAAATAAAACATTTACAAAAACATAGATGAATTACCTATGCATATTCCTATAGAATAAATATATTTATTTAATTAAGTGTAAAAATGTCCTCTGAAATATATATATATATATGTGTGTGTGTGTGTGTGTGTGTGTGTACTTAAACAAAGTATAAATATATAAACTATGTGTATAAAATAATAAAAATATAAAATCCAAAATAAAATAAAATGCATTATATGTATGTAAATATACCTATGATTTTATATGTAAAAATTCAACTTACAATGAAACACATAGAAAAAAATAAATAAAAATAAATAAAATAATACATAAAATTAGAAACATTTTAAATTTATAACCATAAAATAATTAATACATTTTCTATTTTTTATTGATTTTATAAACTACTTTCACTTCCCTGAATCCTAGTTGGTCCACGTGGACCAACCAAAGCCTTTTCCTTCTTGATCGGTCGGTCAACTACTCGTCCTAGGCTCTGACCTATGTCAGAACTCACGAGATACCATTTTCTCCCCTATTCTATGCCTTCTCCATGTCTCCTTATCCCTCGAGCTCTCCACTTCTATATAGCCCACACCTCCGCCCTCTTCACCAACCTCACCATCTTCACATACCACCTCCTCCATCCACGCAATCCCCACCTCGAAGTCAAGCAACTACCAGGCTATAAAACCCGACCACCTCCATAATTTTTGGGTTTGATCCCTCTTCGGTTGATTTCAACCCCTCAGATCCACCCTAATGCCTTCACCTTGGTGACACCAAGGCCTTACTCGTGTTTTATAGTGAGGAGAACGACGGGAGGAGGCGTATCCAACCACCAACAGAGCTCTGCCCTTAAGTTCTACCCTCTTGGCTCACAAGTAGGTCGTGGCCATTTCATCATGTTCCTATGTAAGTTAATTAGCTTAGATTCAATTTAGCTATTAGTTTTCCATTTAGATCAATAGGATAGCAGTAAGTCCATTTTTTGTGTAGACCCCGAGCTCTGCTCCAGGTTGATTTCACTATGAACGAGCCCACATCTCTCCTCGATTTCACACCCATCTCCTTCCTTATAATATTCTCCAACTGATTGACCCATTTCCCCCTTGAATCCTGCATGAATTTGAGGAAATCGAAACTCCTCTCTTTCTCTCCGTCGGAGCTGCACCCACTCCATCATCCACGAGGCTTCGAGCCTCCATTTTTTAGGCCATGGTGTTTTCCACAAGTGATGCAGAAGTTTTGTGTAGGACAAGACCCAAGAGAATGCGTGGAGAGGGGAGTTGATCCCTATTTTGAAGCTCCAAGCCTTGGAACAAAAGAAGACCCCTAAGTCCCCATCGTTGGGACCCAGAACCGATCTGAGGGTGCATGTAGACGTGAAGGCCTTCTAGGAAACTAACGCCCCCATCAGACATGTGATTGGACCTTAACACGATCGGAATTAGAGATTGATGCATGAACAAGGAGCGGTTCTTCCCCGTTCTTTCATAGGAGTCCAACGTCGTCCGATCAATAGCCGTCAAAACTAATCCTGGTCCTCCAAGGCGAAGCGAAGTGAAGCGCCTCTCCGTCGCACGATCGGGTTAAGTGAGCTGATGCGTCTCACTGTGTGTCGTCCACTTCCGTCTTATCTGGGCATATTTTAAATAACCCCTCCCTCTTTTTTATATTAAGTATTTAATTTCAAATTTCACATGTAACGTAAATTAAATGGATAAAATTACATTTAAACCCTTATCGTTTACTTTATTTGCAATTTAGCCCATTACAGGCATGTCCTAGGGCACATTTTATGCTGTAAACTTTGTAAGTTAGCCCTTAACTTTGTGGATCTGTTGTGCTATACATCAAAGTTATTTTTAACTGCATATAGGTCCCTATGAGCTTCCTAGAATCTTATTTATTTTGTTCCATTTATCAAAAATAGCTCTGATGCTCAAAAAAATCTAAAAAATAGGGATATGTGTCTGTATTATTACTTGTTTCCACGTCTATTTTTTATTTTCATATTTTAGTTGTCTTTCCTATTTCTTAAAAAAATATCTACTTTATTTC